>OY744609.1:38961899-39334399 GCA_963556255.1 Allolobophora icterica | reverse complement strand
TGGATGGCTCTGAGTAACTGTGTCAAAAACTTTCTGCTCATCACTATCGCATGATCATCCCTACTACTAGGCATCACATAGAAAGTGCTCAATCAGCTACCATACCACACAAACATTCCAATAAAACTGACAAAAAATCAGCATTTTGGTGCTGTTACAAGATGGAAATGATGTGGCCTCTGAACAGGTTTTCAATTGTCTCTCATATCATATGCCATCAATCCATGATTACGCTAAGGCTAAAGAGGTTCGGATACATCCATAGGGATCTGCCCCAATTCAGCGACCAATTGCAGACGATCAAGATTAAACTTTTTCAACCTGTTATTGTGAATCCTTTCTATGTGCTGCATCAACTCCTTCCTCCCATTTATGCACAACCTTACAATTTACAACCTGGACCCCATAACTTTGTCCTCCCTAGGAACAGGTGACAGAAATTTTATCACAGACTCTTATATTGCCTGAAATCCAAACCATAGCCAACTTATTCATTGTTTCTAGTTGTACTCTCTGTAACCAGATGCAGTCTTGTCATTCTTGATTAATAAATGAAAAACACAATACAATACCATTTGGATGTATAGCTAAATTGACTTCAATCTGAATTCATATTCTTGTTTTCACAATTATTATGCAGACTGATTTTCTGCTCCTTGCCACAACCACATTGTATAATAGATGTAGTTTTTTTAAACATACTCTGACACTGCCTTACTGTTCAATGGCATTTGCCCAACTATCCAAGGTCCGACTGATGCAACACAGACAATTTGTTGGGCTGCCACAAAGCCATCCAATTGCTCATATATATCAATCTTTGCTTCTGGTCAGCAAGTCCACTTGCAAGATGTCTGTTGACTAACAGACACATTTCAATGAACAGCTTGCTCAAAACCAGTGCACTGCAGTGAGCATCAGAGCCACATAATTTTCCTGATCTTATATTATTATGATGTTTAATGTGGATAAGTAATTTGAGAAAGGTAAGTCTTACTTTGTGCATGAAATGACGTAACTAACTGCACAAAACAAACAGATACAGAGACAGCTCCAAACTCTAGTTCCAGCAACTGAACTCTGTCGAACACCACATGTCAACAGAAGGATTAGACAATTATCATTTAAATGTACTGATTTTATGTGTGGACTAAGATAAGTCACAAAGCATTTAAGTGTAGAACCAGAAAGCCCAAACCACTGCTTGAGACAATGTAGCAGAAGAGAATGGTCCACAGTATCTCAAGCAGAAGACAAGTCAAGATGATGTCAGAGTGCTATTGCCTTACCTTATAATGTCATTATGAACAGCAAGAAGTGAGGATTCTGTTGAATGAAACTTACGGTATGCAGACTAAAATAGGGAGATTAGGCAGTTGGAAGTTGTGGCAGCATGGTGGCTCAGTGGTAAGTTCGGCGCCTTGTGACCTGAGGGTTGCAGATTCGAATCCCACTCTAGCCGCTGCGTATGGACCTTGGGCAAGTCCTTCACTCGCGATTGCTCGTGGCACTTCGGCGTGGAAACTTCGACACAGTATACCAATGCTGTAGTCGGGAGCGCCTCTGAGTAGTAGTAGTCTTGAGGAGGCGCTATAGAAATATCCGAAATAAATAAATAAATAAAATATAAATAAATAAAGATAGTTGGATTTTCATAATTTATGATTCATAACTACCCATTAAAACATTTAAAGTTGAGAGAGGTCTGTAATTTTGAGATGCCATCAGGGTTGAGAGGTTTCTTAAGCAGCTGATGAACTATGGCAAATGCACACAGTGAGAAAATGATAATTGATGTAATGGTTGGGCCCAGTCACCCAGAACATCAAAGCACTCTTTCTGGAGAGATGTAAGAATGGTGTCAAGGAGACAGATTTTATTAGGCTAGGAAAAGATGTTTTCCAATCTCTGGAAGAGTTTTCGGTTGAAAAGTAGTTCATAACAAGATCTGCAGAAATTGGATGAAGGCATATGTCTAATGCAGAGGAATAAAATCATTGTAAGCCTTACACCAGATATCTGTGCGGAAAAAAGGTCAAGACTTTAATTGCAAGCTCATTGTAGCCAAGCACCCAGTGGGTAGAATGTAACTTCCCCCATGTAATAAATTAAGACCAACCACAAGGCTTTCCACAACTAAATTATATAAATATGCAGATTTTTGGTAGATGAAACAAGTTTTTGTACAAGTTTACACTGGTGCATAAGCTTAAACCTAGCGTGGTGCAAGGAAGACAAGAGTGGTGCCATCACCACTATCATCACAAGAGTGGTGCTATCATTAGAACTTTGGTGGCGATTGGCTGTAGCTTCAATTGTCTTCCTACCCTCAGAAGTGGCAACATTAAACCTAGACTGTGCTGTGCATTCTACTTCTCTGAGTTTGAAAAAGGAATTTGCTCATTGAGGATCTCACTTTAAGTAGAATGGAATTGCAAATCCAGTTCATTAGTTGTGTGTGCAGAAGATGACCTTAAGAGATGCCAAGATATCATTCCTTGGTTCACTTGAATCAATTTTAAGCCAAGGTTGAAATTAAATGATTTTGTGATTTGGTGGTGATTGGTTGTCACACACGTAGGAACATAGGTCCAATGGTTCTTATGTTTCTATGCATGTGATAGGAAAATACAGAAAGACAATAAACACAAATATAGACAGTGACAACTGCTAACCGCCTAGCGATCAGAGCACGGAAAACATAAGCATAGACTAAGTTAGACCAATACAAACACACAACAAAAGACATCCACAGGATGAGACTAGATGAGGGATTACAGGAAACCACTTGTCCAGTAAACAACTAATTTGATATTGCCTTCCTTCCAAAGTGCACACAGAACCATATGACGTTGCAGAGCGCTGAGCAATTGTGCATGAAGGACTTGCTCAAAGTCCCTACACAATTACTGCCTCAGTGGAAGACTCGAACATGTAATCTGCACATTACAGGCCAAGTACTCGAGCACTGAGTTGCCATGCCCCATACATTATACCGAACCACGTGTTATTTAACTTTTATTTTCATCAGAAATGAATGGATAAACAGGTCAATTACACTACATATTGCTCAGGTGCACAAAACTACATTAACACAACTAGTATTTTCATAGGTGCTTAGTCAAGACAAAATTATTCACACAAAATATTAAGGCCAAATGATACTATGCAAGTTGAAAGTCATGCATTTTGTAAAGGCATTTTCTCTGACGCAATGATGACGAGTCAATGTCTGTGTCACATGCCTGCAGTTACAGGGTGTATATCGCTGGCATGCATTGATCATGTGCTACTGATTGCTGGATGCATCTAGTGGCCATGCATGATGACGGCAGTATGACGTCAGCACTATTCTATCCCATCAACACTGGCTGCTAATGTGACAGGAAAGTGTGTATTGTTATGCATTGTTAAAGAGAGTGCGAAAAGATCTTGTAGCGATAATCTGCATTGTACTCAGCCGATAGTTTTCATTACAAATGTCATTTATAGATTCACGTACATAGAGAATTTTATCTTGAAGACTGAAGACTGGAATGTTGTCATTGAATTGTTAGTTACTTAGTATAAAATGAAAAGTATATACTGTGTATCTTTTCTCAAGTTAATGCTATTATACAAATCGGGCGACTCCATGGTTCAAAGCCCAATCGATTAACAACTTAAGAAGGTTGACAACAGCAACGTTTAGCTAACAGATTTCATTCCAGAGTGGGACAAATGCATATCACAATTTCCAGTCTTCCTCATTATTACAGTGTGGACCTGATAACGCATTCCCGGATAACATGCCATTGCTGATCCACTTAACGCAAAGTATTGTTATATCCCCTGAAGCTATTAACTTAAAATGCCCTATCTGTCAACACACCGAATGGATGGTCAGATAAAAGAACTGACAATTGGATGAACAGAATGATGGTTGGATAGATGGACTTGCGGTTGGATAGATGGCTGACAGTTGGACGAACGGACTGACGGTCGGATAGATGGACTCACGGTTGGATGGACGGTCAGATTTAGTTAGACAATAGGCTATTTCAGCATAACATTCAGTTCAGTTAACGCGCCGTGTTCGTTGGATTGTCCCCCAATGACAGCATGTTAACGGGTCTGCACTGTACTTGCAGTTTTTATTATGTTCATGCAACTTCCATTGCTAAAAGTTGACTATCATTCTGCACAGGTTAGACTCGTTATAAGAATGGTTACTGTTACAATATGGTTACTGTTACAATATGACAGTAAGTTGCCCTGGCAGCAAACAAACATGTATTTAGGAATAAATTACTTCTAACATGCCTAAAATGCTAGAAGATTTTGACACAAATACTGGACAAGAGGTATGGGGCTGATGCTGTATTTTGGAAGGCTTTTGATACAGTACCCCACTAAAGGTTAGGCTAATAAACAAATGGAAACTTTAGCTTGAATTGAATGGATGTTGCCAAATTGGATTCAGGATTTCTTAAGAAATCATTGAATGAAAGTGTTTTTAAATGGACAAGTAACAGCTAAGGAAAGAGTTCTCAGCACACTCCCGCATGGATCAGTGGTAAGTGTAACAGGACCTCAGCAAACTCCTGCGTGGATCAGTGGAAGGTGTATCGAGATGGACTGCCATAGCATGCAGGAATGCTAGCGGACTGCTGAAGCAGGAAGGAAAGTTGTTGGGTACTACTCACCTTGTTTATTGCTACTCACACTGTGGTTCATGGCCCATTGCCGGTCCACGATTGATTGGCTACCTGGCCGTGGAATGATAATCAGAATCACAATTTTGATCGAACTCAAATAAAAATATTAAATTGTTTACAGTGTAAAATATACAGAATGAAAACTGGACAAGTGTGCATACATAATAAAACATTTTAAGCATGCAATAGTAACAAAGCTATATTTGTAAAAACAGTGACAATGTTATGGAATCTCAATTTTTATATAATATATTATATATGTAATATAAGCTGATGTTGAGAAGCACCGGTTTGTGGTACGGCAGGTAAAACAATTATTGGTCCTCCTCATCAGAAAGTTTGAGAAACACTGGTATAGACCATGCCTACTGTGACCTACCCGCAAGAATACAGACACACTAGCACTGGCGTAAACTTGTCCAAAATATTGGTGGGGCATGGGGTCTGGACCAGAGGTGCAAAAAACCAAGTCTTTCAAGATGAAAAATTGTTTTGGTTTTTGTGTGTTTTTTTCGTTTTCTTTTGTTTTTATGGTTTTTGTTGTTTTGCCTATTTGTTTTTAAGATTTTCGGTTTTGGATCACAAAAATCATGAAATTGGTATGAACAAGAGCTCCAACTCAGTTTAATTCAGTTGCGATTTTCGTAAATTAAAAATCGTTAAATCAATGTTAGGCTATTAAAATAACTTCTACAAGAATAAGAACAAACATTTAAAAAAAAATGTTTTGTGGTTTTCCTTGTCTTGTGTTTTTTAAACCAAACACCGAAAAAAGCTCTTTTCACCTTTGGTCTGGACAATCAGCAAGCCTCAGAGGCTTCCGGTGTTACGTAATGCATATGAAATGAGTGCTCTTTGTGTACATGTAAACTGTTCTAAATTGAAGATATTGAAGAAAAAAATAAATCTTTGTTTTCATTATGAATTTCTGATAGTATTTCAGTTCTTTATCTCTGTTTTTCTGTTTCTGAAGAAATTTGTCTATATTGAAACATAATATTTTAACATTTGAAGAAATACTCCTCTCGATTATTGGGGGGCATTGCCCCGGCTCCTCAATTATTGGGGGGCACGTGCCCCGGCTGACCCCCCAGAGTCTACGCCTATGCACACTAGAGATGCTAGACACTAACAACTAGTTCAAACACAGTTCTATGAGACAGTGTCATTACTATCACTATTTCTGTACTGCAGCCTTGTAGAATAAAGTCTATATTAACGGTATAATTGCTTCCTGTTACATGGTGTCAGAGTTACTAGATCTGAACCCATTGTTATGATATTAATGCTCAAAGGAATATACGACATGGCTACAAACTTACATCTTCTGGATCCGCTGCATGTTAATAGCAGAAATGTCGCAGACAACCGAAAACACTTCCAAGAGCAAAGGGAAATTCAGATGTTTTCTTCTAGACTGCTGTTATGAACGCCTAAAGATCGAAACAACAAAACATAACGAGGCCAACGCTTCTAACAAGAACACAGGTTGTAAGACCAAGACTGTACTGCTAAGACAAGAGGACTTACAAGGAATCTAAGACAAGAGGTTTTACAAGGAATACCTCCACCAAGACAAGAAGGTTTAAGACCTTGACTGATCTACCTGCCTTGACAGTTCAGTCACACACTGGCAGTCCAATGACTGAGATTTCTAGCAAGACTATATGTGACACAGAGGCTCAAAACCCGTCACATATCAGTTTCTGTCATATTCTACAATAAATCTGCTTCAAAATACTTTTTACAGAATGAAAATATCTTTTTAGTAACTGAAGTTATACTCGTTTGATTCTTTCATGAGAATAATCATAACAAATGAGAAAATCGAAAAAGAAGTTTCAGAATATTCGTGTCATCAAAGTCCTTAGCAGTCATTATTCTGCAGTAATTTATGATGAGGCTGCGATATATGATACGTTTATTTTCTACAGCTACAGTTACATCTAAAAAAATAATCAATAATCAATTCAATAACGAACTATGCTCCATTAAATGAGCAATTGTCCCATTAAATTACATTCTACACTGGCCTAGTGTTCTCTTGATCATCTGTAGGACTTCCTTACAAACTGATTATAAGCAACCTTTCTACAGTCTGTCAATGTAAAATAACACAAGTCTGGGCTGAACATGACTGCCAGGCATCGCAGTTATACACCAGTGGTCTTTTCTATCAAGAGCAGAAGATTTAAGACCAAAGACTTATGCATGAAGATCTGACATTTAATACCAGAAACTTTTACCAATCTGAGCAAGTATGCCACACAACAAATCTAGCTGCAGGTTGTATTCAAAATTGCCATATACAGTTAAAGTGTTAATTCGACCATTATTGCTCGCCCTTCCCTTTCTGGGAAAACTGGCGCAAACAAGGTCTTCCATTTTTCATTTCATTGTGCCATCTAGTGAATGGCATAAAGGCTATTTTACAAATGTATTTACCATAGACGTAACTTTGCATTGTGACACCACTTTTGACCCTGTGCTGAAATAGTTTTTGCGACATGACAGCATTATATTTTGGTTTGAATCAAGTCAAGCAATGTCAATTAACGGCAGTGTATTCTTGATTGCATGATGTCACACATACCAAGCAAGAGATGCCGGCATGGAGGGTTTCTGGATGAACAGGGGTCGCGTACCCAGCAGGAAAACTGGGGCTCGGTCGAAAAGTTGTCTACACGCCGTTCGGCGCTGCGCATCGTCTATTAACAGTGAGGGATTGCTTCCTGGGAAGTAGACCAATATCCAATAACCTTAGCACCTGCTCTGCCTCTTCTCTTGATCTGGACCCTCTGGAAACAGAACTCGAACTCTGGAAAAACCCTCTGACTTAATGCAGTGTTCGTGAGTAAGCTGCAGTGCCCTGCGCTTTGCTTTCAAGACAGTGGCGCTTTAGAAGTTTTGAGTTTACGATTACGTTATTTTACCGTGTACTACAGACGCTATAGCCTGTCGTCCGTCGCTTTAAGTTTACGCTATCGACACAACTTGGAAATTAATCTGAACATGACAACAGTCTTGTCAAATTGGATAGGAGTCCGTTGATTAGGCTGCATGTACTTGTGCTTCAGGCGGCCACTTGTCACTTCCATTTGTCTGTGCGTTGTTTTGTTTACTGATGAAATTTCTGCTTTTCAATGGGGCTCATCCGTAAATGACGTCACACTATTTTGCCACAAAATTGACCCCTACCCCCTCTCGTCACAGAAGCGAGAAAAGCTAATTCATTCTCATAGGCCTGCGTGATCAACTTAAGAAAATCCTAGATCCATCATTTCTCTCAACCTTGACTCAACATATTCACCGCCAATTCTCCTGTCCGCAACCTACGTGTGATCCAAGGACCAAGGGTGTAACTTAATTTGGTCTAAAAAGTGGGGGGACCAATGCACGAAGCAAAGCGGAGACTGCCATCTCTGGGAAGGCTCAATAATAAAATATTGATTGGCATTGTTTAAAAAGTGTGGGGTACTGTACCCTCATTCCAAAAAAGTAGGGTACGGGTACCCCTCGTACCCCCCCCCACAAATTACGCCTATGGACTGTGATCTTTAACCAAAACCTTAGCTTCTCCGATCACATCACCCATCTGTCCCGCTCTTGTTTCATGCACATCCGTGACCTTCGCAGAATCAGCCCCACGATCGACTTCAAAACTGCTTCCACAATCGCTACATCAGGGATGGGGGGATAGAGTAGTGGTAACACTCATGGCCAAGAGAGCTGAAGGTAGCCCCCCTCTAGGGTGGCGCCTTGTATGGCTGCCAAACCGTGTGTTTAGTTAAGATATTGATTGTACTTTCATGTTTCAATGTAATCTTACTGCGTCTGTCGGTTTGAAATAATAAAGAATATAATTATTACATCATTATGGTTCACGCTAAATAAGACTATTGCACCTCGCTCTATCATCACCCAAATAAACCGCTTCCAAGCCATTCAGAATGCATACTCTCGTGCTGTGACTAAACCCCCTTCCCAAACACTATCACGTCACTCGATCCTGTCCTCCACCTAAAATCTCTCCAATGGCTTACCTACAACACGTCAATCCTCCCAGCAGGGATTGTTTTAACGTGCAATGATACACAAAATGTGCAGTGATGAAAGGCTGTTAACCGTTGTTTGTGCACAAAAAGAATTGTAATTCCTAATTATTTATGATTTGTATGTACTCCGGCGCTCGTCATGTGCCCTGCCTCCCAGCCCTCCTAGGCTATCTCAGCCAGCTGTTCACGGTCCAACCACTCCGCTCAACGCGCTGATCCTCTGCCTTAACACTTTTCCGCCTTTCGGCCCCTTTCGTCACCTCGATCATCACTAAAGTTTGCGAATCGTTCCATAGCAACGGCATAGCCGTTCCACCTCTTTAGAACAACTCCCACCAGTAGCCTACAACGAGAAATATCAGATCCATCCTACGAACTCACCAAAACCTCACCTCTTGCTATCTCTCCACCACAAGTCTTCCATTCAAGACTGAAAACACTGCTCTTTCACAAATCCTATCCCGGTTCCTCCTCTTCCCCTTACCTCCCCCGCCGTTTCAACACTAAACACCATGGCGCACCTCCTAGCCGTCTGACTGTCTACCTGATTGACCCCTTTGGGTCAATCAGGTAGACAGTATGTCGCGCCTGCGTATTCGTCAAGTTTCGCGTCACTTATGGGACCAATTGTCGCACGTGCAAACTCCAAAGACGACCCGGCGCATCGCTGTGGAGCCCGAAATGTAGGCCAGTCAGAACTATCCATGTCATTGGCTAGACTGAGATCAGAGGCGTGTCTTAACTGTGTATTATCATACTTATTTACCAGGCTGATGGTCGAGTGGATAGGCGCGGCTGCCGGATGGGCAGCAGCCCCAGCATCGCTGGAACCAGGGTTCGCATATGACTCCACAGCGAATTTACTATTAGTAGGCATTGGCTCGAGGCGCTCTAAGCGCGATACCAGCAACTCTAGTATAGCACTCTGTCTTTCCATTGCAACACTCTGTCTTTCCAACATCGCGTGTTGACTCGCTTGCATTACATTCTGTCGTTCAGAGGTTTGCTCCTGAGCAACACTCAAACTCTCCAAGATGGCACTCTGTCTTTCCAACACAACACTCTGTCGGTCTAAGGCCTGTTCTACTATTGAGCTAGAACCTGACTGGCGCGATACAGATCTTTCAACATCTGTAGTTTCCATATTAATCAATTTGGTACAAGTTTTAGAAGTTTATTATTAATCGGAAATAATACGTACAATCGTACTGATAACTAAAAAGGTTCAAGTGTATTATTTATAATCTTATTTCTAAGTTTAACACATTCAGCAAACTATCTTACTAATTTAAACAAGTTTTAATGGCTACCTTACTTATAATCTAGCAATATAATTATTCTATACAAGTTGAAATGGCTATCTTACTTATCAGAAACAAGTTAATATTATAGCTAGGGACAGTAGAAAATCACGAAAACACGGCAAACACGGAAGCCGTGTTTTTCGGCATTTGCCGTGTTTTCCGTGATTTTTGACATTTGCCGTGTTTTCGTAAAAAATGCCGTGTTTGTTGCAATTTTTTGTTGTTGTGGCAGTTTAAAGTTTTGCACAGTCGAAAGTATTTGAGCTTGCTATTCGATATCTGTCAGTTCCTGGCAATTCTGTTGAGGCAGAACGGAGCGTTAGTCAATACACACTGGTGAATGCACCTCAGCGTCAAAATTTGACAGATGACAATTTAGCGTCATGTTGTTATGGTATTCAATACTCGCAGCTAAACTGTTACAGCAAGGAACCAATGACTGACAAATGGTTGACAATTGTCAATTTGTTAATGAACAATGAATATGAAAGATAAACATATAATGTGTTACAAGAAAACTGTGAAATTTTGATGCCGTGTTTTTGCCGTGTTTTTCGCGATTTTTTTTAAGTATGCCGTGTTTTTGGCATTTTTTTACCGTGATTTTCTACTGTCCCTAATTATAGCCTTCTATTGACTTGGAGTAAAAGGGATTTTATCTAAGAATTTCCCCGGCTGAAATAAAGATCAACGACCAACGAATTACAAGGCCGGAAGAACAATTCAATTTCTCGGCCTACCGTCGATCAACAAGATATTTTATACTCCAAATATTTCCAATATGTGAGAACTTATCTCCGTGAATCGATAAGATATTTATACTTCAGATATCTCCAATATGTGAGAACTTATCTCCTTTGCCAATACGTGTAAATCACGTATTTCCACAAATTGCCGAATTATCGAATTTATATTTATATCCACAGAGAAGACGAAATATATTCCAGAATTTCCGCTCAGAAATAAATTGAAAACGCGATATATCCGACTCCAGAAAAGGCGCACATCAAATTCGCTCAATTTGATAATATATTCCAATTGATATTTCAAACACCAGCCGACCACATCGGCGAAATCCAGCGTGCCATACACGCTTCTCCAAGGCGTTCAAACGCCGAATATCAAGAATTTCCGTGTGCCAACACACTAGCAACCTAACGACCTTCTTCTAGGCAGTCGAAATACGAGTGTTTTTGAGAAATTCAGACCGAAATCTTATATAGTAAAGCCGTTGCTAAGGGCCTCAACCCCTCCGCAATTTGGACGGATGTCACCGAGTTATTTTTAGATTCTCAAATTCGACTTGAAAGGACGCCGCTTACAAAATGAACTCACATGAACTGCGCTCGCCTTTCAAGTCAAACCCCCCTCCAATTTCTGTATGTCTGGGCTCAAATGCGGGGAGGTCATAATCCTTTGATCGGCCTCGACCGTCTGTCTGTCCCATGTCGACGTGCGGCTGTCCGTGTTAGCCCTCACTAAGACGGCATCTCGACATTTGCTTTGAACCTACATATATGCGCGTTTTACCCGTCGAGTCGTCCTCTCTGTATCGCTGGGTCTGTGCGGCGGTCTCTCTTTGAAGCTACCACACGGCCGTCGAGCGGTTCACCCCTTAGCAACCTATTGTGTGACGTATGAAATCGGCGCGAAATGAGACGCGAAGCTAGTTGAAACGGCAATACGGCTTAGGCGCTATATAATTAAACCGTATTATCAACGGACACAAGGCAATACAAACTGCCGCTAGATAATTCTAGTAACGAGGGTTAGACCGTCGTTACACTACCCCCCACTTTCTCTTCTTTTAAAAGATCCTCTTCCGTAGGATGAGGAGCTTTTAAAAGACAACACATAAGGGCTATTACTCCAAGCTTAAGGGTCTACAGCATCAATACATTAGCAGGTGCGCGAATACAGCCACATGCTGTTAAGCTTCTGAGTCCATCTACAGTCCTACTCAGTCCTTAAACATCACTGCTATCAAAAGATGCGTTAATTCAGCAGTCTCGAACACGCCTATGCAAAGCTTACTATGCAGTAAAGACATCATTCTCAAAGCACACAGCTAAGCTCTAGCACATTTGCAATGTTGGACTTAGGCATCAATGCACAATACACATCTAACGCTAGACAATGTAGGACCAACTAATCTCTATACCATTCAACACTCTTAAGGCTAGCTATGCAGTAAACCCATATACTAAACATCTCAGCATCCAAATGCTAGATATCAAACATAATCAAACATGGTGCCAAGCACAGTCATTACCAACTAAAATATATCAACACTGTAAAACATCATCACACAGAACCTTAACAACCATTAATCCTTAAGCTTCTAACCTACCGCGACTTGGAATCCATCATACCAGGTCAACCTAATATGTGCCGAGGTCATTCCCAAAAACCATAAAGCTGTCTTCAGGACAAAGGTCATAACCTCTCTGTTCCAATATTCCCATACCACAACCACAGTCTCTAAACTTGGTTGGCTTCTCTCTATGGACTCATTCAGACCAGTGGACTCCTTATTGGGTTCATCGCCTAAGTAAGCAACATTTGCGCACAAAGAAAGCAACATGAATGACATACAGACTAGACCCTTCCCTTCCTTACGATTCCTCACTCTATCACCCTTAGAGACCTTTCCTTTCCTTACATTTGCAGCAGGAAAAGCTAAGTCCTGCAAAGACTTATGGATCGGGACGTCTTTAGCGACATCTGTCCACAGCGACACAGGAACACTTTCTTCTTCCTCTTCTTCTACCTGTTTCAAAGTCTCTGTCTCCAGACTGCATCCATCCTCCTCGGGAGAACTTAATCCGGTTTCGTCTTTCAATTCGGTCTTTTCCAAAGTCTCTGTTTCTCGAGTGTCAGCAATCTTCTCTGAAGGGTATAGATCCAATTCCTTCAGAGCGACGGTGGGTTTCCGGTCCAGCAGAATCGCGTGTGCCTCTGCGTCCATCGCACACACATCGGAAACAGTTGTGTTTCTTGCCAAAGATATCCTCCTGCAACTCTTCGGAGCGGCGGAATATGTGTGAATTTGGACTGGAAGGACATGTTTGCCAATCGTTACCGTTGACTCATTCTTGCTCATGTTCCATATAGCCCCGTGCGTGCGTAGAAAGTCAATACCAAGGATTACCTCACTAACTTGGTCACTAACCAAGTACGTGTGGTCAAAGGTAAAGTTTTCAGCCTTACAACGCAGAACAGTCCGACCGATCGCCCGGACTGGAGTTCCGTTTACCGCTTCGAGAGGTTGATCCAGGACCGTTATATCCTCTGGCCTCACCAACGCTTTCGGTATTAAGGATACTTCGCTTCCGGTGTCAAGGACAGCCCTAACTTGCTTTCCGTATATCTTTAACGACAGCAAGTAGTGATATCCCTTAACGTAACGAACAGGAAGGCTTTCAGGTTGCGCTGTCTCGTCGGTAACTTCAGGTTCTGCCGGCTGTCGTGTAGGGCAGTAACGTGCTATATGGTCCAGAGCTTGACATTCATAGCAGCGTCGCTCGTTACCCGGTCTCGACCTGCGATAATTGTCAGTCCATCCTCCGCGGTTTCCAGGTGTCCATCGTGAGTCCATCCTCTGATAATTGGACGGAGGTTGCGTCGCGTAGAAGTTCGGCTGCTGAGGTCGCTGCTTCATCGCCTTCTCGAGTTGATCTAGGCGTCGAAAGACAGACTCGTTTATTGACTCAGTTTCTTTCACCGCTTTTATTCTTCCAGGTCGTCGCTCATCAAGTCCCGTACCAACTGTCTCTGCTTTAGAATAGCCGTCTAAACGCATGGCTATCTTATACGAATCTTCCAGCGAACTTGGTTCTTTTTCTCTAACCTTCAAAGCAAGAGTCCTGTCCGACAGCGCATCCAGGAAAGAACGAATCGCTATGCTTTCGCTGTGCACCGAAGATGGACCAGGATACGCCAATGTTAGAAGTCGCCGAATGTCATGAACCAGAGTTCCCATGTCTTCGCCATCCTTCTGTTTCCGAGTGCTAAGCTGCGTTTGGTATAGCGCAGCACGATCAGCACCTCCATACCTCGTGCGAAGGCGTTCAACTAAGTCGGACCACGTGACCAGTTTATCTGCATCCGCTTCCCAAAGTAACTGACTCGCCGGTTCAACCAGTGCACACATTAACTGACAACGTTTCTCTTCTTCTGACCATTCGTTGTACTGTGCACAGAGTGAAAATTTCCTCAGAAATATTTCAACTTCCGATTTACCATTATAAGTCTCCAGTTTAAGCCATTGCTTTGCTTTAGCAGAACGCGTTGGCTTCGTTTCTACTACAACAGGTATGCTTGAGCTCACCTTAGTCTCAGCAGTCGCGACATCTACCGGAAGTGCGAAGACGTCATCCGAATTCGTCTGCGTAGCCACGGTCGTCATCGGCACTTTCACGGTCAAACTGGAAGTCGTTGTAGTCGACATCGAATTAACAGCGACGCGTAACTTTTCATCAGTTACGAGTTTACTGTCGTCCGCCATCTTGGTATTCGGAAGCATGGCACCTCCTCGATTAAAGCCATACTGTTGAGCGCCCAGGCAAGAGTTTTTCATTGATACTCCTTCAAACGTCGGTTGTCGGCTGGCGATGTGTTGATCGTTTCTCTCCATCGGTTCAGGCCAGGCGTAATTGACATCTCTGCTTCGGTAAGGCGCCGCAGTGGTTACAGGTATCCACCACGACGGAGGCAGGTAAGGATAGCCATAGCTCAGGTTAGGATCGAAGCGATCGTAGGTATTCGCAGATGGTGGAAGAGCGAACGGTGTTTGACTGCATCTTGGATACGCAGCAGCCAACGCGGGTTGATTGAATTCCATAGGCCGTTCCGGTTGAGTGCTCATCACGTTTTGCTGCTTTAACTGTATACCCTGCCTTTGGTCGACGATGCGGTGCGAAGAACGAGGCTCCGACATTGATTGGACCAGGGTGGTGGTTGGCGGAGGTGCCATAGCAGGATTACCTCGATGGTGCCCCTCCCATGGGTCATTAACCTTAGACGGGCCAATTTTATCTTCCCGTCCTTCAAATTCGTACTCCAAGTCGCAATGAGGCTGTAATTTCTCTTGTTTCTTATTTACTTTAGGCCAACGAAATTTTATCTCTTCATCTACTTCTACACTACTGTATTCATCCGACGCTATATCCTTTTCATCTCCTATCTTACTTACAGTTTGCTCTAATCCATCTTCAGCCAAGTCAACGACAGTTCTTGCTCTAGCGCCATACATTTCATTTCCGACACTAGGTGTCGTCTCAACCCCACTTCTGGTACCAATTGTCGCGCCTGCGTATTCGTCAAGTTTCGCGTCACTTATGGGACCAATTGTCGCACGTGCAAACTCCAAAGACGACCCGGCGCATCGCTGTGGAGCCCGAAATGTAGGCCAGTCAGAACTATCCATGTCATTGGCTAGACTGAGATCAGAGGCGTGTCTTAACTGTGTATTATCATACTTATTTACCAGGCTGATGGTCGAGTGGATAGGCGCGGCTGCCGGATGGGCAGCAGCCCCAGCATCGCTGGAACCAGGGTTCGCATATGACTCCACAGCGAATTTACTATTAGTAGGCATTGGCTCGAGGCGCTCTAAGCGCGATACCAGCAACTCTAGTATAGCACTCTGTCTTTCCATTGCAACACTCTGTCTTTCCAACATCGCGTGTTGACTCGCTTGCATTACATTCTGTCGTTCAGAGGTTTGCTCCTGAGCAACACTCAAACTCTCCAAGATGGCACTCTGTCTTTCCAACACAACACTCTGTCGGTCTAAGGCCTGTTCTACTATTGAGCTAGAACCTGACTGGCGCGATACAGATCTTTCAACATCTGTAGTTTCCATATTAATCAATTTGGTACAAGTTTTAGAAGTTTATTATTAATCGGAAATAATACGTACAATCGTACTGATAACTAAAAAGGTTCAAGTGTATTATTTATAATCTTATTTCTAAGTTTAACACATTCAGCAAACTATCTTACTAATTTAAACAAGTTTTAATGGCTACCTTACTTATAATCTAGCAATATAATTATTCTATACAAGTTGAAATGGCTATCTTACTTATCAGAAACAAGTTAATATTATAGCCTTCTATTGACTTGGAGTAAAAGGGATTTTATCTAAGAATTTCCCCGGCTGAAATAAAGATCAACGACCAACGAATTACAAGGCCGGAAGAACAATTCAATTTCTCGGCCTACCGTCGATCGACAAGATATTTTATACTCCAAATATTTCCAATATGTGAGAACTTATCTCCGTGAATCGATAAGATATTTATACTTCAGATATCTCCAATATGTGAGAACTTATCTCCTTTGCCAATACGTGTAAATCACGTATTTCCACAAATTGCCGAATTATCGAATTTATATTTATATCCACAGAGAAGACGAAATATATTCCAGAATTTCCGCTCAGAAATAAATTGAAAACGCGATATATCCGACTCCAGAAAAGGCGCACATCAAATTCGCTCAATTTGATAATATATTCCAATTGATATTTCAAACACCAGCCGACCACATCGGCGAAATCCAGCGTGCCATACACGCTTCTCCAAGGCGTTCAAACGCCGAATATCAAGAATTTCCGTGTGCCAACACACTAGCAACCTAACGACCTTCTTCTAGGCAGTCGAAATACGAGTGTTTTTGAGAAATTCAGACCGAAATCTTATATAGTAAAGCCGTTGCTAAGGGCCTCAACCCCTCCGCAATTTGGACGGATGTCACCGAGTTATTTTTAGATTCTCAAATTCGACTTGAAAGGACGCCGCTTACAAAATGAACTCACATGAACTGCGCTCGCCTTTCAAGTCAAACCCCCCTCCAATTTCTGTATGTCTGGGCTCAAATGCGGGGAGGTCATAATCCTTTGATCGGCCTCGACCGTCTGTCTGTCCCATGTCGACGTGCGGCTGTCCGTGTTAGCCCTCACTAAGACGACATCTCGACATTTGCTTTGAACCTACATATATGCGCGTTTTACCCGTCGAGTCGTCCTCTCTGTATCGCTGGGTCTGTGCGGCGGTCTCTCTTTGAAGCTACCACACGGCCGTCGAGCGGTTCACCCCTTAGCAACCTATTGTGTGACGTATGAAATCGGCGCGAAATGAGACGCGAAGCTAGTTGAAACGGCAATACGGCTTAGGCGCTATATAATTAAACCGTATTATCAACGGACACAAGGCAATACAAACTGCCGCTAGATAATTCTAGTAACGAGGGTTAGACCGTCGTTACAAGTATAGGGCCTAACCTTGGTCTAAAAAGTGTAGGGCCTAACCTTGGTCTAAAAAGTGGGGGTAACAATTTCTTACACACACGAATTAAGGCGGAGACTGCGATCTCTGGGAAGGCACAGTAATAAAATATTGATTGGCATTGTTCAAAAGTGGGGGTACGGTACCCCTAGTCCTAAAATTGGGGTACGGGTATCCCTCGAACCTCCACAAATTACGCCTATGGCAACCCTAACCTCGAACCGATTTCACCCACCCACCCCTGCCTAACGATTGTGATTTGACTGAGCGCCTGTGAATAGGCCTAAGCTGGTTCCCGCGACTTCGCTTTTGTGGGTGCTATAGAAATTTCGAGATTACGATTACGATTACGTTGGGAAGTTTGATGTTTTTCAAGACTCGCCAATCACCACTAGACTAGCGCATGCAATGTTTATAAAATCCTCCTCTGTTGACCACCATCTTTACGCAGATATGACACCCAACTCTACATATCCTTCTCCCCAAGCTCTTTTTCCACCTCCATCTCACAGTTACTCAACGTGGTTAATCTGATCTCACAGTGGATGTTCATCCAATCTCTTAATCCTTCCAAAACTGAATTCATCATCCTAGGCCAGTGGTTCTTAACCTTTTCAAGCGAGCAGAACCCCAAGAAAAATCCACGACCACTCACCGAACCCCTCAAGTTTTGACAATAATTTTTTAACTAATGGGAACAAAAGGAAATAAAAAATTGTACCAAAATGTGATACAATATTAATACATTCAATACAATACATGAACTACTAACAGTTAACTAACCGTACCAACACTACCAATAATTGGTAATTATTGCATCTTAATGTGTCCTTTGTCCAGAAATGAAAATAAAATAGCAAATGATTTTTCACTCATGACACACTCACTGACCAGTGTTTAATCTAGACGTCTTTTGGGGGGGAAATCCCCCCCCCAGGATTGAAGTTTCCCCCAGAACTCAGCAATATTGTAAGGCAGAGACCTTTTTGGGGGGAAATTCCCCCCCCCGAGAAACCTTGTTTCCCCCCCCAGAACAGGGGGGACTAGATTACACACTGCTCACTGACCCTGAATATGTATATATTTCAGAGGACCTCTGCCGAACCCCTGACACTGGCTCACCGAACCCCAGAGGTTCGGTCGAACACTGGTTAAGAAACACTGTCCTAGGCCTTCGATCCTGACCAAAACAAGAAAATCCCTGACCCTTCCATACACCAGTCCTGTCGACTAACTCTTCGTCTCTTACCGTCACATCTGACTCTCCTGTCCACACTCATGGTATTACTCAATTTTGATCCACATCGATCTCCTTCTTTACCCACAGCTCCAACCCCTCGCCCTCCTGCTTCATGCACATTCGTGACCTCCGACGCATCCGGCCTTGACCTTAAAACTGCCTCCACTATTGCTACATCCATTGTTCATTCAAAGCTTGATCATTGCAATTCCCTCTTCCTCAACCTCGAATCCACCCAAATCAAACGTATGCAACTTATTCAAAACTCACTAGCCAGAACTTTCACTAGAACGCCCAAACCCCATGCATCCTCAAATCCTCAAATTGGCTAAAATCCCAGCTCGAGCGAATTGACTTCAAAGTCCTAACACTAATAATTACAACTCCCTACAATATTCCCAGCCCGAGTACCTCCCTGATCTCTTCACCATCCAGGAAACCCGCTCTACCCGATCATCCTCCTATCTCAGTACTCTTTCTCGATCCCCCGCAGTCTCTACTCATCTCAAGTTCTCCAACCGAGCCATATCCATCACAGCACCACGTGCGCCTCTGGAATGATCTCCCCTCTGAATTCCGCCAGTCTTGTTGTCCTCGAGACCAAGGTCTTGGTCTCGAGTGCACTCGAGTTCGTTTTCAAAAGTCTTGGTCTTGGTCTTGGTCTTGAGGTTCAAGGTCTTGGTCTTGGTCTTGAGGTTCAAGGTCTTGGTCTTGGTCTTGGTCTTGAGGTTCAAGGTCTTGGTCTTGGTCTCGCAAGACCAAGACCAAGACCGGCTGTCAATAGGAACATTCATTTAACAAACTCAAGAATTCTGTATCAAGCCTGCTTGCATCATACGACCAATATCTATGGATGAATACAAGTCATGTTGGTCAGGAAAACCCATTGGCAGCAGCAACAGTTATTCTGTATATCACAGCGGTTCTCAACCTGTGG
The DNA here is from genome assembly GCA_963556255.1 of Allolobophora icterica. Taxonomy (NCBI): domain Eukaryota; kingdom Metazoa; phylum Annelida; class Clitellata; order Crassiclitellata; family Lumbricidae; genus Allolobophora; species Allolobophora icterica. The sequence continues at coordinate 39,314,874 of OY744609.1, read as the reverse complement.
TCCGCGGACCACTGGTGGTCCGCGGCCATCTGCCTGGTGGTCCGCGAGCAGGGCCTACAATTTACATTTTTTACAATAAAAACATGCAAACAGACAAATTTTGTCAAGTTTAAAAATATTTGTTTAAAAATTTATTAAATTTAATAGTACATAATAAGTAAAATACTTAATCTTATCCAATTTATTATTTTATACTATGATTTTATATGAATTTGTAATTTTATAGGGTTTCCAATAACACAATTTTTAGTGGTGGTCCGCGACCGAGACACAAAATTTATAACTGGTCTTTGAGTCTGAATAGGTTGAGAACCGCTGCTGTATCACACGGTATGATAAACCATGGGAAGATTTCAAAAGGACTCACTATCTGCACATTTACATCCAGTGCTTGAAAAGCTACTCTGTGTGTGTCAGCGACTTCAGCACCTGTAGAACGTATTTTTTCACATGGCGGAATATTTATGAGGCCCACCAGGCACGTCTTGGTCAGAAAATTCTGAGCGAATTGGTTTTTATAAAACCCAAAAGGCATTTGGTATAAGAGTTTGCATGAAGGACTTTTGAACACAAATTCGGATCTCTCTGCAGTTTGCATTTAAAGTTAATTTGCTTGAATAAAATAAAAGACTTATGTTTTCATTAAAATAGCGAATATTCCGACTTGACAATTTTTAGAAGTCTTGATCTGATTTCGATTTTTTGGGTCTTGGTCTTGGTCTTGGTCTTGAGGTTCAAGGTCTTGGTCTTGGTCTTGGTCTCGAGGTTCAAAGTCTTGGTCTTGGTCTTGGTCTCGAGGTTCAAGGTCTTGGTCTTGGTCTTGGTCTTGAGGTTTAAGGTCTTGGTCTTGAGGTTTAAGGTCTTGACAACAAGACTGAATTCCGCTGATTCTCCGTTCCGCCATCATCATTTCAACCTGTCCTCCATTAGTCCCCGGAGTCAGTCGCTAAGGAGTTAGCGACTGACTTGATGAGTTAGCGACTGACTTAGCGACTCAGTCGACTAAGTCGCATGCTTATCGACTGACTAAGTCGCTTAGACTATCGACTGACTTAGCGACTTGCTATCGACTTCTCGTGTAATTAGGTGTGTCTATTGGAGTTGGACGTAACTGATTACCTAACAATATAAAGCATTTTATCGCATACTGTACTGACCGTGTCATCATTCCCGTGGGCCTTAGATGGAACCCATTTGAGCTCTATATGGATCCAATAAGGGAATATGGGCTCCGCTCCATGTGGGCATGCTGACAGAGGACAGAACGATGACCGTGAAATTAATGTTAATGTGAATTCGTGAAATAGAACGCTTGCTAAATCGAATGAAACATGGAGGACTTTTTAGCAGTACCCGATCTTACGGCCAATCAGATTGCCGAAACTGCTGATGCGTGGCTCTTTCAATCAGGCAGTAGCAGAGAACGAAAATCATGTACTCCGGCACTTATTCCCAGTGTGAGAATTAAAGACTGGGGGTTGTGGAGTTGAACATTTTATTCGTCTTTTGCAAACCGATGTCAGTGAAATTTGAAAGCAGCTGCTTTCAACGCTAGCAGTTTAGCAAGTCAAACTCGAATCAAAATCAATTCCTTTATTGAGAAAATTCTAAAATGCATACATGTGCACCATGGAAATTTCTCCACTTTGTAAAAGATTCACAATCAATTAATGTTAAATCACACCAGCACAACTAAGGGGTTGGAAACAATCCCTGGGGTGTGCAATGAAGACTTAACTGTGGGGGTCCTAAGAAAGACTAGGGGTTGAACCCTCAACCCAGAAAATTCTCACCCTGCTTATTCTCCCCTCTTCGTAATCATCAACACCATCTTCGTAATACAATACATAAATTCACTTTACCAAAAAAGACAACAACAACTATATCCTCCATATTCTGTATAAGAACTCTTACTAATAGAGCAATCTCTCTTATAATGTTCCAAGTTGCGGCATATCAGCTTCTTTTCCTCAACAAACGATTATTATATTGTATAGTATTGTAAGTGTTGCTCATGTACTGCTGCTGATGTCTTCGTCAAATCGAAATTCGGAAACCGCGATTAAAACAACAAGCAAAATATTAAGTGAACGAAGTCGCTAGCAGTCGATAGCTTAGCGACTGGTTTCGGCTTGAGGGCTTATCGGCGGCGGCGGCGGCGGATGGCGGCGGCGCCGGGGACTATCCTCCATCCTCCTCCTCATGTTCATCTATCTATTACACTCGGGCTTTCCACTCAAAATTGAAGTCTCACCTTTTCAAGCGTTCCTACCCTGACTCATCTGATTCTACGCCTTCCAGTTCTCGCCGAAAATGGCACTCGCCTTGACAGCTGCTCTGCCTCCTCTCATGATCTGGACCTCTGGAAATCGGACTCGGACTTCTTTTGGACTAATCTTTGGAAACCCTCTCTGATTTGATTTGGCCTTCTGGAAACTGGACTCGGACTTCTCTTGGATTATTCTCTGGAAACCCCTATGATTTGACATAGCGCTCGTGAATAGGCTGATGCCCTGCGCTTGGCCTTCGAGTGGCGTTTTAGAAGTTTGGAGATTAGGATTACGATTACTATTACGATTAATGACCCGGCCTACATTTACCCAATCAATAGTTTGATGGACTTCTGGTTCAATGTAAAAGTAGGTCGCGATATGACCTATATTTTGTCCAATCAGAGCCATCGTGCGAAAACTAGCAATGTTGACGGTGTTATTGAGGATGTGTGTTCGTAGGTGATCGTAACTGAATAGATTGCAAAAACAACGCTGATTAGGATCGAGAAATATGATGTTTTAGTTAGAATGGAACTTAAAAGGCATTCGTAGCGAATTTCTGGAGTTTATAATTCATTACAAGTCTTTGTCATGCTTACAAGAGACTTCAGGATGACCACAGTCCAGTCTCACATCGATAGAAACTGGGCCTACATCACAAAACAAGCATAATGCAGAAACGTTCGCACGCGGTGTCAGACTATGTTTCTTGGCGAATTATTCAGAAAACGCGTTACGTGTGTGATATGGCTTTGCAGTGGTAATTGTGTAAAACTTCGGTCAAGGCTTTCTGTGAAAATTCTGTTCTGTTGTTGCTAACACTGAGGTTGGTAACTTTTGATATGCAAGTAATCAACATAGTTAAGTGAAAGTTTGTTTCTCATTACTTGGGTAACGTATATTTGTTTTAGCTCAGGTAAATAGAGGTGAGGTAATTTCTTGTTTATTACACATCTTTAGAAACAGTAGCCATTAGCAGCATGTTAGTTGTGCTATATCACGTACTATGGTACTCTATGAATCGGTGTACTGTATCGCATTAGCATTGCTGGTTTGATTTTCACTTTAGTATTTGCCTTATTTGGTAATTTTACAATTTGTGTGGATATAGTATAAACGGCACTGTTATTTAATATTCTAGATGTAAGTTAATACCTATTATGTAATATAATGTTAACCGAATCTGTCATGTAATATAGTTGAACATTGTGTCATCTTCAGTAGGATATATCAGACTCCGAGGTCCCCACCATACCATAGTCAAAGTTTGTGCACAGTTGATGTGTGTATTCTTGCCCCTTTTCTCATCTTGTTTGACTTTTCCGTGTAATGTAATGTAAATTTCCAAAATTTCCAAAAAGGTTTTACGAGCTAAAGAGTTGGCGTTAGGTATTATTCTATTGTGTGCCCTGGAGTGACAAGCATAAAATTTATTTCTGCCATTAGATTGCAACATCAATATTATAATTTTTTATCAATGACAACTTACGCTAGATTGCGGCATTAATATTATAAATTTAACTAAACATTTTAAGAAATAAGTTAGCTGATATAATTTTTGACTCAACAGAAATTTCCGCAAGGCAATCGCATGAGGCGCTAATTCAAACAAACTTGTTTACTGACCTTGTTTCCGGTGACAAAGCGAACAATTTACTTATGCCGTTGGATTATGACATTGGATTATGACATTAATAATTTAATATTATAATTTCTGATCAATGCTAACTTTCTCAAGATTGTGACATTTAATATTATAAAATTAGGAAAATGTTTTCAATAGGTTTCCTGAAACAAAACTTGTTTACTTACCTCATCTTAGATTCAGGTGACAAGCGACAACTTCTGCCGCTCGATTCCGACATTAATATTATAAATTTAGAAACTTTAGAAAGTAATTTAGTTCATGATGTCTCAAACAACAGTCCGAAACCACTATAAACTAACCCTAACCCCAACTGTAGCCCAAACCTAACCTTAACTGACCCGGTTGTCATTTTCATATTTTTTTAAACTTTCTTAAAATTTGCAAACAAAAACAACGTAACGAAATGTCACATATTTTTAATATATCTGTATATATATTTTAATTATATTTGTCGTCAACAGTTGTGGAAGGTTGTTTCATTCAGTAATGGATTCTTGATCACCCAATGTAGGCTACTATTCAACACCTGTCTAAAAATATAAACAAATTTTTAACATTACCATCATATTGTCATAGCTTCACTCACAAGCTCATCAAGTATTTCCAATTATCGGAATTGGACCCGGAATCAGCAAAAAAGTGCTAGAATCGGTTATCGGTGGAAAAGTGCTTATTGGTTACTCCCTAGTGTAGGTCCACTTCTATGTTTACAAGAGAATTTGGAAACTGCTTTATCTCTGCTGAAATTATCACTGAGTTAATATCAATGCATATTGTCTGTTGGATTATGTAACTAAAACAGGTGAGTTACATCATTTATTGTGACCTGGTCCACCCAGATCACAGTGATCTGGCCATACTTTAGGCTGGGAATTGACCTACTCAGAGTATGTGAAGAATGTATGTTGAACATGCTTTTACCACCTTGTCCTTGTTCTTCATCTTCTCTTCCTTCTCCTTCTCCTCCTGCTTCTCGTCCTCCTCCTCCTTCTTTTCTTTTTGTTCTTCTCTTTCTGCTTCTACTTCTCCTTTTACTTCTACTTCTCCTCCTCCTCCTCCTTATCCTTCCACTTCTTCTCTTGTTCTTCTCCTCCTCCTCCTCCTCCTCCTCCTCCCCCACCTCCTCCTCCTCCTCCTCCTCCTCCTCCTCCTCCTCCTCCTCCTCCTCCTCCTCCTCCTCCTCCTCCTTCTTCTCCTTATTCATGTACTCGACCATGTCATTTGCTACGAATTAGTGGAATGAATAAATACCAGAAATCTGTGTGGGTATATTAAACAGGTGAGTTTTAAGTGTCTTAGTTATACAAAATTCATTTTTCATGAGGCAGAACACAAACATGAAGACTATTGCAAGTGTGCTATCCGTAATCTTGGCAGGGCCGGCGCCAGAGTATTTGGCGCCCTAGGCGATCCTTTCGCACTGCGCCTCTGGCAAGTGCGATAACTAGGCCAAATAATATTAAATTAATCAAGTTAATATAACCTTCACAGTCACACAGGAATGCAGCCGAATGCTGCATCTTTAATTTAGTATCGTGGTTCATTGTAATCATCTAAGAATCATTATTACTTCTAAATAAAACAAAACTATGGCATTTAATAATAATTAAATTTTGAAGTTAGCCATAAGTAAAGAAATAGTCTGGAACTGCATCAGCTATGCAGCCCATGCTGTATGGTCTAACAAGTTTAATGGGAATTTAAAATGTAAATATTATTTAATGAGACAGCTTCATTTGAACACTTACATGTAGTAACTCCTGTGGCTACGTTTACTAAGTCCTATAGTCCTACCTATACGTGCGAAGTCAATACAAACATAATGTAATTTAAACAAATTGTTTTTCGCGCTTTCTCTTTCGCAAATTAAAGCAACAAGAACTGCTACTCTAAATTTAGAAGTTCCTTGCCATCAGTTGAGTCTTAGTTTATTTTTTCAAGAGAGCTTTGAATACTGCAATTGTGTATAGACAGTGTAGAGTGTACAGGCCACACGGTTGTAGAGAGACATTGAGAGAGACAGATTGCGACAGACAGAGCGAGAGAAAACAAGAGAAAACGAGAGAGAGAGAGACAGAGAGAGAGAGAGAGAGAGAGAGAGAGAGAGAGAGAGCGAGAGACAGACGAGAGATTATAACGTTAAAGTATTTGCCGTGGTTGTACATCTAAAAGGGAGAATCTGGGTCATGTGCAGTTGGGTGTTCGCTTCAATGGGGGGGGGGAGGGGTCGAACAAGGTCAATTACTCCTACACATCAGGGTAACCTAATACATGTATAGACAAATACCACACATACAATACGTCTGTGTATCACTATCAGATATCATGAGGCATCCGTCATCATACAGACTGTACACGGTGAGTCATAAAAAAACATGTCCCTGCATATTTTACTATAACTTCCTCAGATTTAAGTTTATGTCAAACAAATTTTAAGTAAAGGTAGAGGAGTTATTAGAGAGCATTAAGAAACTTAAAGTTTAAGTTCAAATTGACATCCTTGGGCATCCACGCATGCGCAAAGACGCATACACCGCTGCTTGACTGACTTCAATGATGCGCTGATCCAATTCGTCCCATTCCTCCAAAACTTGATGACGCAACTCGTTGACATCATGTATTTGATATCTGTACACCTTTTCTTGCACGACACTCCATATTTTATACTCTACCGGATTTAAATCAGGTAATTTAGGTGGCCACAAAGTAGGTGGGATGAAATCATGTGTTTCAGTTTGCAGTAACTCAAAAGTCTCATTGTCAAACGTTCTGGCCGTTAGCGGGCGGCCTCTACCTGGTCGACGATAAAAAAAAGATCCAGTTTTATCGATCTTTGAAAGGAGAACATTAAATCTACCACGAATGAACCCTTTATCTGAAAATTCCTTTAAAAAAACGTTTCGCACCGTCATTTTTTATTCTTTTGGGGTTATGAAATGTTTATCTCCTCGGAAAACACCATTTTTCAGAGGGTTGTCGTGACATATTTATAGTTTAGGCAGGTTCAGCTTTTTATAAAAAATAATTTACACAGCACTTAGCTGGACTATCAAGCTTCATTATTATGAAGTTTCATTAAAATTGATGGTTATTTGCATGAATTATTTTAAGTTATGTAGGGACACGTTTTTTAATGATCCACCGTGTAGTTCAGACTGCAGAGAGGCTGAGACATACACGCAGTACACCGTACACGGGCTTTTTGAACACCGTAGGCAGCGGCTAAATATGTGTCACCAGATGGCAGATGCCGATCGAACAGTTAACCAAATTTAAAATTTGCGCGCTTGGAGGAAAATGAAAGAATAGGGCCTAAAGCAGAATATGACAGGGGATGCGTACGCACCTTAAGCGCCTTGTATGGCTACGCCCCTGGACTGGCAAAACGGCGGCAGTGGTTTCAAAAATATTTCTTTGTGTAGCTTTTCTGTCGCCCCCAGAAATGTGCCGCCCTAGGCGGCCGCCTAGTTCGCCTAGTGGTTAAACCGGCCCTGAATCTTGGTAGAGCATTCCACACTGCAGGACAAGACTAATAAAACTTTATGAGGATAAAATGTTCTAGTGTAAATCTTGGGAACAATAAGATTTCCATCAGTGGCAGAGCATAAACTAAACCAACCAGGAACTGTCGCTACCAGACTTAAGAACCTGAAGAGAGGAGGACTCCAATTCATGTTGACATTTATAAGCAATGATGGCCAATTTATAGTCAACTCTGTAGAAAAGACAGCCAATATAACACAGGGCTGCCGAGTGGCATAGCTAAGTATTTGCAGCATGAGGCAAGTAATGCCATTTGCCCCTCCTATATAAATTTGGAATTTCAACGAAAAACACCAATTTAGAGATAAATCATGAGTTGAACGTTAATCAAAGACCTAATATTATGACACCAGAGTCAAAACAAATTTTCTAACCTTGATAGCTGCAACGTTCTTGGGAACTTCATTGAATATGTTTATATATATATATATATATATATATATATATATATATTTTGCAATGTTCTGAAAAGCTGAGACCAAAGTCTTAATGCCTGTGATTCCATTGATGAAATATAGTTGAGCAGTTCAGTTGGAAAATAATCCACACTTTCTCCACTTTGTTGTGCTTAATTGGTTATATTGAGTGATCATATCCACATAGCCATGGTGCAGTTCCAATCCATTCAAACCTTTTGAATAGTGCTGTGCAGAATGATACATTTAGTTTCAAGTCTGATGTCCAGTTCAGGATTTTTGTAGATCCATCTTGATTTGTACTTTAATACCTTATGGTTGCATTTTCATGAAAATGTGATAATTCTGGACTTAACTAGGGTTGTTAAACGGAAATCGGAATTCCGATTAACGTTTTTGAAAACGAAATCTATTGGTTTCTTTTATTTACAAACGATAATGGAGTTTTTTAAAATTATTTTCTTAGTGAAAATTTAAAAAAATACCAGAAAAAATTAAATTGTTTAATTTGTTGGCAAACTTGCGCTATCAGAGTCCCTAATTCTGCAACCTGGCTATATTCGAAGTTCAAGTTGATAGCATCATTTGATGCACAAGTAAACCATTCTTCCATTTAAGTAGGCTTATTAGTGGCAATGTGTGACCTCTTGTAATACATAGTCAGAGCGTCTGATTTAAGGTGAGCGATCGATCGCTCTCCTTGGTCGCTCGCCTAGCAAAGGTCCCGGTGAGCGATTTACCGCTCACCTAGCCGAAGGCTTCTTACAGTCGGTGACAGTCGGTTGTCGTTTGCTGAGTTTGTGTTCGACTCCAAGACGATAGACGAACCTGGAACCAGACCATTATTTTATTTACCTAATTGAGATTACTTTAATTTACTTACTTGGGGGAGCGGTGAATGCTGTACACAAGTGCTTCCGAGGTCGATCGCGTATCGCTCGCCTACTCGATCCAGCGCGATCAAGTTTCAACCCGCCTACTATTTTCAACTCAAACGCACTGTACATAGTCCGCTTGAATTTGGGTCTGTAAGGATGTATCTCATTAACATTAGGGACCCCGATAGCGCAAGTTTGCTGCGTGTTTGTTAACGCAGTGGTTCTTAAAGTGGTGGTCCGCGGACCGGCGCCGGTCCGCGAAGCTCTGGTGACCGGTCCGTGAAATAGTCCTTAAAAAGTCATAATTTTCAACTTATTCGCGAAAATGTATAATAAACGGTTTCAGTTGGCAACAGTAACAACAATATAGTTGTTATAAAGAGTGACAATGTTATATGAAATCTAATTTTTAATATAACATGTCATACATGTAAGCTGATGTTGAAAAGCACCGGTCCGCGAAATGGCTGGTAAAGCAATCACCGGTCCTCAGCATCCGAAAGTTTAAGAAACACTGTGTTAACGAATACATTTATTGTTTAATTGACGTCAGTAGTTTAGTCGACCGGTCGTTAAGTAGACTTTATAGCTAGTTAATAGCGTGACATTTAACTCTCTAAGTAGAAAATAAACAATTCCTTGTCGACACTGCGTTACTTTGTACATACGCTATGGTATGTAATGCATTAAGTAACTTACATTATATTATAATTTATAATATATTTCTGTGAAGGCCAAAAAACGATAATCGGTTTAATATTGGATTTCTACAATTGATAATCAGTTTGCCAAAAAACGATATTATCTACCCTAGGCTTAACTCCATAAAATTGTCACCAACTTCACCTATAGTTATACTGATGAAACTGCTGTGGCATGATGGATTAATTGTTTAGGACTTTAGGTCATCCAATATTGTGGAAGAATTATTGGATCTCAGTAAAGCTGGCATTAGCTTCATGGAACTTACTGCATCTGTTGCTCTTTTCTGTCACAATTCCTAAACAGAGCACCACTTAGTTTCTATCACTTCATTTTTGATTACTTAAGACAAGCAATTATTATTATTATTATTAAACAGACATTTTAAATGCACATAGTTAGCACAGCCTCAAAATTGCATGCAGCGACCCTGAATGAAGTTCGAAGGATAATCTTGACAAGTTATTAATTAGGTCCATTAAACAAAAAGGTTTAAAGCACCTTTTTTCTTTTTATAGCTAGTTATTGGGAGAGCAATTTCCGTGATGACAGTCAGTAAAGGCATTCCAGACAGTAGGCTCGGAGTAGGAAAAACCCCGAACACCAAATGTGATGCGGATCCCTGGGACTATTAGGTTTCCAGAGGTTGCCAAGCGCAGGGAGGATCGGCCGGGATAGCAGTGACTGGAAAGATAGGAATGGGTCAGTCCATGCTGGCATTTGAAGGTGAGCATAGCCACCAAAATGATACAAAACAGAATGAAGCAGTATGTTGAGAGAGCACTTGGAGAAGAGCAAGCCAGGCTATATATATATATGTATATATATATGTATATATATATATTATATTCAATCAATCAATCAATCAATCAAATCCTTTATTGAAGCAGCTTGAAAACAAAGCAGTATAACATAGCAGTATCAGCATTTGCAACAAAAGGAGACCCTGAAGGGATAAAAAATCCCGCTATGTAGGGCCACCTAAGGTTCAATACTATCACAATAAATGTCAGTATAAAAGTCTTTCAATCAATATTCTAATCAATTGCTTCAATTAAGAAAAAAGAAGTGAACAAGATAAATCTAAATTAAAACTTAATTAAATGTATATATTAATTAAATGTATATATATATATATATATATTCATTTATTCAAATAGATAGTTGTCAGAATGGAGCTATTGACAATAGATTAAGATATGCAATAAGTAAAAACAAAATAAGATTAAAATGTTAATTTGAAATAATAGCGATAAGGGGTCATTGCATAATTACGTAACGCTCGAGGGTGGGTCGGTGGGGTCCTTGAAAACGTTACGAAACGTTACGTGGGTGGGTGGGTGTATGGAGATGAACGTTACGTAATGCTTTTACCAACCGTTAAGTTATAATAAATTTTAAATTAACATCGAATGACACTTTAGACAAGATGTGATCAAAGTTCAAACTTCTTGCCACTGACTTAAAACTTAACTAAGAACACGCAATAGGCCTAGTATAAATTGTGAAGGTTCGGCCCTTCATTGTCCTACGAGAGCCATACAGACAATGAAGAACGCGCTTAAGTGACCTAGGCCTATTTCTGTATATAAATATGGCCAAATGGCGAATGACCAAACTGGTTAGACGCTCTGCTATTGATCTAAAATAACCTGAGATTTCGTCTGCGAAAATTAAGGACGCAATCTTGATGTTCTTGGTTGATTTTTCGGACAAGACTTTCGTTATTTTATTCGCATAAAAACAGAAATTTGACAGTTTCAATAAGAAACTGAACGTGAGTTGTCTTTGAAAGGTTGTTTTAAGGGACAGACAATTGTATTCCGTCGGGGTTTCTTATAGGCCCTATCCTTTGCCGAACTTTGAAATAACGAAATAACATCTATATTAATAAAGCAAAGACTCTGTCTGTCTGTCCCTCTGTCACAGCGATCTTTGACCGGGATGCATTTCTACACCTTTCGACCTTTTCACTCCAAACCTTCACTACTGTCTCGGGGTGGGCATTACACACCCAGTGTGAGGCTTCGCGTCCCCCATTTTCACCGCTTCCATGGTGAAAACGGGCGAAAACCTCTCAAAAACCCCCACTTCTTAAAAATTCGAGTCGACCTATTTTAATTCGCCAGATGGCGCCACCCGAGAAGATTCTGTGCGTTTCACCGAAAATTCTCTGTCACCGGGACGCATTTCTGAAGATTCGCAAGATGGCGCAGCCGTAGAGATTTCACTTCACATTAACTGGTGATGGTGGTGGTGGTGGCTTATAACCCCGGGCAACGCCGGGTAAACCAGCTAGTAAATAATAAATGTTCGATCACTTACCGTGAATTCGAATGGCAAGACCCGGATGTCCATTGGTTTTGGCATAGATTATTACATGGTAGATCGGTTTGATAAGGTAATTGAGACCGTTAATAAACCCGAGAAGTTACCGTTTAGTGTAGTTCTTCTGTAGAGAGATTCGCCGGTAACACAGTAGTTTAGGCCTACGTTGCTAAATTCAACATGTTTTCAGGCCCGTAGTTTACGTTGCTAAATTAATGCCATGTCTTCACGTTGGTGATCATCCAATTTCTACTTTGACTTTTAAAATGACATATTTTCGTCGCTCTTCCAACTTCTAGTTTCAGTTACATGTTCATCGATCATCCAGCTTCTAGTTTCAGTAGTATTTTCATCAATAATCCATCTTCTAGCTTTACTATGAAACAGTTTTCATATAGGCCTACGGTCATAGACCTAACATCAAAGAATTTAGCAACGTAAAATACGGATTTCCAACCACTATCAATTTAGCAACGTAAACTACGGTTTTACCGATTCGCCACCCGGGCGCGTTACGTAACGCTGGGGCGGGTGGGTGGGTGGGTCTATGGAAACGTTACGAAGCGTTACAGGGTGGGTGGGTGGGTCAAAAATGGTAATTTTCGGCGTTACGTAATTATGCAATGACCCCTAATAGTTTTCAATAAAATCGGTTAAAGAAAAATTAGGAGCTAGTAATAGTAAAAATGGATGAACAAGAGGCATGAAATGAGGATTAACTAATGAACGGAGAAAAGGTGTAAGTGATGTATTAATAGATATCCTTAAACATGAGCCTAGGTAAGAAGTTTTTGTTGTCCTTACGAGGTAGGGCAAAGGAGTGTTGCTCAAACCAGGAAGAAGCACAATTGATCAACTATTCACAGTGAGACAGATACTTGAAAAAAGCATAGACCACAACCAGAACGTCTTCATCAACTTCATAGACACCAAACAAGCATTCAACATTATATGGCATAATGGAATGTGGAGAGCAATGCAAAATGCAGGAATACCAGAACAATTTATCAAACTTGTACAAGAGATATATCGAAAATCATCAAGTGCCATGAAAGCAGATACTTAAGGGTAGCCCTGACCTCAGGGAAAGGTCAGCAAGGCTACTGCTTAGGAAGTTTCTCATCCGCTAAATCTTTGGTGCTTTTGGATGTAGGGTCTGGTTGTCTTTCATGTAGGGCATAACCGGGTAGACATTTTCCACTGAGTACCAAATCCGAGTATTTGGATGTGCTATTTGCCGGATCCATTTGTTCCATATGCGAAGCTTCACATTTTCATGTAATAAAAAAATTATCGAACAAATTTTTTTACTTGTAATAACATTTTGAATTTTAGAAATAAATAATCAATGAAATGGACATCTTTTGTGGACTTCAGGTGTTGGTGTTTTTTGTACTTTTCTTCTTGAACATGAAATGCTAGATGAAGCTCAAAGCTGATATTATGAGCCTACAAATTCCGGCATGTGAGGCAGACAAGCAACTATTTGCATGTACAGCATTTGCCGAGGCAAATAGTACCGAAAAACGAGATATTCGGCCGAGGCAAATGTCCAAGGCGATTTCCGGTTATGCCTTACTTTCATGTGATCAAATTTAAGGCTCAAATGATATAAATATTAGGGCATAACTGAAATCGGATTGGTAAACCGATTTTACCGATTTTTGACTATCCGGAATTATCTGGATCTGGAATGTGTAACTCGCCGATTAATAACAGTTGTTTTTTCTATGGTTTCACTATGGACTAATAACAATTTATAGGCGACTCACGTATAATTATAATTTTGATTGTAACTACGTACTAGGGCTGCCAATGGGCCCCATGAATAACCGGCACCCGTTCGAAGGGTCGCAATGTTTCATCTACCCTGTATCTGTTACCACAGGCAGCGGCCGTTAGACCTGTCAAATGAGTGAAGAAATATATCAGGGTATAGAGAAGGGAGTGACTAACTGTTCTTCAGTCCTCCCTCTTGTAGCTGACACCAAGCCATTAGCCAATGATGATTAACTTGGAATTAGGCCTTAGTGCATTGATTTAAGTATTATGCATACTTTATTACTAATCGGAATCGGAATCAGTAAATAACGGCCTATAATATCCGATATCGATAAAAAACAAAATTGGTTATACCAGGCTATTAAATATGTCTTTAAACATCTCATTTTGCCACCCTACATGCTGCTTCTCAGCTACATCACTGCTTATGTCTCTTCATATTGACATGCTGAATGAGCTTAGTAGATAAGTTAAAGCCATGCAGATTGCAGTTTGTCTTGCAGGTACTGTGGCAAGGAATCCATTACAATAATGAAGATGACATGTGACCAATGCTGACACTGCTAGGATAACGAGCCCTGTCTCTGGGGTTAGGTGAACAGTGCACAGCTGATGGATATTGATAGTAGCAGATGCTAGTCCAGCACTTGATATGTGAAGCTACTATCAGTTGGCTGTCAACTAGAACTCCAAGGTCATGAACTCATTTTCATGATTTTACTGGATATCTATACTGGGCCCAGAGTTGCAGGCTTTGTGTAGCTGTTTGAATTCAGTCTGCCACAACATATGCATCAAGTCAATGCCATTTATGCAGGCCTGATTCTCTCCATCATTAATAGGTTACGATCCATTTTGAAATGCTGCAGTGTGAAAGATCGGAATTATACATAGGTTTGGGTATGTATAACTGGTTACCTATACTCAGATTCTTTAAGATCTTAATACTTTGCATAAGTATCTGGAAAGCTGCAATCTGTATGGTCTTAATGTGCTATATTTCTTGGTCTTATCCACCTCTGGCTTCAGATTTCTTTGTTCTGCAGTGCAGGGCAACCTGATTTTGTTCTGTTGGGCTGCTGTACTTCATGGTCCAGCATAGAAGTTTGCCAAGGCTGGTCCATCTTTCTGAAATAAGTTCCTAGCAAACTGGTTCGTGAGGTTCTTGGCCTTTTTCTGCCTCTTTTCTGTAAGGTCTTAGAAAGCATTCTGTGTTCGATTGTGGTTTTGTGTTGTCAGGTTGGAAGCTACACGTTAAGTTCGTCTGTTCGTTAAGTTCGTGTGAAGTGGGGATGTATATTTTTTTATTACAATTCCAACGACAGTTACCGGTTAGCTAACTAATCTGTATGTAGTTCTTGTACTGTATGAATTCTTGTCATTTGACAATGCAAAGGAGTGATATTGACAACATTTAATTTCCTAAAATGAACTATATAGTGTTTGTAAATTCCCAGTATCTTTTGTGTGGCTATTAATGTACACTGTGAATCAAATGCTAGTAATCAACTTCAGAAAGCTTTAAAAGTAATAAATCGGAGCCTGAGACCCTCAGGAGTTTGCACTGAATCACCTAAGCCAGCACTTGTTTGTTTCCAATCCATTGTGTTGAACTGAAGAACTTTAGGCAGTGTTTTCACTTCATCATCTGACGTGTTCGGTTAGACTTCATGCCCCACTGAAGACCAGTCTAAGGATTTTCCTGTTTGTCAGTTAGATGGATTTGTTGTTCTTCTCGAAGGCTGCAATTTATATTCACTGCCTGCTAGCCACCACCCACTGGGGCTGGTAAACAGGATTCTGTGGGATTCATCCAGATAATCTGGTTACCGCATTACTGAACCAGGCTTTGGATCAGCATAAAAATGAAAACACTGCCATTCCAATTCATTTGATTCTCTTCAGTGTTATTTGCTTTCAATGCAGCGTCAATAGAAGTTTGTATGAAGCAGAATGGCTGCTCTTCATAGGTCGGTGGTCAGTTCTTATACTGTTATATTATGATTATGTTTTAATTATAGTTGATCAGTGATGATTGTTTTATTGATTATGAAAAGGTTGACTCTGTTGTACAGTTGCTCATTGCTGAGTTATTGCTTAGAAATTTGACTGACATGTAGGACAATGATTACTGATGACAATCTTAGTGAATCATATAGTTGAATATGAATTTCAGTCCTGATAAGTTGAGAGAGGATTACTGGTGGTTGACTACTAAATTTTAATGTTTTATTTATTTATTGAATTTGAATTTCTCTGTGGTTGGACCCACAATTTGGAATGGGCTTCCTCCTGAGCTGCGGTCTCTTCCTCGAATCTCATCCACCGCTTTCTTCTGTGCTCTAAAGACTGTTCTCTTTCGCCGGGGTTGGGCTGGGAGCTCCTCTGAATCGCTTCTTTGAAGGGGCGCTATATAAATGCTTGATTGATTGATTGGTTTATTGATTATATACCGAGTATTCGTTTATTTGGTAATCAAACTGATAGACCGTAGCCCGTTACAAAACCGTGCACAATATGGTATGCTGGCCAGCTACTAAATCTGTTTAAAATGTGCAAAATATACACAGTGAATGTGGCACATGTGTCTATATGCTAGGCACCAGAACTGTGTTTATTTTAATTAATGGGCAAACATACAAAAAGGAATGCAACCAGAAGCCAACGACATAACTGGAGGTTGCAAGAAACCGAAAGACCAATCGATATCAGACAAAGTATTAGAACTCGTGGAAAAAAGAAGAAACATAGCCATACAACAAACTTGCACTGCACAGTACAATAAAACTGTAATTTTGTAATGCCCTTCTTACAAAGTTCAGAAGTGCACTTGAAAGCCAGGCAACCATTAAGAGCCATAAGCAGACTGGAAGAGATAAGGTTTCAGCGTAGAGCGATGAACAGTTGTGAACATAATGAGGTAGAGAGTTGCAGATTGAGGGACTGGCAATTGTGAGTGAACACAGGCCAAAGATGAGACGTGTACCAGGAACAACTTACTTTCTATCCTCGTGCTGTCCAACATGTTGCCCACGTGCTGATTTTAAATTGCCCACCTGAGCTGAATTCCAGCTGCAAATAAAAAAAATTGCAAGCCCTATTCAAAGCCAAAAGTATCTCACTAAAAATGTGCTTGAACATTTATTGATATACTTTTTGATGCTGAACTATTTTATAAAGCATGTTAATAATTTTAAGTAAATTTTAGTCTTTGCTTTTGAGTTTACTGGTGCGGGCCTCAGCTTCAACAATAATTTTTTCGGTGGCCCGCAGTGTCAGAGGTTGGACAGCACTGTTCTAGCTGATGCTGATCAAAGAGAGGAGTGACCTTTACCAGAGTTGCTCTATGTGGCCATGGAAGATAAATAGGATGGCAGATGATCTGCATGTGCTCTGTACATGAGGAGTGCCAGCCTGAGGCGGATACACCTGCATACAGGAAGTCAGTGTAGAGAATGAAGAGCAGGTGTGATATGTTCTCTGTATGAGAGTCCTAGACACAGTCTTGCATCCTGATGCAGTATGCTGGTTAGAGAAAGCAGTGTGCATTCAGGGAGACCATAGAGTATAGAGTTGCAGTAGTCAAGCCGCATCAGAATAAGGCAGTGTATAATTATTTTCGGTGATGCTGAGTCCAGAGTAGAGAGAAGCTATCGGATTCTTCTGAAGTGAGACAAGGATGCCCATGAAATGGCAACTATTGGAGGTTTTAGGGAAAGTGTTGAGTCAAGGATGACTCCAAGATCCTGAATAGTAGATGATGGATAGAGTAGAGACGAGGAAGTAAAGAGTGACAGTTCAGCACACTGTAGGAGCTTAAAGGAACGGTCAGACCAGATGAGCTCAAATTTGCCAGGGTTAAGTTTGAGGCGCATGGACAGACTCCACAGCATGATGTCATCGATGCAGGCACAAAGTCTCTTTGTAGCATTTGCAACCTCATTTAGTCGCAGATGTACATGCTATCACAGCATAGAGGTGTATTTCTATGCCACGACGAGAGGTGACAGTGGCCAAAGAGCACAGCAGTGATGGATGACAGGCCCTTAGCCAGAAATACAGAGTTGCCGGTCCAAAAGCATTGAAGTCGTGACTGCCCGACGCCTGTCATCATATGAAGTCGCAACCGCCCGAAGTCCCTCTGCCGTACGAGTCCGACTGCAATACCGTATGCTGTTTACAGAGCCTAATATCAACGTTACAGAACTGTCGTCTGAACGCTGGCAGTGGCTCTAGAGAAGAAGCTGGATGGTGGTGGAGAAGAATCATGCACAATTTATGCCCGTCCAAAATAATTTTCACCCGTCCAAAGGACGGGGGGACGGGTGGGTGGCTATGGGCCTGATGGATGATATGAAGGAGTTGATGCAAATGTATTGAGTTTTGTTTGAGTGGTAGACCAATTAAGGATAGTACCAAAGTAGGAAAGTGTGATCTATGCGGTCAAAAGCAGCAGAGAAATCTAGGAGTATTAAAGCAGTCACATATCCCTTGTCAGCAGCAAGGACAAGGTTGTTATAGACTTTCAGTTCAGCTGTTTCCATGGGGTGAAATTGCATGAATCCCTACTGAAGAGGCGGAAGCAGGTTTTTTGCAGAGAGGTAAAAGTGCAGCTGTGTGTGAACTACTCTCTCTATCATCTTGGATAGGAAGGAGACATTAGAGATAGATTAGAGATATTCATTCATTCATTTGAGGATTTATGTAGCGTCCCTTCAAGGGAACTACTCAGAGGCGCATGTAGTTATACCTGTAGTTATAGAGTGTGATCAAGACCACTCTTGTTGAGACGATGAATCAATCAATATTCGTTTATTCGGAGGTTATAGGCTGACAAGAACACAACTTATTTACATATAATGTGTGCAATATCATGGATGGAAGCCTGTTAGGTGACCGCCCTAGGTGAGGGGCACTCTGCACTAGGCTGTATGATGTTACACTCAGTTGAAGTGGAGCATTTGTCTGTTAGCGAAATTTGCTAAGATACCTAGAAGAGTCACCAGTGGCGGGTTCACGCACACACACACTAGCCCAACCAACAGCTTCCAAACTAGAGTTTCCCAAAGCAAGTTCAGAGTATCTGAAGCTCGTAGAATCTAGAATGAGGGATGACGATGGGTGATGTGATCTGCTGCCGATGGCTCACATTTGGATCTCATCGTCCAGTGGTCCCTCGAGGATGTAAGCCTATGCAGCATTCGGAACTCTCTCAATCCCCCACCACATTGTCCTAACGCGTAACAGGTTTCCATTTAACAGTTGATAGTGTAAACTTTTCGTGATTGATGACTGGTGCCACTCCTGACTCAAACAGCCCTGGCTCCTCCCGGTCGAAGGCTCTCTGAGCTCTCTGACGTAGACGGCGTGGGCAGGTCTGTTGTTCTGACTCTAGGGCTGTCAGCTGAAACCTGTCCGCCCTTGAACTGTAGGTGGACCACTCCATCTCCAAACTTGTACAATTTATCAAGCAAATTCTGCATTTTGACTAAATAATCCGCCAAAATGACAGAGACGAGTCCTGTCAACAGGCAACATGGCTGCTGACATGTACTCACTTGTGAATAACTGCCCTTTTCTGAGATGTAGGAAGTATGCCAGTAGAAAGAGAAGGTTAATTAGGTCAGCTAAGATAATGGCAAAAAATTGAGGTTGAGATTTTAGAAGCCTTGTAGGCACCGGGTCAAGTTCACAGTGTTTGGATGTAGATTTCATCAGTTGGTCAGCTATATAGTCAGGAGTGATGGCGTCAAAGTTGACGGTGAGGTTGTAGCAAGGATAGGTATCTCAGGTTCAGTGAGAAAGTTTACAGTGCTATCTCTAACATTGTTAACTTTCTATAGGAAAGAATTTAACAGCTATCTGGTGTGCCAGCTTGGCAGTCTGAAGGAGCTGGAGGGAAAAGAGAATTCAG
Source organism: Allolobophora icterica (assembly GCA_963556255.1). Taxonomy (NCBI): domain Eukaryota; kingdom Metazoa; phylum Annelida; class Clitellata; order Crassiclitellata; family Lumbricidae; genus Allolobophora; species Allolobophora icterica. Next base: position 39,295,390 of record OY744609.1, on the reverse strand, counting down.
GATATTCCAAGTGGTTTATTTCCTGTGCATAGCCAAGTCGTCTAAGTATGAATTCGCCATGCTTGTTTTAGCCGAGGTGTCGTTGGTTGACTTGTTTAATCCAGGCTTCTCAAGTTTCGACTGTTATCACACGGACCATACAGATGCTTGAGTTTCCTGTTTAACCTCTTTGACTTTGAGCATTCCCATCAAACCATGGGCATCCTGCTCTTGGTCGTATGTTGATGGTGCGTAGAGGAGTATGACGATCCAGTAGGTCTTGTAGGGTGGAATCATAGGGTAGAAAGGCTTGCTGAGGGTCAGGCAAAGGTTGAGATGTAGAGGCCATATGGATGAGTTTGGTGGCAAAGAAGTCCTGATCAATGCATTGAGATTGAGGTTTGTGAAGCGTCGGCACTTCACAGCATCATGCGTCGATGACAGTGTTTATCAATCGATGCAAAAGCTGGTCAGTGAGTAGTGATCTGAGAGGCTGGAGGTGGAGATAGAGAGTTGTTGGATGGACACATCTGTAGGTGTGATGATGACATCAAGAGTATGTCCTCTGTTATGCATGGGCACAGATATGTGCTGTACAAAAGAGGAAGAGTCGAGAAGTTGTGTGATGGTTGAGGTGTTAGAATGATCAGCATTGTCAAGATGTATGTTGAGGTCACCAAGTACTTAGACAGGATAGGAGAGTAGAGTTAGATGAGAAAGAAACTCTGAGAATTCACTGAAGAATGTTGTTGGTGTTGTTCTGTGAGAGCCAGGGTGGTAAAAGCTACTGACAAGTAGCCGTTGGCACCCAGAAGTGACAATGCAGAGAAAACCAAAACAATGGTTGTTGAGAAAATCAAAGTGACACTAACTATCAGCATTCAAGGAGAAGCTATTGAACAAGTAGAACAATTTGCCTATCTTGTAGTGCTAATTACCACAGATGGCAGCAGTGAAAGTATATACAAAGGAGAATTAGATGCAGCTCACAAGCATTTGGATGGATAACAAAGAAAAACGAAGACAAAAATATACAAGCATAGCTTACTATACGGATCAGAATGCCGGACGATGCAAAAGCAAGCTGAGAAAAATCTTACAGCTGAATTGAGTTGGCTGCAGAAAAAAGTAAGTGGCTGAGAACAGAGCCTTGAGGAATGCCACAGAGGAGTCCTACCAGTCCGACTTTGCTCCGTTGATGATGACAGATATGCGCAGGAAGTAAGATATTATTGGAATCATGCAGTTTAGGGCCAGACCAGATACAACAAACCAATGCCCAAGGCAATGAAGCAAGATAACATGGTCAGAGGCAGTAGATATGTTGAGAAGAGCAAGTTCAGTTATTCTGCTATTGTCCATAGAGTGTCATTGTTGACAAAGAGCTGCCTCGGAGTGGAATTTGCGATACGCTGAGTGGAAAAGGAGGAGTAACTTGAACCCAGTTTCCATAGACTTTAAATCTGTTGGGACTCTAATAGACTTAGCAACACATTCAAGAAGTTTAGAAGTAAATTATCCTTTGAGATTGTTTGGTAGTTTGACATAATGTCAGCGTCCAAAGATGGTTTCTTCAGTAAAGGAATGACTACAGTATTGAATGGGATGAACATGATGGGGAGGAACCATCAGCAAACGACCAATTGATTACTGGCAAGATGGTGATAGCAAGCATGTCAAAGCAGCTGTTGAGAAGGGGAATAGGAACTGCATCTTGCAGGCACTGTTTGTCAGGAGATGAGAACACAAGTGACTGAATTTTGCCCAAAGTTGCAGGAGTAAAGGTGGTGGGGCAATCTAGGGTTTAAAAATCCAATTTATGAGAGTATGGTATAATATTATTACTAATTACCTGAGGTTTAAACACCTGTCCTTTGGGTGGGTTCTAGGTCTGTGAATCCAATTCTCTTTGCAAATTTTGTAGGAAAGTTTAACTTATATGTAGGTTACACAAAGGCAACAATACACAGGATTTTTGCAGAAACTTGTTAAGTGTCAGGTGCCCACGAAAAGTTATGTGAGTCGGTGAAAGAGAGTAGTGGTTTATTGATACTTGTGTCTAAAAATGGCAGAGAAACTTCATAAGGAGAAATGTAATGTCTATGAATGTTAAATTGCAGCTGCTAGAAGCTTTTGAATTAGGTCCCCTACAAAAATTCCTGCAGATGCCCATGGTTCAAGGTAGGGTTTGGTATTGATTTTAAGAATGTTTGTGTTGAGGGCTTGTCAATGACCTTATGTCAGAATGATTGACCTTGACTTTACCCTCAATTTTAAAAACTATGAAGCCAAAGATTGTTTTGATGCTGCCAAAACTGGAATGTTTTTTCTTTGTTTTCTGGACAAAGCATTGACCTTCAAAGGCAACCACTGTTCTGGTGGAAAAGTTGAAAGGGCGTATAATGATGATGGTAGATTGCAATATGGATGGGTCCGAGAAATTACCGATGTTTGTTATCGGCAAGTTTCTGAGTTTTCACTGTTTTAAGATTTAAAGAAATTGCCTGTACAATTCGTGGAAAATAAAAATGATGTCAGATACATTTTCTGACTCTAGAGGTGAAAGCTGTGCATAAATGCTTTTCACATAAAGGCACAAAGTTGCTTTGATCGTCAACTACTGTCTTACCATCTCTAGAGCCGTGAAGCTTGTTATCTTTCACTGAACACTACCAGCTTTTTACAGCCATGCAGTCAGGGTATCATGCAGTGCCTGAAGGTTTGGTATCATATGTTCTTGCTGCAAAAGTTTTTATCAAGCATCAGAGACAACATTTGAAGAATTTGGTTAGAGAATCTGTTAGACCAGTGATATGTGAAGTAATTGAAAATGACGATAATGATGAAGTTGGTGACAATGATGTGAAGCAATTGTAATTGTAATTAGTAACTTCTATTGTGCCGGTGTCTAATGCACAATGCATCAACCGATGGCTTGCCAAAACCAAGACGTAATCAGGTCAATATCCAGAAGATCAGTCCATAACGCAGAGAAACAATGTTGTGCCACAGATGTTCGGGGATTCTAATGACTCAGCCAGATGGGGAGCAGATCTATAACTCTGTACGTGAAATGAAACATTTTATCAAACAGAAAATTATATCACGGACTGAGCAAACAAGAATAATGGCTTTTTATGCCAAGTAGAATACAGCTGATTTGTTTGAGGCTAGTTTACTGTGCAGTACATTACATGATACATACATGTAATTATAAACTTTCATTTACAAACATACACTAAATAATTAAAAACTCGAAAAGTCTGAGGTAGGTCTATCACTTTTCTACAAAATCATACTTTCGGTTACAGTCTGAAACTCCAGCCTATCACACTTGATATTTTAATTTTATTCAATTTAAAATCGTTGCTGAGAATTTTTAAGTGGAATAATTGTTCATGGATACCTGTTTTCGGTGAAATAAGGTATGTTTTAACTGTTTAATGTTAATTCCAGTAAGCAGCCTACCGTAATACAAAATAATGCAGATACATGTATACTTGTATAGGTGTGCATTATTGCTGCTGGTAAGACATGCAACCACTTCAGGCCCATTGCGAACGTCTCATTTATTTCTAAAATCATCGAGAAATTGGTCGCTCAGCAATTATTGACTTACCTTGATGCTAATAACTTACTTCCTGTCTATCAATCTGGCTTCCGCAAAGGTCATTCTACAGAAACCCTTCTCCTTCGCCTCCTCTCTGATTTCTATGGCGCCATTGATCGCTCCCAAGTCTCCCTTCTTGCACTCTTCGATGTCAGCGCTGCCTTTGACTCGGTCGACCATGACATCCTCCTCAATCGCTTGTCTGTATCATTCGGTCTATCTGAAAAGCCCCTTGAGTGGCTAGCCTCCTACCTTTCTGACCGCTCCTCATTGGTTGTCTACTGTTCTACCAGGTCCCTCTGGACCCCAGTCCGTTTTGGCCTTCCTCAGGGATCAGTTTTGGGTCCCCTCCTCTATATTATCTTCACCTCTGATCTCAGTCGCCTTCTTGCCACTTGTTCTTTGTCCAACCATTTATATGCTGACGATATACAGGCTTACACCCACTGCTTTCCCTCTGACGCCGCCGCTGCAGTCCGCCTCATGTGCCACTCCACTGACTCTTTGACTGCCTGGATGTCTTCCAACCGCCTTCGCTTGAATCCCACTAAGACTCAATATATCTGGCTGGGCACCCCTAGGCAGCTTGCTAAGATTGATCATGCTTGTCTTACTTCTGAGTTCCCCTATATCGTCTTTTCCACCTCCGTCAGAGATCTTGGCGTCATCTTGGATTCAGAACTCACCCTCTCTCCGCATATCTTGCAGCTGAGCCGGGCTTGCTACTTTCAGCTACGACAGCTTCGCGTTGTTTCCCGCTCTCTTTCCCCCCAATCTGCTGCTACTCTCGTTCATGCATTCATTACCTGTCGGCTTGACTACTGCTGCTCCCTCTATATTGGGCTTCCCCTCACTCGACTGAACTGTCTGGAACGCGTATTGCGTTCTGCTGCGCGTTTGATTGGGAGCATACCTAAATTTGGCCATGTTTCTGAATACATGCGTGATGTCCTCCACTGGTTACCACTCTCGCAACGCATTGTCTACCGGGTTGCCTCCATTGTCTGGAAATGTCAGCTTGGCTGTGCTCCCTTCTATCTGCGTGAGCTCTGTTCTCGTGCCTCTGTTCCACCTGGTCACCGCTCTCTTCGCTCTACCACCCGTGGTGATCTCTCTGTTCCTTTTGCACGCACCGCTACTATGCAGCACCGTGCTTTCTCCGTCGTTGGTCCCAAAATTTGGAATGGGCTTCCTTCTGAGCTGCGGTCTCTTCCTCGAAACTCATCCACCGCTTTCTTCTCTGCTCTAAAGACTTTTTTCTTTCGCCGGGGTTGGGCTGGGAGCGCCTCTGAATAGATTCCTTGAAGGGGCGCTATATAAATGTTTGATTGATTGATTGATAACGCGTTTCAGGCATTTACTGTTGCTAGTTTTAATAAAAATTCAGTTAAAATGAAACATGTACTCTGATGCTTCGATCTTAACCGATTTCGAGTGTATGAGACAATATTTAAATCAAAATGAACGAATAAATTATAAGGGACAGCTTTATTAAGTTTCTGTTTCATATGCTGATATGCAGTGCAAAATACAGTATCTTTCTATGTTCAGGGTCTTTGGTAATTTGGGTGGGATTATTAGTAGTACTGTAGTACATTGGCATTGTATAAATATTAAATTAGTATTGTTTTTATTATTATTGTTGATTAATTACTTCTGTCATACTGGTGTATCTAATACACAAGTCATGAAATGATGGCAGAGAAGAAACCAAGGGCCATAAATCAGGTGAATATCCAACAGAAGATGGTCTAATAGACAGAGGCAGCCTATGGAGAATAAGCAACTGGAAAAAGATAAGTCTTAGTTGAGAACATCCTGACATGAACGACTGAGCAACATGAACAGATACATGGAGAGGATTCAAAAGGTCCAAAAACTGAAAAGCTTATGGACCAGTAACACTTATAGTGTTGGGTATGACCATATAATGACAGTCAGATGACCTAGTTAAATAATGATGTCTGTGGTATAAGACTGATTTTAAATCATCATGTGTGTGGCCAGAGTTCAATGTTTTTTTTTATAAACTATGAGCTCTGATTTGGGTGGTGGACATCATTGAAGTCTCCCTTTGGAAAAGGCATTTTGGAGTGCATATGGGGGGGGGGACTTGTGCAATGCTGTTGGAGTACAGAAGAATGGCCTACTCCAGGGTTCTGTCTTCTTTCCAAGTTTCTTCAATACTTACTTTAATTCCATCCCCCAAATGCAGTCATTCACATTCATCTAAGCAGGTGACTTGTGTCTCAGTTCTCAAAGTCGCTCTTTCATGGCACTTGAGGAGAGACACTGAACAGAGACATCATGGAGATCATAGCTAAGCATTGTAAGAAATGGAGACTTCAGCCAGGCATGTCCAGAACTGTTTCAAGTGTCTTTTGCCTGCAAACTGCAAATGCCAAGCACAAATTAAACATGAAACTCAAAGGCCAACGTTGTATTGACCATGAGAAGACTTCTACATACCTAAGCATGACTCTGGTCACTTACATACCATTACCTCTTGAAGAAGACTGCAGCAAAGATCAGCACTCGAAACAACCTGCTGAACAAACTTACTGGCTCGACTTGGGAGTTATAGTGCGTTCTATTGCTGCCATCTGCAGCAGAGTATATGTGTCCTAGAACCCCCTTGTACAGCTAGTCAGTGTCCATCTCCATATGTCCATGCACATTATCTGAGGAAATAGCTCCCCACCCACTTGAACCCAGTTTCCATAGCTGCCGATCCTAAGCAGTATTGCACCACCTCACCTACGTCAACTGGAGGGTGCTGGAAGACCATCACTCTGTCACTTTTCACCTACTAGCATGTCTTTCCTTGAGACACCCAGTTTGTTTGGACATGAGGATTTGACAGCTATTTTTGGTATGGAGGATGAGTGGGTAGTAGCGACTGTTACTAACCATTCCCTCATCACTTATCCATCTGTCTGCCACAGAGCATTCAGCTTGCATCGATGGCTTTGGTATGCACTAAACGGATTTAGGATGGGCCAGGGTTGTGCATAAAACCTTATAAAATGGGCTACAGCCTCCAGTCTATCTTGTAGCTGTGGCACAGTGCAGAGTACGACACACATTGTCAGTGCTGGACTACTGTCTCTTCATATCGCTAATGACAAGACTTTCAACTGGGGGAGCATGGACTGCATATGCTAGAGAGAAGAAGAAGCCCCAGTTTGAAACAAATCCTCTGCTGAATAAGAAGCCACTGCAAAGATTTTAGAAAACGAATACCGTATATGTTCATATGTTCGCATATTAGTTACTAGCTGGATTACCCGGCGTTGCTCGGGGTTATAAGTTTCACACCACCACCACCACCACCACCACCACCACCACCACCACCACCACCACCACCACCACCACCACCACCACCACCACCACCAACAACAACTACAACAACTACAACAACAACAACGACTGCTTGGCAATCTTGGCAGTCGCCTTCTTGTGGCGTCTGGCGACCTGTGGCGGAGACTGCGAAGTAGACGCCTTCTGACATCTAGCGACCTCTGCCGTGGACTGACTGCTTCGCAGTCGTGCAGTCTTGGAGGCCCTTGTGGCGTCTGGCGACCTCAGGCGGAGACTGCTTCGCAGTCTTGTAGACGCCTTCTGGCGTCTACGACCTCTGCCGTGGACTGACTGCTTCGCAGTCGCCCTCTGGCGGCGACTGCTTCGCAGTCTTGGAGGCCCTTGTGGCGTGTGGCGACCTGTGGGGGAGACTGCTTCGCAGTCTTGTAGACCCCTTCTGGCCTACAGAAAGACCCCTTCTGGCCTACAGCGGAGACTGCTTCGCAGTCTTGTATACGCCTTCTGGCGTCTAGCGACCTCTGCCGTGGACTGACTGCTTCGCAGTCGCCCTCTGTCGGCGACTGCTTCGCAGTCTTGGAGGTCCTTGTGGTGTCTGGCGACCTGTGGGGGAGACTGCTTCGCAGTCTCCCGTGGACTGACTCCTTCGCAGTCGAAGAGGCTGAACCGGGCGTGGGGGTGTGAAAGAAAACGCCAGAAATCTAGCCCTCACTGCCGGTCTGTAGTCGGCCTCGCCCTTAGTAAAGCAGACTGGTTGTTTCATATATTGTAAATAATTTAGATCTTTGTCTTTGAACATACATGTGTTAAAATTTTGCTGTAAAACGATGAATATACTTCGAATCGATCGTCATTAAATTTTGTGCGAAAGTAAACAATTTATGCGCATTATTAATGACGTTGGGGAATACCGGCGCTATAAATAGAACCGCGGTATCGTTACGCGCATTATTAGTGACGTTGGGGAATACCGGCGTCATAAATAGAACCGCTTCGCAGTGGAATAGGCGAGCTTGCGCGTGATTGACGGTCGGGTTGGTAGAGTTTTGGGGCATTTTCACCATGGTAGGGGTGAAAACGGGGGGCGCGAACCCCTCCACTGGGTGTCCGAAGCCGAGGCCGACACAGCAGTGAAGGTTTGGAGTGAAAAGGTGCAAAATTGTAGAAGTTAAGCCCGGTCAAACAGACAGACAGAGGGACACACGCACACACACACACACAGAATTCTCGCTTTATTAATATAGATGGATCTAGCCAAGAATGCTGATGCTTCGGAGTTTCAGTATGTTTGACTTTGTGATACCTGTTTTGATAGACCTGCATCTTCCATGGCTTTTTTTTACGATTTAAAGCCATCAAGGGACACTGGAGACCAATGCATTCACTAGAGATATCCTGAACGACATAGGAACACAGTGCCTAACTGTGCCTGTGTCAGAAATGTATATATATATATGAAGACTTATATATACCATAAATTACATAATCAGTGGGAGACAGTAGAATAAAAATTCTCCAAGTTACGAGCAGCTTCAGACAACTCAACAAGCGAGTCACCTATTTAAGCAAATGTTGCAAATCTTTAGAAAGTGTGACCTTTTTTTTATTTCAACTGAATTTCACCACATGAACTCATGCCTATGAAGTATGCAGCTGCTCTTACGTTCGCTTACAAGTAAATTGATTAGTGTTTGCATCTAAACTCTAAACTGCACTCATCAGAGGTTGACAAAATGATGGATATTTGGGTAGCTGTTCATTATTTATTCAGTGTCTCAAGTCTAAAGTAGCCATGGATGCACAGGCCATATTTTAGTAAATGTTGACACCTCTATTTAAGAACAGGTTGGATCTATTTTTCCTAGTTGTGAGGAATGCAATGATTAATGAAGCAGACAAGAAATTTAGATGTCAGGTATTTTTGTTGTTATTGATTAAGCATGTTTTTACATAGAGCGAGATATATGTCATTATGATTATGTTTTTGTCAAGACCAGTTCTAAAAGCTCAATGTGTTTGAACGAGCTGTAGCACATTCTGCAGTGGCTTAACTGGAGTGGCAGCACAGATGTTGTGCACTGACTGTCTGGATCCAGCACAGCGTTGTGCTGACAAAGACAGCACTTTATGCTTTAGCAGCAGCAGCAGCCACCAGTGATGACGACACAGGAGAATGGCTGCCATGCCTTCACTTGCTCCATGCGTATTTAGGAAACATTTTGCATTGCCGTCTGTAGGCCTTCTCAGTTGCTTATTCCACCAGCAGCTCCAACAGCAGAAGCAGCAGCAGCAGCAGCAGCAGCAGCAACCATAGCAGCAGCCGTAGCAGCAGCAGCAGCAGAGGTGCTTGTCAGTCGATTGCTCGGCTGCCAACAGACATCAGACTCCAGCGGGCTTCCTATTCTATAGACATTTATCTTCATTTCTACAATGCAAAGCACATTTGTCTATCTGTTTTTTCTAGGAAACACAGAAGTCTTTGGTCTGTTGCCAACCAAAAAAGTCTGATACAAACTGGAGCCTCAGCATCTTAAGTTGAAAAAAGGTTGCTTTGGTAACGTACATGGCATCCTTCGGACAAAGCTGAGCCCTCCCACCAGTGGCTGCATGATGATTCTTCCACTTGACCGAGGAGAGGCTGACTCTGGCTTTCCAGGGGATGAAGAGTACTTGAAGGTTGAACAATGGCTTGACAATCACCCTGATTTTGTTCAGGATTACTTTTCTCGTAAAGCGACGCGATCTTTGATCGATGGCTGGCTGTATAATCATTCTGGAGGAGGAGAGGGTTCGGGTGGAACAGGGTCACTGCTTGGATATGACATGTCCTCAACGGGATCAAACTCAAAGGGGAGCTCTGGGGCTAACACCCCAGTACGCAAAATCTCTGCACAGGAGTTTGAAAAGCGTGGACATATCTTGAAGCCAATGGTTCTTAAAGTTGATGGGATGCCTTCGTTTCTGGGAGCAGCTGCCTCGATACCTGATACCCCTCCGTTAAAGCCCCGTCGTCGAAGAAGTGAGCTGAAAGTGCTTGATGAGTGTGATCTCGTGTATGAGCTTGTGCTGGATATCTGCAATGACCTTGATATGACTAGCCTCTGCCACAAGATCCTCCAGAATGTGAGCCTTCTACTCGGAGCGGACCGCTGCTCACTGTTCCTCGTCGAGGGAGAGAAAAAGTCTGCTGATTTCTGTCTCTGCAGCAAGCTATTTGATGTGAACATCCGATCTACAGTTCAGGACTCAATGAGAGTGTCTCAGGAAATACGAGTTCCCTGGGGAACAGGAATCGTTGGTCATGTTGCAATGACAGGAGAAGCACTTAACATTCCAGATGCCTACGAGGTTAGTAATCTTGTGACTTAAAATATGTACATTACTGGTAATACTATACACGTTTTGTTTAAGTTTCCTTTGTTTTTTTTAATATATTTTGTTCCTTGTGCTATTTTTGCAGTTTGATGATTTCTTCTAGTGCTGTGTTGTTAATATGTTGTTATTGTTGTTTGAAAATATTGAAGAACAATCACTGTTGTGGTTTTCATAACAGTTTCTTTAGGTTTTTGCTACTAAGTGGCACTCTGAACTATTCAGCTGTGATGTACTTGAGTTTGAAAAGGGCTTCCAAAGTGCTTTTTCAAAAAAACATATCTAATATGAGCAGAAGTTGTTTGCTTTGTGCATTTTCTCTGTGAAAGTTAAACTAGTTAAACCTGACCAATGTCTATGAGTGTATTTTCAGATGAATAATCTATTTACACTTTAGTTGCTTTAACCCCAAGTCTTGATTTTTCACAAATCTGTATTTGTACCTTGCCATCTGTCGATGGATATCCGTTGGTTGGTGACACGTGTGTGTGTGTGTGTGGACTCGTCACTGGTGACTTGTCTACTTTACTGTGCATTGTTTTGCTAACTGATGTAATATTTTTGTTTACAATGACATTTAACATCATGTAGGCTAGCACAGAGCTGTTCTTGTAATGTGCAAAACACCAGGTGATGTTCACTTCAAGTGAGATATAGAATCATGAGATTATTTAGTAAACCTAATATTCTACAGAACATGCTGTTCAAATGGTTTCATAGGCATATTGTGTTACAGTTGTGGTTTTGCTTTGCGCTGTATAATGTCTTTCTATAATAATTCACTGAGGATACTTTTAGAGAAGCAATTAGGTCTTGATTGTGTAGAAAAGAGTTGTTTAATATGCCCCTTGTTCTTTTCATTATTTGAAAATTGAGGGCTGGAATTAGGCGAGGCCGCCATATCAACACGTGGTAACGCTGATCAGCATCAGAACTGATGCAACTGCGTATTTTGTGTTGGTGTAGAAATACATTTCTGAAGCATCATTTAGTGGCACAGCTAACTCGCCTCTGTTTCAGTTATTGTTAGGTGGCACAGCAGACTCTCCTGTTAAGCCTGAAAGCTCTGTTCCAGTTATTGTTAGGTGGCACAGCAGACTCTCCTGTTAAGTCTGAAAGCTCTGTTCCAGTTATTGTTAGGTGGCACAGCAGACTCTCCTGTTAAGCCTGAAAGCTCTGTTCCAGTTATTGTTAGGTGGCACAGCAGACTCTCCTGTTAAGCCTGAAAGCTCTGTTCCAGTTATTGTTAGGTGGCACAGCAGACTCTCCTGTTAAGTCTGAAAGCTCTGTTCCAGTTATTGTTAGGTGGCACAGCAGACTCTCCTGTTAAGCCTGAAAGCTCTGTTCCAGTTATTGTTAGGTGGCACAGCAGACTCTCCTGTTAAGCCTGAAAGCTCTGTTCCAGTTATTGTTAGGTGGCACAGCCTGTTGTCGCCTGTTGAGCTATGTTCCATAGACCATATGGAGAGGGAGAGAGGATGGATTTCAACCAGTGCAAACACATAAAAACATGTTTTATCAAACTCACATATTTTGAAGTTCTGCTTATTGCAAAGGTGTTTTTCAGTCATTATCAGACCACTGACTGGCAGATATATCTTATATATCTTAAGTTAGAGTGTGTCTCAGTGATTCGGCGCTTTTGAGTCTAGTGTTTGCTGATCGATGCTTAGTTTCCTGACTGGCTCAAGGCATAAGACAAAGAATGATGAACACTCATGGTGGGTCACTGGCAGGGAGCAGTCTAGATGTAGTCTAATTTTCACTTTCATACCTTAGCCTCATCTTACTGGCCAAAATCCTATTGCTTCTGCAAGATGTGCACGTCGTTTATCCACTGAATTTGGATAGAACAAAGTTTTTGCTGTATATTGGTTGGCTATCAAACTGCGTAAAATAGACGACACTCGTGATGGATTGAGGGTCTGTGCAATCGGCTGTATGGTTAACTGGATCGATGACTGGTGTGCTCTGTGGTTGGTTTTGTAAATGGGAAGAGAAGTGGTTGTGTGGCTGGCTGAATGGGAAGAGAACTGGTTGTGTGGCTGGCTGAATGGGAAGAGAAGTGGTTGTGTGGCTGGCTGAATGGGAAGAGAACTGGTTGTGTGTCTGGCTGAATGGGAAGAGTGGTTGTGTGGCTGGCTGAATGGGAAGAGAAGTGGTTGTGTGGCTGGCTGAATGGGAAGAGAAGTGGTTGTGTGGCTGGCTGAATGGGAAGAGAAGTGGTTGTGTGGCTGGCTGAATGGGAAGAGAAGTGGTTGTGTGGCTGGCTGAATGGGAAGAGAACTGGTTGTGTGGCTGGCTGAATGGGAAGAGAACTGGTTGTGTGGCTGACTGGTCGGTCGGTTTGCTAACAAGTTGAGTGGATGACTGGATTCATCCATTCATTCATTCATTCATTTTGAAAATTTAATATAGCGCCCCCTCAAGTTACCTAGTCAGAAGCGCTCCCAGCCCAACCACGGCAATATAAACTGGACTTAAGTAACTTATAAAACATGAGCTACATACCGGATTGGTAAGTAGCTGATGTGGGTTGGATGATTGGTTGGCTGGGAAACGGTAAGAGGCTGAGTGGCTGACTGGTTGGCCATTGTTGGTACAGAGCTGGGTAAATAGTTGGCTGGCAGTTGTGTTGGTGAACATGGTGGAGGAGGACATGGTGGAATGAGTGAGCGACTGAGGATTGCAGTAAAGCTTGGTCGTAATATTTTGGGGTGGCAGAAGAGATGGAGAAACAAGACAAACCTTTGTGTTGTTAGCTCAGCCCTTGAAGTAATGGCTCTGTGCTGACGTCATCTCTTGTGTTCGTCTATGTCTCCTATGAGAGTGGACCAACTAAAGCTGAATTAAGATGCCCTAAAAATTCGCTCTCTCAAGTACTGTGCCAACTAATTCGGTGACCGCTCCTAAGTAAATCATGCAGAGTGCTTCCTTAACCAAAGTAATCTACAATAAAATAATCGTCAAAATGATTCCCTTACATGTCATCTGTGTAGAATTCCTACAAGTCGCTGAGCAGTGTAGTTTATTGCCAGTTAAAGAAGTGGAACATGATTCTAAGACCAGTGCTGATGAATGATGTAGAATTACCTTACAGACAGGTAACCGACAGTTGACATTACAGAATACTCATAACTGTAATCGTAGTCATAAACTCCATATTTCTAAAGTGCTACTCTACTATGGATACTGCTGGAAGTTGTATCATTCTGGTCGAGTTAGTAAATGCATGCCTTGCAACAGGATGGCTTTCAAGCAGAAATGATCCATGTTGTATCCATAGTGGTTGCTTTACAGTAGTTACAATTTTGCGGTTGCTAGTCTGTTTTATGGCAGGTCTAAAGTGTTATATAGTAGGTAGCTGTTTTACTCCCCAACTTAGAGTACTTAGACTTCATGGCTTATCTAATGCTTCGTTACATGAAGTTGCTAGAGCTACTACTGTTGCTAGACTTTTGTATGCTGCCCCGGCTTGGTGGGGATTCGCCTCGTCTGCTGATCGAGCTAAGATTGATCGCCTAATTCGTAAAATGAAGCGGTTGGGTTTCCTAGACCAAGATTTTCCATCGATTGACATTCTTGTTAAGAGAGCTGATCAAAGACTATTTCGCTGCACATTAAATTCAACCCTTTTCATGTTCTATTTTCACTATTCCCCGCCCCCAAAACTGCTATACCATATGATCTTAGGCCTAGACCACACAACTTTTCACTTCCTACTAAAGATAATAGAAATTTTATTTCTCGTATCTTGTTTGATTGTTAACTTTATTATTCTATGACATTGTTGTTACTTGACTTGTATATGTACCCTAATGCGGTCTGTCATTTGGCTTTTGAATAAACGAATATATATATATATATTAAAAAATGTCAAACTTTTACTCTATGCAAATTGTCACTAACTTCAACCAGAGGAGACACTTCAGGCTGATACGTGCATGCATTGGATCACTAATAATGTGTTGCTGAACAAACTTTTGTTTTTGGTAGTTCCTGTTCAAACTAACTACTAAAAGCAGTTAGATTTACCAGAAATAAAATAAAAGTAAGCAACACTGCAACTGATACAATGGCAGGGACTGATTGAAATGACAGATTCTTGGCCCAGATTGAACCCACTTCCTGTACCGTGTGTGAGACTTCCGTCTTGACTGAATTGCTGCCTTTGTGTGGTTTACAAGCATGTTGTGTATGCACTTGTCTTGAGCAGTCCATTCATCAGCTGAGTGGCAGCAAGTCGGTTTTCTTACAAAAACCATCAGTGTGTCTAGTGCCATGACCCTTTTGCAGTCCATCACCTTTTCTCTTTCTTGTCAGCGTTATGGCAGCATTATCTGCTTACTGTAATGTGTGTTCTTACCATCTTTTTGTTTCTCTTTTTCCTCAGTCAATTCCTTACTATCCTCATTTCTTAATAAGTGACTTTTGGGCTTCTGCTGATGCAACAAGCCGTTGAAAATGATTTGTTCAATTTTGTTGTCTTTGCCTCCTGAGCAGTTTACTTGGAATGTTCAGAGGTACCAGAGGTGTTGCAGTCACAGCTGGCTTGCCACTTTGCGGATCTTGTCATTGTCTGTACACAGCGGTAATTGAAAAGTAAGGATGCGCTGACACTGCCAGTCTATAAACTGACACTCAAGCAGTACCAGAGGGAGCATTATCATGAGTATCATTTGTCTGGCAGCACTAAGTGCATCAACGAGTCTCTGCTGCTCGAAAAGCTTTCTCCTGCACACATATTTTGTTCATTTTCAAGTAGCTTTACAGGCATTCAGACAATTTAGAAAAGAGACATTGAATTGGAGTGGCAACTACTTTTCAGTATTTCAGGAGTTTTACTAACATGTTTTTGTATCTGCAAATAAGGACGTCTTGTAGAATAAATTTTTGTATTACTAGCTAAAGCCAACATTGAACCTTGTAGGAAATTGATTGACAATTGTGATTGATACATAATGCATGGCTATCTCGATGTAAGTAAGTAAGTTAGCAAATTAGAAATAGCGGAACATTTTATCTGGCAGCGCAACGTATAGCACCCATCCCTATGTATGCCTTGAACTTATCAGACTTTCTTGGACAACTGTAATTTCCTTCAAAAACTAGAAAACTAACACACGAGTCTACAGTAATGGAACTTTGGATGTGTGTATAGCGATGAATTTCCTTAAGTATTGAAAGACTCTATGTTCATTGTGTTTAGGGTTTGGCAGGCTAACAATGTGTACACTGAATGGATGGTAGCAATTGGCTCCGACACATTTGTCTGGCCACCAGTTCCAGTGTCCAGTCCAAAAACTTTTGTAGCACCATTTTCATGATACGTGAGGCATCAAATAATGATCACTTCTAAGCAACATGGCATTTGGAATTGCGATCCATTAGACAGAGCCAGGTAGTCAAGATCTGTAAGACCTCTAAAACTGGAAGACAAGCCATGGTGTAAGTTATTCAAAACAGATGGGACTTCAGTCCTCAACTAAACAGCTTCACACAGGACTAGCAGAGTGGACAGCAACTGACTGACTATTCCAGAGCCAAGGAGCTGCCAACAGAGGTAGAATGAGAACCCAATAGTGTTTGATTCGGGGCACAATAACTGTCAATAAGAGTCATAGTGTTCGATCAGCAAGTGTGATGTTTGAAACATGCTATACAACTGTCTTAAAACATGCTATGCAACTGTCTTAAAACATGCTATGCAACTGTTCCGATAGATACATATACATACAAGTGGTATAATCTTGAGCACCTCTGAGTTGGCCTCTTGAAGAGGTGCCATATAAATTATCAAAATGAATAATGACTATCAGTATGCCTTTTCTGCCTACAGTATGATACTCAAGCCAACACGAATCACATGTTTTTTTGACAGTTTATGCATCTTAATGTGGAACTTCTCGATAAATATTTGGATATTTGCTGTTGCCAAGTTTACATGTTGAAATTGTTATTCATGTTCCATGAATTTTTAACATTTTGGTTGGTGTTGTCTTAGTACAGTATATTATTTTGGCATCCGTGACTGCATGAGGAGGGACAAGCATCCTGGTGTACATACTGTCTCAGATAAGTAAGCCATCTACAGCTGGTTAATTTTGATCTAAAGTGGAGGAGGGAGTGACTAGGGTCCTTGGAGTGACTTTGACCATCAATCACTGGTAGTCTTACCAACGGACTGACAAGTGGCAAATACCTGTTCTACCTAAACAGGGAAGTTCAAAGGATATTCCGGACACTGTGTAATCTAACACCAATGAGGAACTGCTGGTTGGTGGTGATCTCTCGCTCGCTGGTGTACTGCGGTTGCAACTGCTTGTAATTGCACTGCACCATCAGTGCAGTTTGGTTTGAGGAACTCTGCACATAGTTTCATCTGTCTACTCTGGATTCCATTGGTTTGACTCAGTTTGTGCATGACCCTTCTCTGACCCTTCTATGGTGACTCTTTTAGTTATCTCTGCATCTTTTTGCCAACTAACAGACTTTCTGTTCTTAGTGATGACTTACATCATTTAGATTGGTGTAAGCAGTGATTTTTTTCTGAGGTACTTGCAAGGTGTGTTACTAAGTGTCTAGATAACTAACGTAATTTATTGTTTACTTTAAATGTCTCTTGAAATAACGTGCATAACTAAAACTTGTAGTGAGCAATACTTCTGGAGTTTGAGGCTGAGTGAATCATGATTCAGTCTTTTACTCTATGCATTCAAACTTGTTACTAGCTAACACGAAATTGGTCCTTGTTGACTCTGTGGTAACAACTGGTTTTTAGTTCATATGAAAGTAAAATCATTCAAAATATGGCCATGTTATGTATAATTTTATTTCATTTTTGTTACTCAGTGATATTCAGTAAAAACAGAATTGAGCAGCTTACCTCCAAGTTGATGTATGTAATTACTGTGTATAAATTTGAATTTGAAAATCCACACAAAATGTCTTGAACAGAATAAAATATAATAAACCACTTATAATTTTTTTAACTGAAGCTAGTAAAGTATAGATATAAACAAAGTAATACTTGCACTGCATTTAAAGTGTCATTATGTTACTGTGAAGATGTGCGATAGCCGAGTGATTAGCATGTTGGACTGTCAACCAAAAGATCGGGGTTTCAAATCCCCACCATCATGGCAGATATTTGTTTCAAGATTCCTGCTCCACCTGCGCTCTGTATAGGCAACTCAACCATAATGAGTACACTGACCGTACACTGTCTGTGGGAAGATCAGATGGCGAGGGAAAGGACTGGCCACCCACCCTCATATGCAGAGGGTAAGAAAATGAAGTTGCAAACACTTCTTACCCATGGCTACCTCTCAGACTAGCGTAAAGGACTGATCTTCTTCTATGTTGCTGTGAGATAGTTTCAAAAATCCACATTTTCATTTGATTTAATGAGAATGTTTAACTGATATCCACAGGGCGTATGTGTGTGTGTGTTGGGGGGGGTTGGGGTTGGGGGGTTATATTGCATGAATATATGGCGTGTAGGGCATAGCCGGGTGCCATTTTTCAACCGGGTACCGGGTCCGGGTAGTTTGAATAAAATCTGCCGGGTCCGGGTACCGGGTCCGGGTATTAAAACTAAAAGCGGACATTCAGATATATGCACCAAAGTGTATGCTACTGTCTACTATTATAATGACGTCTGTTGAGTGTTGACCTGACAAAATCAAGATATATGTCGTTTCCGGAACTATACAGAGCGTGGCATGGGAGAAGGGAACTATAGGCATGAAAGAGAGATAAGAAACTGTCTTTCACGGCTTTAAGGACACGCCGCCTACCGGCCGAAGGAGGAGGGAAGGGGGGAAATAAACGGGGACTACAGGCTGAAGGACTTCAAAGGCTAACGGCTCTCGCTCGACCGTTGACCGGTTCTATTACCTCCCCAACCATACGACGTTTGTAAAAACTGACCATGAGAACTTACAGCCCATTTATTGCTCTAATTAACAGTACTCTCATTTACACAGAAAGACCGCTGGTTTCCCACGGTTGTATGTTTTAGTGAGCACCTAAACTGTCGCAATTCTACACCTCTGGAACGGGCCGGGTGACTTGGGCTTACTGAAAAAAGTGGTTTCAGTGTTTTGTGATTTCATCGTTCATAAATTTGTTTTTATAAAAAAAATTACCCACCCGGACCCGGATGACCTTTCAGCTCCGGGTCCGGGTGTCTTCCGGGTGTTCAACACCCGGAATTTCCGAGTATCCGGGTCAGTACCCGGCTATGCCCTAATGGCGTGTATCCATTGTGAGCCCACATATATAGTATATGATCAATAGATGGAAAGTGTTTAGGGTTATCTTAGATCAGTGGCAATAATCAGTGTACATAGCAGGATATATGGGTAATTCCGTGGATTCTTTGGATTTTGGATGTAGCAAATGTTCAAAAATGAAATGTATATAAATGCATAAAACCAAATATTTTCTTGATCTACAATGCATTTAGGATGTCAATTTATGAGTTTCCCTGCACGACGTCTTGCAAAAACTGTTTTACAATGTGATTTATGCAACATACATGAAAATTTTATCATTACTGTCACACCTGTTTGGGCAGCTGTGATCTCATGATTTTACAATCAGAAAGTAATTATTAACAGTTGAATTCTGACCATATGATATTCTGCTAACAAAGTAATCTGTAAAAGACTTTAAGTTTACAGTTAATTTACATATTTAGCCTATTGTAAGTCATAATTTGTAAATATTTAGTTAATTTAGCAGTCTATTATCTCCAGTGAAGGCAGGTGAGACAAACTAGCTGTTTACCTGGCATTCTAAATTGTTAACCTGTAAATCTACTATTATTGTAACCATTAACTAGCTCAATTTGCATGTTGATTAGTTTACAATTGAGTTTTTTAACGACTGTGACAGTAATGAGAATTGTGACAGCAATGAGACTGTGTGACTGTAATGATAAAAAATGAGACATAAATGAGACACGGTATAGTATTTAATGTGACTGAAATGAGAATATAGTGTGACATGAATGAGAAATAATAGGTTGATATTTTAAGTGTGACCGAAATGAGACGTGACTGTAATGAGAGAACTGCACTATGTATGGATATGCACCGAATGTTATGAGGGCTAACGAAGCGCAAACAGTTTTTTCTTACTCAGACCACATGCTTCATTCAAAAGTTAGAGCGTTATACACGTGTTAGTTAAACTTTAGAAATAACAGATGATGACTGTAATGAGACACGAAAAGTCGGATTGATAGTTTTTCACGTAAATTTTCATTATTTACGTCATTAACGCCACATGTTTCGGAAAGTTATTGTTTATTTCTATTAATAGTTCTCACCCGCAGTGTTGCGAGCCGTTTCCGGTAGAATGCGAGTAAAAGTAGATCGAGATTCATATAGGAATGAACGCGTGACGGTAATGAGGTGTGACCTGAGGGACAAGATTGTTTGCCGTTACTATTCTTAAAATAAGCCTCCGATTTAGACGATTCGTAAGCAGATGAAAGAGGACACTCATAGCTTTAATAAAATGCATCACTGGTGTAGCTGCTCAAGAGATTACAATTTCTGTAAACCTCCGAAAACGGAAAATACGGATCGGGACGCGGGACTGTAATGAGATTTGACGTGTTTGGAGTGCTAAATGAAATTTAAAACAAACAATCCAATCTTTAAAAGATAGCGGATTGTGTTCTACAGTTTAATACGAACATTTTGATACATTCCGTGCCTCCATACCTATACAAATGTGGCTGTAACAGCCGAGGGACACGAAATCCAAAAAATCCACGGAATTACCCATATAGGGCTATTTGCTACAGTGGATACTTTAAAAGTCAAATTAATTTAGACTTTATTCCTGTGGAGAAGTATTGTCCTTATCGCTGTTGTGGATGTCCAAGAGCTGAAGGAACTCGCATCCTTAGAACTGTCCAATCAGTTGCCTGATGAATGAATAATATGAGATTAACGGTGTGCCAGACCTCGAGACTTGAATCAGAGCATGCACGGTCAGTCGGTCTGTCGCTAAGGGGATAGGAGAGATGGACAGTCGAGAGTGTAAGCTAAGTGTCCAATGGATTCACAAAATAGAAAGTCTTAAGTTTCTGCTTGAAGGATGAGATTGTTGGGGCTGACCTTATAAGTAAAGGAATGTTATTCCAGACATTGGTTGAGGCTGATCTAAAAAAAAGCCTTTAACCAACTAAAGGCTGACTAAGCTTTAGAAGATCACTAGGTTATGTGATATCGACAGCCTGGACATAATAGTAAATTGTTGATTGGAGGTGAGTAGGCTGCTGAGTATATGAGGGAGATGATGGGTGATAGTAGCCATTTTAAAACTGGTACATCATGAGATAGGGAACTAGATGAGAGTTTGCTGCTAGGGCAATCGAGATGAGCCGTTAAGTTCTGCACCAATTGTAATCTTATGATATATATATTTCTTGAGGTTGGAAATCTCCGATCTGTTGATACGCAGCGAGGCAGTCTTTGGTATACTATACGAGTGACAGCTGTGTGCATAATGGGATGTGGCATGTTCTACCATCTGCGAGTGAGTGCCAGTCAGTGATCATGACCATCGGCTGCAGACTATTCCTTCGATGGCTTTCCTCAGTCCTCATCCTCAATGCAACATAGACAAGGACTTCTGAATGTTCATGGTGTCAGTTGTAAATAGGACTCTGTTGATTGAGTTCTATATGTGCGTGAGGGCCCACTATTAGTGACTTTTTCATTTATCTGAGCATTATTTGCTTTCAGATGAAGTTGTTGCTCTAAGTGAACATCACTGATCACTTAGGCTAGCAAGCTTTTGAGGGGTATTTTAGAGGGCGCTTCTTTATTAAGTGTCTACATATGTAGTATATGTACATTAATACATGCATCCATACACACACATACAGATCTAAAATGCTGTGTCTTAAGATGGCTTGAAAATGTCTTTTATGCATGTATGTAAATATATATATATATATATATATATATATATATATATATATATATATATGAAAAGATATACATAGATACATGCATAGTTCGAGAATTCGCATTTTACGAATTTTAAGAATTTTTAAAATTCACGAATTTTAACGAATTTTAAAACTGCAGTTTTAAAATTCGTAAAAATTCGTAAAATAATAAAATAATAGAATTCTTTGCCATGGCAACGAATTTTATTATTTGTTTACTTTTGAACTTTTTAAGCAAGTAAATGCCAATGTCATAGGCAATCAATCAGCCGTAAAAGATAGCTGACTACCAAAACAATACCGGTAGTACTGATATTCAGTTACTGTTCTACTTGGAGTCTTGAACTTCGATTTCTATCATAGTTTTGGTGTGTGACTGTGAGTGTCAGTCAGCAGAACGAAAAACCACCAGTGCCCCATGCAGATCGATCTAGTGTCACCAGTCAGCCTCTAACACAGCTTGCAACCAAACATGGGTAAAAAGGGTTGGCAACGTTCACCGAGCTGTGTCTTCTACTTCATCGTCTTCTGATTCTGAGTCAGGAACAGCCCACTGCTCCCACTCCACTCTGGTTTCTGTATTTTCGCCATGCAAATGCTCCCGAATTCCGGCAGAACAACCAAGAAATTCCTTGTCACAAAAACAACACTGTATTTTTGGATTACCCTTTCCTTCTCCTCAAAAATTACTACATACTTCCACTCCGGTCCATGTTCTTTCATCTTTAAAAAATTAGATTTGAACTAAATTAACTCGTTACGTAATAAACTTTAATATTAAATTTTCCATTAAATTATAAGCAGAAGCTTAGCACAACAAATCATGACGCCATCACATTTGTTGTTGTTGCTTACGCTGTTTTTGCAAAATCCACTGTCAATGTAAAAAAAAGGCCCAACAATGGCCCAACGAATTTTTACGAATTTTTACGAATTTTAAAATAGACCAAAAATTCGCGAATTTTTACGAATTTTAAAACCGAAAGCCACGAATTCTCGAACTATGGATACATGCATACATACATGCTTATGTACATGGTTACATACTTACTTGCATATGCATGCTTACATGCATACTTTAACAGCAGTAACTCTCATCTACACGATCACCTGGAGCCAACTTGATTATTGCTTCTTCATAAATTTATGGAGGTCTTCCATGGGTCTGGATTGACAGGCTTGAGAGGGTTCACTGGGCAGCTGCTGCAATGCTGCACTTCTCATTGGTGGTTTTGCCAAGACTGACTGTGTCTTGTGCTATCTGCGGGAGATCCTACACTGGCTTCCCTTTCCTCAGCGCATCTTTTTCTGGATCTCTTCCCTCAGTTCCCTGGTCTGGAGGTGCCTCTTGGGGGAGGTGCCTGTGTACCTATGGGAGTTCTGCCTCCCATCTTGTCCTATGGAGGTTGCAATCGTTTCCGGTCTGCTGGTCATGGCATATGCAGCCACAATGCAACAGTGTGCTTTCTCAATTGTTGACCCTATGATGTGGACATTGGTATTTCAGAATTTGTTCAACATTTTTCTTTATTGCATATATCTTGTAAAAATGAAGGCAACAATAATAACATGGGTATGAAGGAATATATTCGCAAAAATGTTGAGCCACACCACACGGCTGCCTTGATGAGTGCTTTAACTTGTTTATATAATAGGTGTAACCTGTCAATGTTGTCATTTTGCATCTAAGAGGCACTGAACTTTATAAATGTGTTTGTGTTTAAATAATCTTTTTCAGTTTTGAATCTGTGTGTGAAAAAATTACAAGGATTGGCAGAAGCAGCTGTGAGAGTTCATGAGGCCAGTTGGATAAGGTCCATGTATGGACATGATGAGTTACAGGTCTCCATTGTCCATGCAGTGAAGGAGAAAGCGACTGTAAACCAAGACCATAAAGCATACGCATGCTGGTAAATTCATAGAACACTTGAATGAAGATATAAATGAAGATATAATAAAAAATCCTACCACAATGAGGCGCCACTCCTGTAGGCTTATAGAAGACTCAAATGCATGCAACACTGCACCTTAGGAAACTGTTAGCTGGCCTTTGTTGTGTCATAAACTGCAATAACTGGGGCAGCCTGAAAGCAGTGCCTGTGGTTGCGGTTTATTACATACATCTTTTGCCACAAAATGGCTTTCAAGCTTTGCATATAATGAGAAATGCAGATTTAGTTGAATTATTGATGCGAGGCAAAGGAGCCTTGCTAGCAATGTGAAAATGACCTCTGAGAGTTGATGTGAGATTGAACGACAGAAATGGCCCTAAAATGTTGGAAGAGGCTGAGAAGAAACTCTGCAGCTGGACTGCATCACATTTTTAACCCCTGTCTTCAACTTCTGAATTTGTGCTTCCTGTGATATTGGCTGTTCAGTGTTCAAGCCATACATTAAAGCTTAGTGTCCTTAGTGGAATGTAGAGAAGGTAGTCTTTTCCAGGTCATCAGGTCTTGAGCCGGCCATGGACTGGGTCTGTGCATTGCAGGCCTGGCCCTTTACTTCCCAGGGTTAGTGAGAGGGAGGGTGATACATTGAATGACTCATTAGGTGTAATTGCAACCTTTTGATTACTACCCAGCAGCTAAAGGCTAACCTAATAGACCACTGGGTCATGTCTCACATAACAGACATAGAATGGTATACTCCTACAGACCATGTCCCTCAATGCAGTCAACTGGAAGGATTTCTTCATTTTGTGACTTCTGATTTCTAATGTGCCCATAATTATGTTTTTCATATTCGTGTTCTGGTGAAAGATAAACATACAGAGATACAGAGCCAAATGATTCTTTAACTCTCAGGCCCAGCATGCTTTTATACTCTAAATAATACTCTCCTTTTTAGCTGGGGATAGGTTGGGAGCGCTCCTGAGTAGATACCTTGAAGCGGCACTATATAAATTCTCTTTAAAAAATGTTTTATGACATAACGTATTAATTAATAATTTATAGTCTGAACTAGATTTCATTGATGCTGTTTTAAAACAGTACTATAGGCATCATCATCTTGAATCCATTTGATGTGAAATCAAAGCCTGTCATTAGTACAGTGAACAGGCCTGCTAAAATTCGAAAGCATAGCTGGAGGCCTCTAATAAACAAATAATATGATAAATTTAATGTTGCAATAAATTGTCTGATTTTGTCTTGTCTTCCAGAAGAATATGAGTTCATTTTGAGATTTCATTCTCAGCAGAGTTGTGTTGTTCCTGTCATTGTATGATCGACCTTCTGACTATTAATATTTAATTTATCATGATCTCAGAGGACATGATACACACAATGCATGTGTGATGTATGATGTGAGTCAAAAATATAGATAAGCAAAATGGCCAGTCTGTAATTCAGTCTGACTTCATTGTTATGGAAACTAGAAAGCCTGCTTAGCAAATACTGTTTTACAGTAACAACATTTTGTTGCAGGGTGCATGTGTTTTATGACATAACGTATTCATGTTTATTTATTGACAAGCTCTCCGACAAACCACAGCAAGTAACATTAAAACATATGACAGTACAATTATCAAGATTTTATAAAACACACGTCTTGGCAGCCTGTTAGGCGCCCACTCATGTTACAGCTGCCCCTTAGGGTGTGGAAGGCTGAGTCGACCTATAGAGAGCTTATGGGTATCGAACCGCGTCTTTCAAGATCTTATGTTCTTTGAGCAAGAGTGTTACCATTCATCTGCCCCCCCCCTGTTGTAGGTATAACTTTTACCTGTGTCCAAGGTTCTGAGCCTATCATGGCGTCTGAGCATGCTTGCCTTGTGCTAGTGGTTGCAGTCTGGCAACACTGCTTTAGTACTTTGGGCCAGTTGTTTGTGAATGTATTGCCTGTAGCACTTGTCTGGTCATGAAACAATTTTGCCAGTGCGCTGGTGCCACGACAAATGCAGTTGGCATTTGGTTCTTGTTCAGTCAGAGGTTAACTTGAAGGAGAAGAATGTGTTGGACATATCTGTCTGTTTAGTTGGGAAACTACATGAAGCATTTGTATATAGCACTTTCTACCAACTCTCAAAGGCTAACTGTTGGTGGATGATTTCAGGAAGGACAATAGGTTCATCTGCACAATTAGATGGCAAAGGCACCATTCGCTGGCTCTTGTGCACATCTACCAGGTAGATCTCTACTACCCAAACAGTTAGATTCATTGGCAAATAGCAGATGCACACTGGCCACTGACAAGGGGAGCAGAGAACTGTTGGACAGAGCTCTGCAGGGCCAATCTGATCACGAAACATCTGGCTGTCAGGAAATGCCATCTTGTCATTTGGGATCTAGATTTACTCAACTTTCCTTGAGTGGCTATGAAACACTGAATGATATTGATGATGTTGATGTTGTTTTTCTCTGCAGTTTCATGTTTATTTAATCAAAATTTGAACGGATTCACATGTTACCCAATAAATTACATCTGTTACCCGATAAAGTACATCTGTCACCCAATAAAGTACATCTGTCACCCAATAAAGTACATCTGTTACCCAATAAAGTACATCTGTTACCCAATAAATATTGAAATTATTACTGTAATTTAAGTTTTATGGATACATTTATGCACCAGATGCTAGACCTTACGCTTGTGCAGGAGTGAAATTTAACAAAGCAGACTTTCCACATACACATTTCTAATTGGGATGATCATTTCTGGTTGCAGCACACAGCTTATTCACTGGGTTATTGCCAGTGAATAAGTTGGTGTCCCTGACACAACATTCGTGTGGCACTGACACATTTATAAGATTTACATTACAATCCATATATAGTATTGAGATTGTGTTTACGTTTTATGTATATAAATTGTGTCCATGCCTGTTTGTGCGCTCGCATAGGAATGTAGCAGTCTGTACTTGGGAGATAATGATATATTTGAGAGCCAATTTAAACCTATTTTCACAGGAGAGGCTCACATGGTTGCTCTATTCCTTAATGCACCTGAGGGAAAACTGAACAGCTTTTTGTTGGTGGATTTGTGACAACAGTGCTACACTTACTTTGGTGCATCAATGACAATGGGGTAGTTTTCCACATACAGCTGGACTGCAGTACATGATATGCCTGATGATAAGACCATAGTGTGCACAGACTGCACAAATCTATATCTTTCTATGCATTAAGGAGAGTCACTTTGACCTTGTGCAGTTAAACCAGAGGTGGGCAAACTACGGCCCGCGGGCCGGATCCGGCCCGCCAACACTTTTCATCCGGCCCCACAGTTCTTCAGAATTTGTTTAAATTCAGACCGCGAGAAGTTTTCTTTGTTTTACTGCACTCTAACTTACTATTCCGGTCTCGCCTTTAAAAATAACTCAATGCATTAACTATGTCGATCTGCCCCACTTCCCGGCAGAGGTTTTTGCACATGATCTGCATACGCAGAAGTGAAATCCGTTCAAGTAAAGCTAATGTTGCTTTCAACGCAGATGAAAGAACGAAACTATGGGAACTTCTCTACAGCAGGCTAGGAAATTATAGCCTTCAGCTGTCAAGTTTGGCAGAAGAGTTCTCCAGATGATTTGTGGATTTTAAATCAAGTGACACCGAATTTGCTGTACTTACTATACCTAGTGCACATTTGACATTGACAATTAGCTCATATACGGAACTTCAGCTGGAGTTAACCGACCCACAAAGTGACATTGTTCTCAAAGAACAGCTCAAGGATCAGACCTTATAACATTCTTTTCTTTGCTCAGGAAGGAAAAATTCTCAAATCTACAAAGTTTTGCTTTAAAATGTTTGTGTTATTCTCATCCACTTCTGTCAGCAACGATTTTCAACTATGAAGATAAACAAATCCAAGTACAGGTCTCAGTTAAGTGATCTAAACTTGAACTCAAACTGTGAATATTGCAACCAGCGCAATCACTCTGGAGTATGGGAAACTTGTTAATTAAATGCATGCGTGTTAACAATAGCATACATCTATTAGTAAGAGCCAAAGTGTCTGGAAACGAGAACAGTCAAATGACTGTCTTTAATGTTACAAAACTTGAGCATCACCATCAGTTCTGAACAGCTGGAATATGACAACCAAATACTACAAACTGTTGAGACCAAAAGAAGAACAGTAATGGGCAAAGAAGCATTTACAAGAGGTCTTAGAGGAAAGCTGAATATAAACTTAATTAAAGCAATGGTGAAAAAGCCTTGAATAGAGATCAGATTCCATACAGTAACACTGTATTGGAAAAACAGAAGTTGAGAATTAGGAGGTGTTTGAAACGTGGATATGAGAAAAAACAATGAAAAGCCAAAACCAGCTGGAAAGGTCATAAAGCAAATGAGGATGGGTGCTGTGCGTGCTACAAGAACAGACAGCACTGAGGGCTACCCTAAAGAAAATACAAATTAACTGCATCAGCTGCATGAGTGTGGTGTGTATAAATAGAATTGTCTGCTGTCTTCGTGTGTGCTAGGCTAAGTGGTCATGTCCTGATGCGTATGACGTCTGTCTTAAACTTCTAATGACAGGATTTTTAAAAGTGCTTTAGAGTTGTGAAGTAACTGTTAAACGGCTGAAGACCCTATATCTCTTAATGGGTCCTTGAGGATATATCCAACTATCTGCTTCACCTCTTAAACGTTGCTACGTTGGTTGATAATAGTGAACTGAGGCAGTTCTCTTTCGGTGCTAAGTGTCAGGGCAAAGTTGAAGTGAAGCACTGATAAACTGACTGTCTCTCCTCTAAAATCCTGGGAAAGCCAGGCAATGTATTTCTTGGTGCATACCTGACTGCATTTAAGGCTGCTGTGCCACTGCTGACATCAAGTAAAAAGTGTGCAATTGTCAAATTCAGTGAAAGGTCATGTGATGAAAATGATGCATCAGTTACATGACTTCATCATCCAAAGTTCCTTGATCTGTAGGATTGGAAGCACAGTTTGAATCTCAGAAGTAGACAACCATTACTTCATTTCAAAGCCATGAATTTTTGAGTAGCCACAAAACTATTAGTATCTAGATTTGCTGAATGATAATTCAGTTGCAAGTGCTGACACATCTCCAAGGATTATCATTGATAAACACTTTAAAAATTACTGATTATCCTATCTTGTAAATGATATTAGGTCATTTAGGTGTTACTGTAACCCTTACAGTTTCAGTGATTATATTATTTACTGATTGTATTGTATCTTATTGTTGCTTTAACCCTCAGGCTACCAAGGTTTTTTGCGACATCGGCTACCAAGGGGGGGTGGTTACCACCCCCCCCCCGGAATTTCGTGTTTGGTTTAAGATATCATATCATGTAATACAGCATTTGATTCAGCATTCATTTCTGAAAAGAATGGTATATTTAGTTGTAAAATATATGAATGCATCTCGAAATTATATAGTTTTTAACAAAGGCACCGGTCCGTTTAACGATATCTGATATTATCCCACACAATTTGTACTATTTGGATAAAAAGATATAAATGATGTGGGTTTTGAAAATGAGCTATGTATCCAAGAATATTCTAAATATAATAAATATAATGAGGCTTAATTTTCAACAATACAAACTATTCCAAAGTCTGTTTTAGTTACAGGCAAAAGCTAAAGGCGTGTAGCTATATCAACATGAAACAAGAAATTATGTAATTTTTCCCGGCAGTCAAAAACGTCAGTGGTCCTTGCAGTTATTGCAAGTTACTGTCATTGTTTTGTGCGAATGCTTCCTGCAACCCGGCTTCTTGAACACTTCACAGCACTGCTTTACTCTGTTAGTATTCTGCTTCAACTGTTTATAGCCCTTCCACATACCCAACCATATCGGTTTACGTTGTGATGTTGCATCAGTGATTTTCACACTGAAAAAGCGTATTATTATTCATTATGATCACTTCCGGTTATCAAAAGACAAACAACTAAGCAAGTAAATATAGCCCTACATTCCCTCTAAAGAGGGAATGTAGGGCTATATTTACAACCATAGTTGTTTCTCTTCCAGAAAGAATAATGAATACCTTTATAGTCGACAACAGCTAACAGCTGACGAGAGAAATTCCTGATTTCATAAGTGGTACCTAGGCTATATCGGGTATAACTTTTTTATGGCGTGGGATATCATCACGACTTTTACCTCAAAATTTGCGCAAATGGACCCCCTACAGCTACCTAAAATGTCAAAATTATATTCCATGTGCTAAAAAAATTTCTCCCAGAAAAACGTAGGGGGGGGTGGTAACCACCCCCCCTTGGTAGCCCGAGGGTTAAGTCTTTTTATTATCCATTTGGCATCATAGATGCCTTAAGAGTGCACTGACTATTGTTTTTGTATGTTTAGGATCCACGTTTTAACAAGGACATTGACCAGTTGACTGGATACAAAACGCGAAGTATCCTGTGTATGTCTGTTAAAGACTTCAATGGGGAAGTTATTGGAGTGGCCCAAGCGATAAACAAGGCCAGTCCAAAGGATGAACCATTCAATGAACATGACGAAAAGGTAACCAATGACCTGTGGGGATGTAATGTCTATTTTCTAGTCCTTGCGTTCTTGAACTACGAGCACTGAAAGTATGAAGAACCTTTTGGCTAAAACACAAAACAATGATTAGAATGTCTTTCGTTCTTATAGAGATAGTTGTTAGACCACAAAATACTTATATCATCATCATCATTGTTATTGTCATTATCAGTGCATTTGAGAGATGCTGGTTCCTGTTACATTATTGTCGCTTCCATTGTAGAACTTTAGAATTGTCCAGGGCATTACTGTCATCGGCTCCTATTCTTTGTGGGCACTTAGTGACAATAAGTCTGGAGGGGGATTGCTGTCCATTCTGCTGTGTGTCTTGCCATGTCAAGTGCACTTCTCTGGTGGTTTATACTTTTAAAAGCAATGTTTGAAAACAACTGACACTAATGTAGCCAGACGGATAGACATGATTGTCTGGTAATGAGGCACAGTGACTGTGGCCCATAGCCAGACAGTTATGTGACATGGTGTCCTAGTATGAGATGAAACTCTGTCTGGCAGCAAAGACCAATGAATCTGCTTTGACAAGAGGCTGCATTTGTATAGTCATTGGCAGACATTACTCAGTAGGAGTGCAGTGGCCTAAGTGTGGCCTAGGCAGACTTTGACTGCAACTGCTGCAGCTGTCATTCTTTTCCTAATGGAAACTTAGCTCGACTGACTATATTATCATATTCTGCATTCTTGGCTATATAGTGATATACATATTATGTGTGATGTGAGTGTAGAGGTGTTTGTACACCGTTATATTTGTGCAGAGGTTTATGGAAAGAATCTAGTTGTTGGTCATTGTTTACATTCAGCTGTTGTGTAAATGCAGCCAGACATTTTCCTGTTGAAAATCTCTTTCATTGCTTATGTCTGTCACCTTTTCAATAGTACACCACAATACAATAAGATATCACCTGCTACCCAAGAACTCAGCACTTTGTTTACTGTGAACACTTTAAGTTACCAGTTGCCTAGAATATGATGTCAGCTGCTGCAGCTTCAGTCAGGTCAGTGTCAGTTGTCAGGTGCAGGTGAATGGACTTACAAGATTACCGTATTTTCGCGGATATAACACACACTCATATATAACAATCACACGAATATAACCTGCAACTTTAAAGGGTTTGTGTAAAAAATGGAATTATATATCATGCACCCGATTATAAGACATACGTATTTCAGGCATCCACCAACGAGGTAATAGACAAATGCGTCCTCTAACGTTAGTGTTACTTAACCTAATAACATTTCTAACCGAATATAGTCACAACTGTTTCTGTTAGACGTAAATAAAAATCATTTATTTGATAAAAATTCCTTCTGCAAAGAAAGTGAAGAATCGTGAAAAAATCGAACATTTCAATAAAGTTTACTATATAAATTTTCTATACACATTTCAATCCTGTATGCGAAAATTACCTTGTTACTACGTATTTACTGGAATCTTCAGAAGGTAAGGTCTCCCCCGTCGGGAACTGACTGAATGGATTAACCCTTATATTTTTTAAACTTAGGCCAAGATAATATAGTTGAGTACAGAAATAAGTGGAAGATTTGTTTAAAATAGGAAACCAAATACGTAATTCAACCAATCAAAACAGACATCTAAATATATGTACCAACGCGTATGCGAGCAGTAAACTATTTGAATGACGTCCGTTGACCTATCAAATGCGTTATATTTTCGAAACTAGGCCAAGAGAATATAAGCACAGAAATAAGTGGGGTATTTTTAGAATGGGAACGTAAATACGTAATTCAACCAATGAAAATGGACTTGAATATATCGCGTATTTGAATGACCCAAGATGGCGCATAGGTCTCGTGGATTCTGGGATGAAATAAACTTGCTGTTTACTTGAGAAATTAGGTTCAAATGATGACAGTTTGGATGAATCTGACGATGAAAAACTGTCTCATGTACCAAATGAAGAAAATAAAGTGGCTTTAACAAAGGAAATCCTGACTTTGACACGAGTTTACATGCATACGTTGTCTAAATGTGTGAAGTGGGATGAAAAATATCGGGTGACCTGGTCTTATTAAAAAAATTGTAACTCCTTAATTTATGAAAGTATTTTCAAAATTTCTGTTTTATCTTGTCTGACGGCTTGTCAAGCTGACTGTTCTATTTTGATGATACCCGGTAATAATAAACGAATATTACTACTGATGTCGGACTTCATGTTTTATCGATTTTGAGGACGTCCATTGCACAGAGTTTGATTGTGTAATATTAAATTTATATAACACACCCACGAATATACCACACATCTAAGGTGCGTCGTTTGTAACACTTTGTATAACCCGCGGGTTATATTCGCAAAAATACGGTGTTAATCTTTCTAACCCTACAGCCAGAAGATGCCATAAAATGGAGTCTCTTGTGTGCTTCCCAACACCCAAACTTACATATCAACTATCACTGGCCATTCTGCTGAGCTGTGAATTGATATTACATGTATATACTTGTTGTTGGAATTTCAGCAGGCCATTTAGCCATTTGCTTAAGATCGTGGTCCTTCTATTGCAGGTATTTAAGTCCTACCTGGCATTTTGTGGCATTGGAATCAATAATGCACAGATCTACGAAAGATCCATCCTAGAAAACAGACGGAATCAGGTAACAGCCAAATTAAGAAATCAAATGAAAATTATCATTATAAGTGACAAGTAGCGTTCATGAACTGTGCTGTTTTCATCCATGTGGAGTCAGTCATTGTTTCAAGACTGCCAATTAATTGATTTTCATGGACTAAGGTCAGGTAGCTCTATAATGGGACTGGCCACTCTGAATAAAACCTCTTCCCTACTTAGTATATATTAGTGAAGTAAGATAAGGTGCAATTATTAGTGACCTGTGTCAGTTCCAGCCTCGTCTGCTTTCACCCTTGAGTTTAAAGGATCTTTGTGATTTAAATTGTCTTTGCTGGCTCTACACTGACATACAGTCGTACAAAGATGTAGCATTACTATTTGGTCTGAACAGCAAAAGGCTATGCATAAGACAAGGGATGCTGCCATAAGACAAGGGATGCTGCCATAGGCGAGATAAAAGGGATGAAGGACGAGCATGTTCTAAATGACACAGGTCTATGCTGCATACCAATGCTACATTAATGGCAGCTTTGTTGGGCGGTAATAAACTTCTTAAGAAGGATGAGCAGAATATTCTGATTAATTGCTCTGATTTCTTAAGGGCCCTTCAAGGTGGAATTGCAGAAAGATGAGAAAGCTGCTTGATAATGTGAGATGTGCAATAAAGAAGATGCCTTTGGGTGTCAATTGAAGGGTGACAGTCAATAAAAGACTGAAGGTGGAAAATAAAGTCATTTAAGTGTTGTTCATAAAAAATTCTGAACAATTTGCAGTTAAAGAAATAAGCAGGTGGGTGACTAGAATTTTCTGGCTCCTGCCATGGGATGAAAAAACAAGCCTAAGGTATCCTAGCAAACTTCATAGTGTTAGCCCAGTGGTTTTCAACGCGGAACCCAGGGGTTCCGCGGGCGTCGGCCAGGGGTTCCGCAGCAGCAGTCTTAAATATAAAAAACACCAACAGATTTCACAAAAGGATGAACAAATAACAGAATTCTTCACAGCTTTCAAGCGTTCATGCTAGACAAAATGTTATGATAAAACAATTAACATTATTATGGGAATGTATTCTTGCATTTTATATTTACATTGCATTTTTACCCGGGTAAACGGTGGGGATAGGCTAACCAGACAATCTGATATAGCCAACCCTCTTGGTGTCGAATTAGTTTAATAACGCCCGACCTGTTCCCATTTGAGATAGAGGAGAATATGACATTGTGCCGACGACAGCCCTGAATTGCTGAAATTACCTTGGGTCGGGCTGAGTGCCACACACTTAGTGCAGTTATGATTGCACCGTGTTGACTGACCATGGTGTAGGACCTCGTATGTAATCCGGGACAAAGGGCTGGCACGTATACCATTACTGCTGGTGGGACCGCGAGAGAGTGTCACCCAAAGGAAGAGAGGCAGATGCCCTAGAAACTGCTATGCGGCCGCCTCTAAGTGAATTGTTGCCGTTCTGTTGCGTGCAGGGCGAAATCTGTAATCCCCGACCCCCTGGGGAGGAAGAAGTTGGCTCACTATATCCTACTTGGAACTAGTGATGGAAGCTGTATCATGGCACTTCATGGACGAGTGTCCCACTACCCATCAGCCC
This sequence comes from Allolobophora icterica, assembly GCA_963556255.1. Taxonomy (NCBI): domain Eukaryota; kingdom Metazoa; phylum Annelida; class Clitellata; order Crassiclitellata; family Lumbricidae; genus Allolobophora; species Allolobophora icterica. The sequence continues at coordinate 39,261,471 of OY744609.1, read as the reverse complement.
GGGAGGTAGGTCTGGAGAGGGTATACAGTGATCAGAGACACTTGTCTCCTACCACCACTCCCGTAACAGGGAGTACCCGGAGTGGCCACCTGCGTCGTGCCTTGAATGTCAAAGTGAAGAAGTTCAAAAAGCCCAAGGATAACTGCGGTAGTGACTAGTAGGCCTATTCTCTTTAAGGATAATTCAAATTAAACAAATTTAGGAAGTTACATGTAATTACTTACAGCCCAACATTTCTATAACTCTGTTCTATACTATTTTAAATATTCTATCCATCTGTCAGAATTAGTTGTCGGGAAGATACATGTTGTTTACCGACAGTATTTCTATGCACTACTCTAGAGTGCTGGACTAAAGTATTTATTTATGCACCAGGGATACAAAAAAAATTGTATTAAAAGTTTTATATTCTAAAATCTAAACATTATCCCAACATTACAAGTTACACTTAGGGCCTACTTGAATTTCTTGAAAAATTTGGACGGCTGAAACGCCCTGTGTTCCGTCAGCAAATGATTGCTTTGTGTAGGGTTCCGTCAGTATAAAAAGGTTGAAAACCACTGTGTTAGCCACTCACTCGGCTACCACAAACACCAATACAACCACCAGACAACCTTTTGCACATTAGTGATTATGTGGACAAGCCATTGAATTTTAGAAGCAGTTGTCAAACAGCAGGCCAGCTGGGTTCTTAAAATATAGTGCCACTGTCTTCATGATAAACTGAGTTTCAAATGCCAAACACAGTGGTGAAGAGCCAGAGTGTTAACCACTCGGCCACCTTAGACAGATGTAGGAGATGAGTAGCATATTTTAATTATGGTGGAGATCATCTCCAAGAATTGTGATCGAGATAAGCTCCGGGCTTATCACTGATTGAATAGAAGCCAGTCTAGTTTACACAAGCTATCTTTCAGGTAACATGCCTGTCTTTTGTGAAGGGAAGAGGAAAGTTTAATCAACACAAAACATTAAATCAACTTCTGATTTTGATATCAGACAGACACATACAGACCAGCCAGTCAGACAGACAGACAGACAGACAGACAGATAGACATACATACACACATGGGTACATACATACATACATACATACATACATACATACATAACATAACATAACATAACATAAGTCTTTATTGTATCTCATCAAGCAAAGAATACAAAAGATGGAACAAAAAAACAAAAAATTAGTCATCATACAGTCGATATCAGCTACATTCACATTGTTTCGATTGACATGTATAAGTTGGATGGGATACAACAGGGAGATCCAAAAGGGATGGTATCCCGCTAGGTAGGGCCCCCCGGTGGCATCATTATAGATAGAACAAGACGAACATGACATATAATCAATCATTACGCTAACTAAACTATTTAGTCTTAACTAGATAAGATAGCATAATCAGCAGGAAACGAAACTATGATGGAAACAAAGAAGGAAGAAAAAAGAAGAGAGGAGGGGGTGACCTGGGCGATCCAAATATTTGTATTGGTTAAATCATCAGATGTGTTCGTAGAGACCTTTTAAAAGATGCTAGAGATGGAAGACTGCGCAGATTGCAGGGTAATTTGTTCCAGATAACAGGGCCCATGAACTTGATTGAGTGCCTCCTGTAGTTAGTGCGGATGCTTATTGATCGAAGAGTGTCCTTGATCCTGGTATTATGACTATGCACATCCTTGGTGAAAGTAAAGTAGTTGGTGAAGTCTATCGGATGGGAACCATGAACGAATCGAAACATAAACATCCCAATTTGGAATTGTTTTATCTGGTCAATATTTAATATTCTCAAATGTTGATACAAGTGCAAGGTGGGGGTATTAAACTTGCTCTTGGTAATAATTCGTATAGCCCTCTTTTGAAGTTTCACCAATCTGCACAGTCTAGTGGGGTAGGTTGAAGCCCAGCACAGGTTACAGTACTCCAGGTATGGATGAATCAGTGTGTAATATAAGTTAGTTAGTATGTGAGATGGAAGCAGGTAAGAGACCTTGCTCATGACCCCGATGTTTTTAGCAATCTTAGTTCCAATATTATTAATGTGGACATTCCAAGTAAGGTGTTCATCTATGTAAACACCTAAAAATTTTGCTGATTTGACTTGTGGCAACACTGAGTTGTCAATGAGCAGTGAGTAATTCAGGTGTGGCAGCAGCTTCCTGTGAGATCTAAACAGTACAAAGTTAGTTTTGAGCAAGTTAAGCGAGAGTCGGTTAGCCCTAAACCAATCGGCAATAAGTGCTAGTTCCTGATTTGCAGTGTTAAATAAATCCTCGATCGATCGGTTTGAGAGAAAGATGTTGGTGTCATCGGCAAATAGGATAAGGCTCAATATAGAGGAGGCTCTAGGAAGGTCATTGATATAGATTAGGAATAATAGGGGTCCTAAATTGGAGCCCTGGGGGACACCATATTTTATTATTTTAAGTTTAGAGGTGGCTCCATTACAATTAACACATTGCAGTCTTTGATCAAGGTAATTCTGAAACCAATTAAGTTGGATACCTCTTACCCCATATTTTTCAAGTTTCTTAAGGAGTATAGTATGATCTACCGTGTCAAATGCCTTGGCTAGGTCAATGAATATTCCTAGTGAGAATTCATTGTTATCAATGGCCTGTGTAATTTTGTCTTGCAGGTTGATCAGTGACATAGCAGTAGAGTGACCAGTTTGAAAGCCGTGTTGTAGGGGGTAAAGGAACTTATTTTGATAAACGTAGCTGTAGAGTCTCTCATACATTAATTTTTCCAGGAGCTTAGCAAAGTAGGGAAGGATTGATATAGGGCGATAATTCGAGGCTTCAGCACGATTGCCCTGTTTGTATATGGGTATAATTTTGGCAATTTTTAATGCTGGTGGTACTATTCCAGTCTCAAATGATGTGTTAAAAATGCCAGCTAAGGGTGCGGCAAGTAGGTTCAGGTAGGGGTTAACAAGGCATGGGTCGATGTCATCAGGTCCTGAGCTATGGGTTATGCGCATGGTTCGTCCAAGTTGAATAATCTCCTCTGGTGTGATAGGAACGATCGCAAATGAATTACAAGAGCCCTTGTCCATATAGTATTGAAAACTTTTTGAAGCAGGAGGAATTTTATCTGCCAGAGATTGCCCTACATTAACAAAAAAGTCGTTAAATTTGTTAGCAATTATGCATGGATCAGTGACCATTACATCATTAACAAGCAGGCCATCAATCTTGTTTCCTTCTATTCCAGATTTAATTATCGACCTTATTATGCTCCACGTTTTTTTAAGATTTTGATTGTATTTAGCAAACTCTTTTTCATAGTAAAACTTTTCAGCTTTTATGCGTGTCGTTTTAAATTTGTTGCGATATATCGTAAATTTAGTTTTGTTGGCCTCAGAAGGATTTTTTAAGTATTTGATATACAATTTTGTTTTCTTATTACAGGATTTTAGCAGACCAGCCGTCATCCATGGTTGCTTTAAATTGGTATTCTTCCTCCCACTTCCGCACCCCACTGGAAATGCCTTCTCATAAGACTCCTTAACCTGATCAAAAAATTGTGTGTAAGCTGCACTGGGATCACCAGACTTACAGGCTTCAAACGTCTTAGACCAGTTAATCTGCCCCAGCAGTTGTTGGAATGCATTACTGTTGACTTCGCTCACTTTACGAGTCATGATTAAATTTTTCTGATGATGTAGTGTTTCATAACTAATCCAGGTCATAACTGGTAAGTGATCCGAAATGTCACTAATGATTATTGATGAGTCCAAAACTCTCGTCCAACTATTCGTTAGTATATTGTCAATAAGAGTTAAGGAGTCAGGTGTGATCCTAGTAGGACGACTGATAAGAGGAAGAAAGTGATGAGAGAGCAACAGATTGATGAAGTCCTTGGTCATCGCATGTTCTTCAGACTTGAGCAGGTCTACGTTGAAGTCACCAGCCAGGTAGACTTGTTTTGAGTTGGTGGATAGATGACTTAGCAGTTGACCACATTCATCATTAAATTCCCTCAGGCCCAAACCAGGAGCCCTATAAATCGCACCAATTACGGCATCAGCGTCTTTAATCAAGGATAGATTCACAAATAAGCTTTCGTAAGTCAAGTGTTGCATTGCTGTCAGAGGGGTGTCAATTACTTGAAAGCTTATATCATTTTTTATAAACATACCAACCCCACCTCCCCTTCCCAAACGTGGCTTACTCAGAAAACAATAGCCTGGAATGTCCACCAAGTAATTCGTTTCATCGGTTAACCAGGTTTCAGTGACTATTAGTATCTCCACAGGTGCCTGGACAAGCAATAATTTTATATCCCCTAACTTAGGTATGATACTCCTACAATTGATGTGCATAATCGTCAGAGTAGTTTTTAGTTTACAAGTTATTATGCCAGCCTCTACAGGAGTGATATATTTGGAGTCATAGTTTCTATTGATGAAATAATTCCCATCAGGATCAAGGTCCTCGTTGTTAAGCAGAACCCTATTAACATCCTCACCCGGAAAAAGATCAAGTACAGGATAAGGTCTCTGTCTATCAAAGTTTGAAGCAAAGTTAGCATCACACATATTGGAGTTAAATTCATTTACATCGTAATTACCATAAAATGGAAGCTGCCTAATCAAGCACTGTGGGCAGCACCAGGACTCATTCCCAGTATGATTAACAGACCACAATCGTGCATCCTCGTTACAAACAATATGGCAACGCTTCTTACATAGCAGGCAGACCAAACATCTATTTGGGTCCTCTAGAACAAGATTACATAGTTCACAATTGGTCCCCCAGGTCATAGCCATTCCGGCTCCATCCATCCCGCAAGCCAGCCCGATTTGGGCCGCAGGAGAGTAATAATATTCAAGGTTAACTAGAAAACAAAATTAGAATAAGCTTAAGTGACATACAGGCATATAAGATCATTCCAGTAGGACATAGGGCAGCAAGAACATCATGTTCATTTCACCAAGCAGTTCATAGTGCATTAAACCGTGCCGAATATCACACAGAACCATGATGGTTCAAATCCAAACAAGCAATAAATACTCACTAAGCAAATATATTTATACATTTTAACACGCAAAAGTAAGTTTATACTTGATCCGTTGAAAGGCCCGTAATCACGAGGCCAGTGCAAAAACGGCTGTCGAGTTGCTTAACACAACGCAATCATGTTTACCGGAACAATCATAAAAAAAAACTCGAGAAGAAAAGAACAACGAGAAGATTACACAATCACAAATCAGTCAAACCAGCCATACAGCCTGGCCAAACGAGCAATCGCTCGAAACATAATTACAATCATGTTTGCTGAAACAGACATAAAAGCTCAAATAGAAACAAAAAAACAAAAAAAACAAAAACAAAAAAACAAAGAGAGGATAACTCAGTCACAGTTCGACCAAACCAGCCATACAACCCGGCCAAAACGAGCAATTGCTCAAAACAAACACCACACACCGTGGAGTAAGTGAAGTGAACAGTCATCACACATCATGACCAATACACAAGACTCGGTTAATTTTATGTGAAGCATGCGGTAATTACCTGACCCCCGATCAAGGAGCCACTCATCCCATCCTCCGTTACAGCGCTTCCCTTAGTCCGAGTTAAGAACACCAAGCAATCCTTGTGAGTAAGGAAACTGATGACAAGGCACAGCCGAAGGACCCCGCTATAAGCAGTCACTCGGGGTAGTCGTTACCCATCAACATAGTAGAAGGGGTAATGAGTGATGTGTACTTTAACTAGACACTAAAGACATTAACATACTATTAGTCATTATGATACTATTAGACAATACTGATGATTAGCATTAACCTCCTCAAGAGACCAATATGTTAATTCATTATTTGCAGTAGCTGAACCATCTAGCTTAATAATAACATCATTGGAATTTAGCAATCAGAGACAATGTTATTCGGTGACTTAAGATCAAGCAAGTATATAATAGATTAGTGGATAGGAGGAGAGTCGCATTGATATAATAGAATATGTAGACATTTCATGTCCTCATTAAGAACCAACCAGTATCAATTAAGGTATCAATATTTCACTGAAAATTTTAGTCAGAGAGTGGTAGCAGATGAGTCAAGACAATGACAGAGGCTCTTTGGCATCTCTCCTCCATCCACAAATGGTAGTTGACAAATCGATGAAATGAGACATCAATCATTAATTTTGAACAACACTCCTTGATATTGTACAACACTCACGTTAAAATGCAATCAGGAGATAACAGGTAAGAACGGTAACATAACTGACTTCCTGCTCCATTCCATACATACATATATACAATGTATACATACATAAGTATCTATGGACAGAAACATATGTGTACTCTGTGGTTATATATATATATGTATATATATGTATATATATATATGTATATATATATATATATATATATATATATATATGGGTTTTGCCATTTCTGTGTCTTCTTCTGTGTAGACTAATTAACTTCTGCTCATGACCTGTATCCAATTACATTAAATTATGTTTCTGCATTGCATTTGTGTATACGTATTCCTTTGTCCAGAGGTATGTGTCTTTGTGGTGTATATATAACATGTTAGTGTCCTGTGCAAACAATAAACATGGTATGTATGAAGGTCAAACCAGCCTTGTCAGAAGAAGCACAATTTTCAGCAACCTATACATGGGTCAAGACATTTTCTCACTTCCAAGCCCAAAATTTAGGGGACAACCTGTACTCAGAGGTGATTTTATCTTGATTATGTATGGTTATTCACCAGTAGACAAGTATTGGAATCGGGCAAGTTGTTGATCAAGATACATTTACTCTTAGGTTTGTTAGAAGCCAGTGTTTGGCCAATATTAGTAAAATAAGTGTTTTTAAATGTTTTTTTCCATGCTGTTAAGAACTAAACAAATCTTAGATTTTGTCCCTTTCTGTAATGGGGCTCCAATTCCATGCCAAGTTTTTCTTAGACTGTTACTGCAAGCAAACAGTTTTAGGTCTTCTGTCACAACCTAGGTTGTGACAGTAGATAACGACAGATATGATAGATGACAAATGACCTTTTGAACTGAGGAGTTGAGTTGCCTGATATACCTAACAAATTCACTAACAAAGCTTTCATGATTGATTTGATGTTCATTCATAATCATCACAGAGACATTTAGCTTCTTTATGATAATGCTGAGTACCCAGCAAGGTGATAATAAAGAAAAATAACAAGAGTGGTCAGATGGGGATTTTGAGCTGTCTGTTACAAGAGCTGATTAGTGACTGTTCAAGAGAGTGCAAAGCATCTGAAGACAGAGTGTTTAGACTTGAAAGCAAAGTCAACTAAACTCATTTATATGGACATCTGCAGGATTAGTCAGAGGAGGCACACGGTAAGAGGAGACATATGTTTAGCAGAATGGGGCCCAGTTGAAGGTCATGTTAAGAGTGAAAATGGCTGCAAATTGTCTGACAGTGACTTTCAGGCAAAGTTTATTTGACACGTACTTATGTGGACTATAATCAGGTGTATAACATACACCTGATTATTTTACTGTAGAGAAATTTTAATTTTATTCTAGAGGATGACAGGATTCTAGTTCTGCCTTTCTGCTAACTGCTAAGGAGACTTTAGACCATTAGGAGGAAGGAAATTAAAGACAGGAGAAGAGGAATAGCTTGTATTTCTAATTCAGATCAATCCTCTGATGCCATTCAGATGTAAACGTAAGACTCGCCTCTTTTCAACTTGCTTACCCATCATTTAGCCTGAATTCTAGTTTCCCTGATGTATCAACCTGTTCAGACTTTTAACCAACAGGTGTGGTTAATTTCAGTTCACTGGATATAAATCTGATCTATGCATTCTACATGCTCTGAAGTTACCTCAAAACCCTTCCTGCACACCAAACAGCAAGCTGTTGCAGTAGTCAAGACAACTGCTGATGACAGTTGTTAAAGTGGTTTGGGTGAGCAGTGGGAACTTCAAACAAGAGTTTTATTGGAACACATGTGTGAGCAGTGGGAATTCAAGCAAGAATTTCGAGAGCAGTGGGAACGCCCTTCCCATGCGTTCCCACCCACTTTAAATGCTGGATGATGAATGCACATGCTTTTTGTCTTTGAGTGTCAGTGGCGATTGGATTTATCATAGAGCTGATAGTAGTAAGACTGGCATAGATGTAAGTGCAGCATCAACGCATGAAGCTGGAGCCCACTGACAGTAACCTTGGCCAGCTGATATCTAGTGCCAGTCCAACTGAGGCAAGTCGTAATTTTCAGCTAATTGGTGCCCATCCAGCCCTGTGATAATCACAGAAAATTTTGTGCCAGTGAGAATAATGGTTGTTACAGGAAGGGCATAATAAAATATACAATGTCTTTATGTTTAATATGGGTTTCCTTTCATCATTGTTTTGTTTAGGTTTGCGATAAGATAACAGTACATTGTTATGTTTTTCTGTGATTTCCTGTGCCTCTGAGGCAATGAATTGCTGTGGACTTTTTAGCTTTTGCTGGATCTGGCTTGGCTTATCTTTGAAGAGCAGAGCAATGTTGCTAAACTAATTCACAAAATCATGCTCCACACTCAGTCGCTTCTTCGGTGCCAGCGTTGTCAAGTGTTGCTTGTGGATGAAGCTAATCAGGTATCAAATATCTGTTCTATGCTTCTTGTTTCCATTGACTACATTTAGGTGAGGTCAGGTGTATGGAACTTTCAGCTTCAATGGGCCTTGAAAACAATGTCAATCAAACAATGAGATATGATGATTGCCCTCCCATATTAATGCTTCTGAGTGGCTTCTGTAGGGTGCTAGGCAAATGCCTGATTGTATATTCAAGTCCTTCCAAGTCTGCATTGCAGAAGCTAGTATTCGAGTTTTTAAGTGATTTTGTGCAGGGTTTCTTACTCATTTACTTAAGGTGCCAGAGTTGTCATACATGTAGATTGCAACCATCTCCACAGTCTTCAGCATTCGAATCACGTTGAAGTGATAATTTTACAATTTGCTGATAGCTTGTACAGTGTATGGATGGTGGTAGATGATCTCCTAACATTGAAGTGGTTTTTATCAGTTGCTTTTTTATTTCAGGGTAAATTTTCTCAAGTCTTTGATCTTCAAGATAGCGATATAGACAATGATGACAGTTACCATCGTGAGGGGTAAGTTGCATAGAAACGCTACTCACAGCACCATCTTCCCTCTCACATCCAATGATTTTGGTAATTAAGCAGAATCATCATGTCATCTGCAGCTTTGTCATCTTATGACCAGCCACTGAAACATTATATGCTGAACACAGAGCAACCGAGAGATGTTTAAATAAATGTGGTTGAATGTCTGTTTGCATGTATAGATTACAGTAGCTAAACTTTATTTGGCACTTCTTGTTTTAGATCAATAAGTACTTCACCCTAAAATCAGCTTGTATTTGAAACAATACACAATTACAAATTCTTGCTTTGTTTGTACATGTAATTCAAACAGATTCTTAGTTTGCGTCAAAATGTTGGCAAGTTGCATTTTTGCTGCCGTGATGCTTCTGCACATCAAAGTGCAAGAGACTAAATAGATGGATGATTTTCATAGAGCAGATATCTCGTGATGCTTCTGCACATCAAAGTGCAAGAGACTAAATAGATGGATGATTTTCATAGAGCAGATATCTCGTGATGCTTCTGCACATCAAAGTGCAAGAGACTAAATAGATGGATGATTTTCATAGAGCAGATATCTCGTGATGCTTCTGCACATCAAAGTGCAAGAGACTAAATAGATGGATGATTTTCATAGAGCAGATATCTCGTGATGCTTCTGCACATCAAAGTGCAAGAGACTAAATAGATGGATGATTTTCATAGAGCAGATATCTCGTGATGCTTCTGCACATCAAAGTGCAAGAGACTAAATAGATGGATGATTTTCATAGAGCAGATATCTCGTGATGCTTCTGCACATCAAAGTGCAAGAGACTAAATAGATGGATGATTTTCATAGAGCAGATATCTCGTGATGCTTCTGCACATCAAAGTGCAAGAGACTAAATAGATGGATGATTTTCATAGAGCAGATATCTCGTGATGCTTCTGCACATCAAAGTGCAAGAGACTAAATAGATGGATGATTTTCATAGAGCAGATATCTTGCATAATTTCCAACCATTTCAGAGCAGTCTTTAAACTGGTTAGGGCTGCAGCTGGTGTTTTTCTCTTGCACTCTCTCTTACACTGTAAAGCGATTTAGGTCTAGCAATCATTCTAGAGAAATTTATAAATTATTTTGGTGATGCAGCGATGCAAAGAGCAATAATGGTAGAGTAAACTCTTGTACATACTTTGCAGACTTTCCTACCAGCCAAAATTGTTTAGTAATACAATGTTGACATGTTATTGCACCTAATCACTATACAGTACTACACAACTGTTTGACCAATTGTCAGCTTAGCAAATGATGAGAAAAGAGATCAGTGCAGCTAGGCTATATTTGGTACATAACTTTTTCTTCTATAGGTGCACAAGCGTGCATTATTAAAATTTGGGAGCCATGGTTACATTTTGTTATATCTGAATTCGTGTTTCATTGCCAGGTTTATAGCGAGGGTCCAGTGCACTGGTATATAGCACTGCGTAAGGCTAAGTAGCTCATTCGAAGAACAATTCAAAAGTGCTGCATATATGACAAGAACTGACGTAAACAGGTGCCATTTATTACTGGATATTTCCAGCAAGACATATGTATAGTGCATTTTTAGCAGTGCAGCCTCTCGGTGGCTATGAAACATGGCTGGTTAAGAGTTTGAAGAGGTGCTTCTAAGTTTAGTTGAAACTGTCTCTGAAGTTGAAAATCAAACAGAAACAGGAGATTCCTGATGCCTTCTGACCCCTCAACCATGGCAGTTTAAACAGAGAAGATAACTAAGTCTTATAATAGCGTTAATTAGAAGCCAGTATAACATTTCTCTAATGTCTGCAAAGTGTCGACAGTTCATATCTAATTCTGACAATGCAGTCCAGGAAGTTTATGCCACATGTGGAACCCAACCGGCAGGCTCTCATCAGACTGTTTTGCATACTCGTATTTATTAGTCAGAGCATATACTATTTAACCGACAGTTTACAAAATCTAATATGGAGATAACATGTGTCAGATTTTGCCTATCCATAGGATTTGATGAACTATTAAAGCTTTTGGTGTCTGTAAAACTATTAAACTTTGGTGTCTACATAGATGTAAAACTATTCAAGCTTTTGATGTATCTGTAAAACAGCCAATGGTTGGTGTAATCCTGTAGGATTATCTGGTTTGCTGAAACACCCTCTAAAAGAAACAGGGTAGGCCTCTGTTTACCCTCTTTAAAAGGACAGGTGTCAGTGGCGGTTCAGAGGTAACCACAAGATATCAACCCTGTGTCATTTTTAACTTGTGGCACCCTCCTAAGTATCCTGGTATAGTAGGATGGAAGAAGTCCTGCCAATAGTTTGATACTAATGGTGCTATTAACATAAATCTGCAATTAGGTGAACTACCTGGTGATCAGGTGACATAGTTGATGTTGGAGGGTGGCATTTGCTTTTATTATTTTAATGCTCTGTCTATTTGTGTCTTGCATCAGGATTAAAAAACTCTGGTAAGATCATGCATATTTAAGTACAGGTTCATTACTATTTGTGTTTGAATTGACAAATCGACTTTTTATTATTATTCTTATTATTATTATTATTATTAGTAGTAGTAGTGGTGGTGGTGGTGGTGGTGGTGGTGGTGGTGGTGGTGGTGGTGGTGGTGGTGGTGGTGGCGGCGGCTGCAGCTGCGGCGGCGGCTGCGGCGGTGGTGGTAGTTATATTAGTAAATTATAGTTTGCATAATTATGAAAGATTTCACTTATAGTGAGGAACTAAACAAGTCCAGTTGAATTTGATTCAGCGATTGTTGTGTCTTTTAAGGAACTGTTATCAGAATTTGTAGGTTGCTAAATGCTCTTTCTGTTTCTCAAAATCTTACACTTAAGACATTCTAAGTTCCACTGCAGTGCTATATGCGTACATTACACTAGTTAGCTGACCTTGTGCTTTTGAAGACATGAAGTCTGTAACTAGAGATCTTGGAGGAAGTAAAGTTATTTGTTTAAATTTAGGAAATCCCTTTTCTGTTTGCGATATATATGTGAACACCAGCAGTGGTTCTTAGGCATTGGATCAAAAAATAGTCCCATAACAGGAGATTTATTTTGGTGGCCTCTCTTCTTCTATTAATCTTTCATTTTAAGATCTTTTATCATGAAAGCTTGTGTGATTAATGGCTAGTGCAGAGGAGTCATTAGTGTCCAACAGATGACCTATTTGTCATAATAATGAAAGACAGTTCTTCAACAGGCATTATAAGTCATCATATATGGTGTATATATATATATATATATATATATATATATACACATATGCACCCATTAACACATCCAAAAATCAAGCATTATCATATCACTGTCTCTGTGAGACCATTCTGTGTATATGTTTCTAAATGTATGTGTGCATGTATGTATCTGAACGCCTTTATAGCACTTTCAGAGTATACCTCACAAATGCATGATACATTGCATGGTGCAATATATGTATAGTAATTATTTCTTTGAAGTGTTATTTTCATTTTTGAGTTTGAAGCATTTAGGATAATAAATTGGACACAAAACATAGGTCAGAATATTTGTGGAACCGAAGATTGGAAGACTGAAAAGTTCCATGGTAAAGAATAGGGAGGGAATGAATAAATAAAGAAAGGGTCAGCATTTCACCCTCATATGAGGTATGCATGCACAAGATATATGTTAATGAAAGAGAAAATGTAATATCCGTGAAGCAATTCCTTTCATGCTTTTCACTGGGAAACTGTTTTTGCTTTTATCTTAGAAAAGGCAGTTTTGTAAGCCAAATTTCTTATAAAAACGTAATCAGAATTTGGTTTAACAAAATATGATAATGGTTATTAAGCACAGTCAGCAGGAGTGTTGTTAACACTTTAACGACAAGCATGCACTAAAATGTATGGATAACTAATCCCTCTCGTCATTAAAGGGTTAATACTTTAACAACGAGCGTGTACTCGAGTGTATGGAAAAACTAATCCATCTCGTTGTTAAAGGGTTAAACAATCATTCTTTATGGGCTGCACGACACCATACAAAAAAGCCAGCACCTTCCTGTGAGACGTGCCAGATAAATCGTGACTTTGTATCCAAGAGACAGATGCAGATAGAACTGGAGACCATCGTCAAGGAGATATGCAATGGCACATCGTCAAGGAGATATGCAATGGAGATATGTATCAAGGAGATATGCAAATGATATGTATACAATATATATGTATATATAAATGGCAGTATACCTGTTTTACATTTATATCTATATATAAATTGATTATGCTCTGGTAGATGAGACACCAGTCATAGATCACAATTTTTACTTTAATACAGCAGTGAATATTTGGTTATGGTGTGGGTTGATATGCATCAGATTCTGTGCAGTTGACACACAGCATTCTAATTAGAAAAGACAAAAAATTATGGTAGAAGATGTAGAATGTACGGCAGAGGATGTTGTGCACACAGTATCATCCACTGCTAGCTCTGATGTCAGACAGAGGAACAGAGCAATAGAGAGTCACTTAAAGACAGCCAGACAGACAGACAGTGGCTGAGATGTGAGTGGAACATGGAACAGAGATGGAACAGAGATATGTTGACTGTACAGTGACATGAAGCAATGTGCTGTCGTTGGTGACATTCTTGCAGTGTTTCCTTTAAGGGTTGTAGTGGCATTTTCGTATTTGACCAAGGCTGCCATATCTGGTTCATTCAGTAATTCATTCAGTCTTAGCGTTCACATAGAATCCCATCAAGATATATGTTCAATGAAAGAGACCATTTTTATAGCGTTGGTGAAAGTTGTATTGTCCTTGGCCAGAAACAGATGCAGATTGTAGGAGAAGGATTTCAACCATTGAACAGGCATCAGTTTGCATTGTTCAAGTACATGGAAATGGAAGAAGTTCACGTCAGGTCATGGAGCAGAGATTTCTGTGCTGCTGCTGCTTCAAGACGTGAGAGCTGTGGAAGAGATATTACTCATAAGTTGAATTTATGTCCAGACCATGATAATGATCTAATCTTATTTACACCTGAAGCTTCTAGTGCATGCATCATCATTCCCTTCTAGGCATACCTGGAAAAGTTCATTTTTCATGGACACAACCACAACTTAATTCAATGGGTAATTTATGTACCACCACTCTAGATATCTGCTCATTGGTGACTTGCGCCATAACCACTTGTTCACTCAGAGGGGCAGCAGCTGAAATCCTTCCACCTTATGGTTACCCTATAAGTGGCACATTGATAGCACTTAAGCATAGCCTCCAGTTTCTGGGCCTTAGAGAGCCCTATGGGAACTTGTCATATTTGACTGCTATGCAGTCATTAGGAAAGGTTGTTTGTGCTAGCAGAAATTGAAAGGTTGAAGCCTTTGGTGACTACAGCAACTGTCAAAAGGGCAATTGTTGAGCCGTTAATTCACCTTTCTGGTGGCTGGAGATATTGAATGCTGTCTGTTGACAGTCATCGTCTACCTCTGATTCTTTGGTTCACATGCATTAAAGTTTCCCAGACATATCTGTTTGTGCTCATACCTCTGAACTCTTTCCTTTTATTGGTCAATTTCAAAGTGTAATTTCGTCTTGGAAAGAGCTGAAAATTCAAGTTAACATTCTAACTTACAGTAACTAAAAATAGTTGGTTACTTTTTCAAATTAACTGTAATCAGTTACTAGTTGCTTGTTTTCTCGAAAGAAACTTTGTAAGTAACTAGTTGCATTTTCCTTTCCAGTTACTAGTAACTGTAACTAGTTACTTGAAAGTGACTATCCAACGCTGTAGCCATAAATTAGAAATCACGTCAACTGAATATGGAGGATTATTGTTTTAAAGTCCTGAGCTTAGCCTCTGTCTGTCTGAAATATTATCTTCCCCTGATGTCCAAAGCTGACAACAGGAATTGATTTTCCTGTTTCAGTGCAAAGAGGAACATGTATTGTATAACAGGGTAACCATTCAATCATGTTACCTGGATGACTAATCACCATTCTTTTCCTATTAAATAACTCATTGATATGTCAGTTGTGCAGGGAAATTAAACTGTTCACTGTCAGTAAAGACTCAGTTGCCAATTACAAGTTGTCTGAAAGCAAACCAAACTTACGAACTGCAATCACCATTTCTGCTTCAGGTGATTGTTATATTTAAAGTGTTAAAGTTTTGCTTGTGCGATCTTTGCTTTGACCCATTGTTGTTGCTTTGATTGACAGCAATCAAGAACCACGCTTTCCAATCAACATTGGAATTACTGGTTATGTTGCAGCCACAGGAGAGGTGAGAATATTTTTGCAGTGTCATCAGGGATGCAGTTATGGATGTGTACCACAAGAAGGATGATTGTCAGCAGCAACCTCCCTCCATTGTATGTGTGTGTGTGTGTTTGTGTTTGTTTGTGTGTTCCTCTGACCCATCCTGTAATCTAGTTTTTTCCTATATTACATCTTCCTGTGATGAAGATAAAGCATGTAGCTATTCTGGAGCATTGGTCTTGGTTGTGGTCTTGGTTGTGGTCATGGTAGTGGTCTTGGTTATGGTGTTGCTTGTGGTCATGGCAGTGGTGTTGGTTGTGGTCTGGGTTGTGGTCATGGTTGTGGTGTTGGTTGTGGTGTTGGTTGTGGTCATGGCAGTGGTGTTGGTTGTGGTCTTGGTTGTGGTCATTGTCATTCCAGCTGAATGAAAAGAATGGTCAAAAAATATTATTTCAAACGTGTTCTCAAAAACTAGGCAAATATTTTGTTTTACATTTTAAGATGTTAAAACTGTCAAGCCATAGAAAAAGAAGTATATGCAAAGCTACCATCTGACCTCTAGCTTGACTTGCATCCTACTTGTCTGGCCGCTTCTCTTCTACTGTCGTTTGCTCTACTCGTTCCCCTGGGCTCCCTGCTCCTTTTGGTCTCCCAGATAGCTCTGTTCTTGGTCCCCTACTCTATATTCTCTTTACTGCTGACTTAGGCTCTCTGCATGCATCTTGCTCGCTATCGAGTCACGTTTCTGTGGATAAGTCCAATCATACACCCACTGCTCTGTAGGGCATAACTGATTATGGTTATTTTGCCGATTCCGGACAGGGGCGCCCGCAGCGTGACGCACTGGATGCACGTGCGTCCACCCACCAAATCAAATCCACATCGATATTTTTGTTAAACGGCAATACGGCATGTTAAAGCATTACATGTTATCTAAATTGAATTCTTTTGTTATGCTTGTCACTACTCACTACTCTATCTATGGCAGCTATTTCAATTTTTCTACTTAGCCTATACTATGAACTTCACTGGCTCCCTGTTCCGTTTCGAATTAGATTCAAGGTCCTTCTTCTAGTCACTAGATCCCAGTTAGGCTTAGCGCCTGTATACCTTTCTGAACTGATGAGCAAACCAATCTCTTCAAGCTCCTCTCGCCCCCACGAACCCCAATGCCGAGCAGTACCCCCTCGCAGGTGGTAGGAGAGGCTGCTGTGTGTGGGCATCCTCCCTCAGTCACTTAATCTGTGGAGGATGACATTCGTCACAGTGGGCTTTTGTTAGTACTTAGTCTGCAGTGCAACTGTTAGCATCAAGGACTCTTCAAAAATGGAGATTGAAACTGTCAGTAACCTAAAAAACCCTTAAGATAGACGAGTTGATGTTGGGCATGATAGCCAGTGCCCAACCATTGTCCAAAAATCGCAGGGACAATGGTGAAAGAAAGAAATGATGCCAAGAATACATACTAGATCGCTTAGAAGTCTGAATGTACAAATATTTTCCAGCAAAATCCTCATGTGACCTACTAATGGATAAAAATGACACACTAGAGAAACATACAGCCAATTGGCTATATAATGTGCGTGTGCACTGTGCAGTCTATGGTCCGCCTACTCATTTCGGCGCTGTGGTTTTGCTAGGGCGTGCAAGTGTGACAGAAAGCTCAAAACATGATTTAGCCTGCCTGCGATGTGAAACCCTAATACCTACTAGATTGCTACTCCAACCAACGTGCTGACCACTGGACTTTTGTGTACCCAGCTTTCAAAACATATGGATTAATTTTAGAGCATTGTAATCTTTGTAGATTGGGTACTTGAAATATCATGATAATGTTATTCATTATTTCTTAGGATGTAAACAATTTCTTGTGTTTTAAATAGCTTCGAAATTTGGTGGAAATACTTGCAATATAACACTGCTTTTAATCAGTGATAACATTGTCATTACTGCGTTACTATCTTATAGAGAAAGCGACAGAGAAATATTAGTTATTTTGTCATTTGTGGTTTCTTATCGTCATTGGTATCTAGAAGGCATATGCTTGACTTTGCTTTTCTGTGCAGTTGACTTCTGACTTGTACTGGGTCATTGCAAGATAAAGCTTCATCAAGTTGTATAGTCAGTTTGAGAAGCCATTAATGTCTTTGTAGCATTTCATCTTCAATCTTGTATCTTAAATGCTTTAATGCTTTCATCTTATCACTTGGACATTGCAAGTTATTTGATCTTGGTTGCTTTTGATTGAACTATAATTCATTCCCATTCTGAATTTCAATCTGTCAATATTTCTGTTGCTTCCAAATGTTGGTGTCTTTATTCCTTTTTTTATCTGTTTGTGATACAAATACATATTCTTTCAGACTCTGAACATACCAGATGCCTACCTAGATGATCGATTTGATCCAGATGTGAGTTCAATTATTCTTTTGATCATTCCATCAATAATTCAGGAGAGCGTAGAAAATGTGCTTATTCTCTGACGACTCGGAGTAGTTTAGGAGATCATGGAAACGATGCAGATTGTGTGCAAGTGCTTTCAAAATGTTGATTTCTTGTCCATTTTGTGTTGACATACATTTCTGTGAACTATAGGAGTCTTAAAAACTGCAGATATTTCATGCTGAGCAGTTCATAAAATAGATTTGTAATTTTGTGAAAGATTATTATTGAAGTTATTTATATATTCATTGAGTTCTGGTTTAATTTGTGTTGGGATCTGTTTTGTTAATTGCATTTGATCATGAACTGTTTCTGGTACTTTTTAATATATTTACATGTTTTATGTTAGTTGAAATCGGTATAATACAGCAGTGAATCCTGCAATTTCCTGCACTGCAGAAACGGACTCTCAGTCTTGACCAAATTTATTATTTATTTAGAACTAGAACTTCACCCTCTCTTATGACAAACAGACTTGTGACAGTTGCAGTGATGGATGGCACTGGACACTGATAAGAGCCAGAGCTGTAAAATATATAAAGGCGAGATTCAGATGCAAGCAAATCTCTTCTTATTGATTTCCTCTTTGCTACGAATGAGGAACTGAGCATAGCAGGAACCTTTGTTGACAATCCAGTCCTGTTGGTTTTTCAGTTTTTTGCCTTGGGGTTGAAAAGGGTCATTGCATCTTTTCATGTGGCCTTGTATTAAATTAGATTCAGTCTCAATGATATGGCATTAAGTTAGAGTAGGAATTTATGCAATGGCGGGTGTACAGAGGTGGGCAGAGGAACCTGTGCCCCTCCAGCTGAGTGCCTGCCCCTCCCCAGCAGTGGTTCCCAAATGAAATCCTGGTTACACTGGCAGATATGGTTAGATAGTAGAAGAGGTTAAGAAATCTGTTTGTGTTCTATCCCTGTTGATGAAAGAAGAGATATTACAGGTAGTTACAATTGTGGCCAACAATACATTAATGAATACCTGATACACTTAAACCTGAAACAAATTGTAATTGTAACTGAACATTTATATAGCGCCACTCAAGCTCAGCTCAGATTAGATGTGAAATCATTGCCTGAACTTGTTAGGCTATAGATATCTCATAATCGTGGATATCAGTTTATGCTTAGTAGGTCAAAGTAATAGAGCTGCAAGTGTAATGAGTAGTGTAAGGGTGTCCGGCAGGTACTAAGGCAATCAGCACCTTTAATCATTTATGTTCATAGTAATGCGTACATATTGAATGTGATTTTGGGATTGATACATGTAAATCTGCCTCAAAAGCTTGGGATTTATGCACTGCTCGAAAGGATACACAGTTTTATTTCCAGTTCTGTTATGCATAAGAAATGAGTGGAAACTCAAAGTGAATTATCACAGAGTGACGGATCCGGTGAGGCAACTCCAGCAGCTCAGTGACATTGTAGATGGGTGTGTTGAGTAGTTGCTTGCCATAGTATTCATGATCGTTTAGATGCACTGGCATATGTTATAGCTGTTGCTAATATCCGATTAGTGACTACTTGTATTTTGTTTCCACATGGCAGATACAATTCTCTGACCATTTGCTGTTAGGATAGGTGTAGAATCATTAAGGCTAACACTTGAGCCTTTTTTATATTTTAATAGGATTCAAGCTTTTGCATGTTGTAGCACAGTAATGTTGAAGACATCAACCATGCAATTCCCAAATGAGTCATTTATTACAGTGTGAAGGTACAACATTAGACACTGCTTTTTGCCTCAAACCACAGACTTGATTTTCATTATATATATACTGACTACTGAACATAGACTTTGTTTTAATGATAAAATTGTCAGCCTGTATGTAACTATTCCTATGCTCGATAATTAATTAAAATGTGCCTGTAGAAAACTGTCTGATATTTGTTAAACCCAGGCCCTTAGCCAGCCACCCTTCCACCCGTCCTTTGGACATATGAAAATTATTTTGGACTGGCACAAATTGTGCATGATTCTCCTCCAGCACCATCCAGCTTCTTCTTTAGAGCCACTGCGATCGTTCAGATCACAGTTCTGTATAAGATCACGGGTTGATATTAAGCTCTGTAAACAGCACAGCCCTGGCACTGCAGTCAGACTTGTACGGTCGTGGCTTCAGGCGGTTGCACCTTCGTACGTACGCTCACGGCGTCAGGGGGTCACAACTTCGAATGCTTTTGGACAGGCTGCTCTGTATTTCTGGCTAAGGGCTTGGTTAAACCAGTATAGCAATGCTGTTGATTTAACCTATTCATTTGCTTGAAGTCTACTGTGATGTTTTCTCTTTGAGGTTGATGAGGATGGCTTCCAGACAAAAAGCATCCTTTGTATGACCATAAAGAATGCACAAGGCCAGGTCATTGGTGTCGCCCAGTTGATCAACAAGCTAGATGGGACAGCATTCAATAAAAACGACGAGAATCTCTTTGAAGTAAGAGGTCTCTTGGGTATCGATCCAAAATGGTTGTCACGTTTCTTTTAACCTCATCAAGCTCAGAGGATTTGGGACAATATATTTGACACAACATAGAGTGAGATGTAAACCAAACATCAGATTTCTTTTAGATTTTTATGAATATATTGAAATATAATAAGACAATATCACAACTTATTAAATAACCTAATGACCTAGAGCGACAATGATTGGCCTAAGTTATTATTTTATAATCTTATCTGAAACATAGAGGTAACCTTTCATAGTAGCTGTGATTCATAGGTCAGGATTCAGAATGTAGATGTTAAACAACCCTTACTCTTATAGGAAAGTATGAGTCCTTGGCTGACTACTCTTTGGATCACCTTGTAGAATGTTGATGCCTTGATCGAATGGGAACATGTGTAGGATTTTTAACAAGCCTTGGACTGAGATAAATCCATATCAGCCAAATATGTCATTGGTCCTGCTCTATGGAATCAACTCCCTCTATTGACACGTGCCTCTTTATTAGCTGGTGGCCCAAGTGCCTCGTTCCACTGTCTTAAAACCACTTTCTATTCACTGGGTCTTTCGCACTGGGAGTGCCTCTGATTAGCAAATACTGTGAGAGGCGCTTTATAAATGTTTTAGATACGATACGATACGATACATTTGATAATCCATACAAATGTGTGCTCATTTTTGAATCTGTATTACTAATAATCCATGTTCATTAGAATGTTCAACTGCACAGAATATTCAGAACTGTCATTTTGGTTCACTTTCAATTCACTGCAGCCGATTAACCAAAACGTTCTCAAGCTTAAATCAGCTTAGCACTCGTTTTAGTCAAAACTTATTGCACAGCGATTTCGTTAGATCACTGACTTAACTCTGTGGTCAAGTTATATTCCAAATAGATGTAATGAATCTCTATTTTTGCAACGTAGTCAATCGCAATTGACTTTATCAGTGTCTGTTCATTTCAACCTGTGAACGTTTAAAACTTTACCATGGTGAAAAGTTCATCACTTCCTCTCATACATCAACACATAGTCTGTATCAAGGCTTTACAGATAAAACTTTAAATCGTTATAGCTAGGTGTCACGTAAGTTTTTCAGTGCCGCTTGTGTCTTAAACAAAAATCTCACTAAATTAATACTTCATAAATAATAATATGAAGCGAGATATTTGATAATCATTACATTTGCTACAACAAACAGCTTCTGACATAAATAGTGAAAATGACTGATGAGAAACTCTAACTGGGTTTTGCTTCATAAATCTGCCTGCAACAGTTTATTGTACTGTATTGTATTTGTATTGTATTTTTAAATGTCTAAAGCACCACTCTCAGTACAACCTAACCAGTGCAAGAAATCTGAGGAAAGAGAAAAGATTTTAGACAACAAATAGATGTAGCAGGATCCCGGTGAGAATCGTAGAGCGAGTTGCAGAAGGAAGGCCATTCCAAAGTGAAGGACCAATGCAGGCAAATGCATGATGCTGCACTATGGCCGTCCTAGAGCGAGGGACAAGAAGTTTGAGCCATTCCTAAGAGCAAAGAGGACGGAGAAAAGCAGCTGCGATAGGCCAACAAATAGAGGCATAAAGTCAGCAACATGGATCTTGATAGTCTTCCTTACTTCCTTCCTTCCCTCCGTTCTTCGTCCGCCCTCTGGAGTAGAGTGTAACGAACTGTCTCATCAAGTTCATTTGTCTCCTTTCTGGTGATCTCCTACTGAACGGACCACATAACCCCATCCTCATTTATTCATGTTCTGTGACGTTTGTGAATTTGCTCCAGACCCATATTTCAGATGCTAGGCTTCTCAGTTTCTGTCTGCTTCTCTGAGGTTTTCGTGTACATAACTGGGCATACATGCTTACATGTGTACATATGTACATGCATACATATATACATGCATACATATATGCATAAATAAATATACACATACATATATATGTAAATTGTAATGTAGTAGGAAGGTCACGGATGACTGAGGAGGAGAAGAGGTGAGCAGAACAGCTCTGGTGTTGTACTGATGAAGCCATGGCCAGCAGGAGAATGAGCCAGACGTGGCTAGGTCGGCCTTGGTAGGAGGGCACCCAGTAGATTGAAGACAATCAGTAGTCAGATAGGAAGACGTTTATTCAACACTTGCAAAGGAACATCTACGTTCTGCATCTGTAGTTTACTGCGTCTCTGTGTTAACTAGCATGCATTTTTATACTCTGAAGTCTATTAGTCTAGCAACATTCCACTGTCTTCTATGGTGAAGTCCTGCTCAAGGTTTCATGCATCAAAATTCTCAAGCTGAGCCGTTAATTACTGTCTGTGTATCTCTGTATATCTCTGTCTCTTTCGTTCGACCTGTCTGACATCCGGTCAGCGCACTATGTCTGGTAGGCCCAATTAGTCTATTGTGGGAGTGTCAGACAACTTGCCTATGTGCATGATTCCACTGACCTATTGGCACCACAGAAATCAATCCTACACATACATCCATTGTTGTTTAATATGCACGCATGTGTGCCTGTATGTGTCTAAGTATACATGCACTGCCATGCAGTCATGCATATATATATATATATGCATACATATAGACATACTTGCATCGTACATTGGCTGACCGGTTACCTGACTTGTAATGCTATTTGATAGGCTTTTGCGGTTTTCTGTGGAATGGGTATAAACAATACTCACATGTATGAGCAGGCCGTTCAGGCGATGGCACGCCAGAGAGTGGCCCTCGAAATCTTGTCCTATCACTCGTCAGCCACCAATGATGAAGTTCAAAGGTTGAAGGTCAGTCTGCTTTCCTTAGTTCATTCAAGTCAGGACAATTTTATTTTTCTCTCAGTTGGTTCAAACCAACCAACTACAGATGTAGGAGGTTTTAGCCCCCAGCTGTTGTGCAAAACATGATTATAAATAATGTTAATAGTGCACAATCTATATATAGTTGTGTTTTGATGCTCATCAGTGAATTCGTTTGTTATGGCCGATTGAAGCATTCATCATGTCTAGTTAACATCAATCAAAGCGTCAGTAACGTTCTGCCTACAAGAATTTCTTTTTCTACACTTCATTCTATGAATATGTGACCTCAGTGCACAAAAGGGACCACTTGTCTCTTAGTGGATTAGTGGTAAAATGGCTCTTTTCCTAAAACCTTGAATATTGATTTTTGCATAATATTATAATTAATGCATATACAGTTCAGACCCACTGTACAACAAACTGTATTATGCTACATGATGTATTAAGTCCAAATGTTGGTTTTAACGCATCGGGTAGAGACAGGTTAGATTTTTATATGTGTTTTATGCCAAATGATATTTTATATTTTCATAAAAATGTGCATAAATTTTGGATCAAATGTGCCAAAATGTTGAGCCTGATTCCTTAAGCAAACTGTCAGTATACTAAGTCCATTCCCAACAAGTGGTGCCTTTTTGTGACAGAGGTCACATACGGTATACATATGCAGTAATCTTGGTATATTGCTGTAATCGATCTTTGCCTGTTAGATCCATGTAAGAATGTCATTGATCAACTTATAGAAGTTGCCGTGTATTTAGGTTTGCCTTCTTTACATGTTCCTTTTGAAGTTGTTCATTTCTTCCATCTTTATTCTTCTGGTTCTGTTTTGTGTTTTGAGCTTTTGATGAATGTAAGATTTGTTGAATTCATTTAACTGAAATGGCTGCTGTTAAATTAAACTTCTGGAGTAATTGTAGTGACAGTATGTCTCTCAGGGCACTTCAAGAGTGTGGCAACACATACAATAGGCATATAACATTATAATAAGTTATTCTAAACAAAGTCAAGGAACTAGAAGACAATTAAAGTTGTAGCATGCTCCAGTATTACATGAATTCTGATATAAGATTCATGACTTGGATCCTAAAATTAATCTCCCTTCTGAAATTGAGCCCATTATAACACAACCTCATCATAATCATAATGATGTTCATGATTTGGTTCCAAGGGACCACATTATAATACATTCCTGGTGTACATAGTTAAGTCTGGAGCTAGAAACCCATTGAGGGCTACTCCCCTCACTCAGACTTCCCAAAACACCCAACAACTCCCTGAGCCGATGTGCAAGACACATCAGCTCTCCAACTGCTTCAAATGAAGACTTCTAGGAAGGAAAAGAGTGAAGATAGTGTCTAAAGTAGCCAGTGTCGGTTTGCATTTGCATAGTCTTTGCTGACAGGTGACACCCACAGTTGTTACCCACCACATTGCAGGGTTGAATATCCAACATTGGTGACGAATTGATGCAAAAGGTGTTTGGTGGATGTATGACACAAGGAACGACACTTGATGATGAACTTTTTGTTGTTAATGTTAGTCAGCATCATTTAGACTATAAGTGTAGAGAGTGCCTGTATTAGTTTCTCTTGAAGTAATGCTTTGAAGCAGCATTGTACAAATTTCTTATTACAGTTGGAGCGCATACACATGCTTGCACTCAGACATACACATTCACACACAATTAAGACAAAAGGAAAGGTCAGTCCTTGACAGTCTGCCTTTCCGCCTGCCTCTTCTGTTTCTGCTTTGGTCTTTCCTGTGTTCTGTGTACGTCAGTGCTTTTGAACTTGCCAACCTATCCAACTTGGACAATCAATTAACAGTTCACAATTACTGTGGTGCTACTGCATATTATGTAGACAAACACTAAGCATCAGAAAAGTAAATCAACTCCATAACAAAGGCATCTAAAACCAAAGGCTTCTGTAAACAAAAACAAGTCAACTGATGTATGAGCTGACCAGTGGGTTAACCAGTTACCCAGCCAATGAATCACTCAGCCAGTCAATTAACCACCCAGCCAATCAACTGTGTAGTCAATAAACTAGCCTATTACTACCTAGCCAATCCACCCAGCCAATCAACCACCCAACCAAATAACCACCGTATTAACTACCTAGAAGATCAACCACATAGTCAATTAACTACCCAGCCAATTAACCACCCAGCTATTAAATCAGCCAATTAACCACCTAGCCAATCAACCACATAACCAAACAACTATCCTATTAATTACTCAACCAATCAGCCACCCAGCAAATGACCACCTAGCCAGTCAACCACCTAACCAAACAACTAGCCAATTAACCACCCAGCCAATCAACGCCCATAGTAGCCATGTTGTCAATCAAACAGTCAACCAACCAACCTACTTTGCTGTTGTCTGCTTTCTGTTTTCACAGAAAATGGCCGTTCCTTCAGTCCAGCAGTATTCTCTTACCAGTTACCACTTCAGCGATTTTGGTCTTGATGACGATGACACTCTAAAAGCAACCGTCCGGATGTTCCTCGACCTGAGATTAATCGAAAAGTTCCACATTTCATATGATGTGAGTCATCTGAGTTGTTCTTACCACCAGTGTCATTCTAGAGGTGTGACAGTCGTGTCTTCTGTCAGCCAATAATGATGACATGAGTTAGCTGATCTGGTCAGGGCTGAGAGAAGAGAAACAGCCAGATGGCAGTCAGCAAAATACAGCTGCGAGTGTTCAGCAGTTGAGCTAACCAGAATATAACAATCTTTCCTTCAGAGTTAAAGCTGTCCATGTGGAAAATAGTACCATAATTATAATAGTTATTAATTAGAATCATCAGCAATGTTAATCACAACCTTGTTGTCATTGAGGTCTTAATTTAAGATTTATCTCTTTCAACTTGATTACCCTTCATAGCCTGGCTTCTGGTTTGTCATTGTGATCAAGCATTTATAAAAGCGCCACTCAGTGATTCAGAGGTTCTCCCAAACCAAGTCATTTCTATCGCTAACAAATAAAATGGACTTCAGGCAATTCTGGAACAGATGAAGAGAATGACTGGGTAGCTTACGCCACAATTCCTGCATCAGAAGATGGTTCAAAGTAGAGGGGCGAACTTAGCAAAGTTTCTAGATTGAGCAGTAATGCCACGCATACTTTGGACAACCAGAAGGCCCTTGGCAGCTGAGCAGAGAGTGGAGTGAAGTGACAAAATGTACAAAAGGTCCTGAGGTATGAAGGAGCTACCCTGACATGACTGTGGCACATAATAGTTAAAATTTTGAACTGTATGTGCTGGGGCAAGGGAAGCCAGTGTAGGAAGTCTTGAATAAAGGCAGATATGTGAGCAAACTTGGGGGACCACCAATAAGGCGAACAGCAGCATTAAGTATTGACTGGAGCTTCGAAAGGTTTAGTGAAGAGAGACCAGAGGCGTAGATGGTGTTGCAAAAGTCGACCCTAGTACAGATCAGTGCATGGAAGAGAGTGGTGACCGCATGAGGGGAGAGCGAGTGACAGATGGTGCGTACTTGACGTATGTGATAAAGTCATGTACAAGAGATACGATTGACATGATCAGAAGTGAGAGAACTAGATACAATATATCACCCAACTGAGGAAGAGTAGTTGACGTCTGGGAACCTAGTGTGGAGAAATTCCAGGTTAACTTTGGCGAGCAGGGCTCGACCACCAAGCCAGAAGAATTGGGTTTTGTTGGAATTGAGGTGGAGTCAGTTGAAAGACATCCAAAGGTCCAGCGCATGGTGGAGTCAAGGATCCTCACAACCAGTAGAGCAGCCGCGTAGATTGGGCCATAGGTAAAGGCTTGGGTGTTGTTGGCTTATTGGTGGGCCAAGACCCCCTTGAGAGTGAGTATGCCTGTTAAATCAGCAGTATAGAGTATGTAGAGGAGAGGTGCCAGAACCGACCCTTGAGATAAGCCATACAGGTAATAGGTCCAGACAGAGCGTGTGGGGCCAAGGACAACAGTGAGAGAACAGTTAGAGAGAAAACGGAACCAGAGGAAGGCAGAGTTAACAACACCAAAAGATTTAGACAAACCACACTGTTATCCAGTAGCATGGTCCAGTAGGTTAACATGGCCTTGATTGACTGCTCTAAAGACAAGGTAATCAACTAGTTTCTCTGTTCTGTTTCGACCTGGGTTTTCAAATGGCTAATTGGTTTTGATTTCACTTTAAACAGCAATCGACTGATGTCTTGAACATTATTTAAACGGTGCTATATAAATTAATTTCATCAGATTAGATTAATTTTTGTCAGTGCTGTTCATGTCATGTGCACCAGGTAAGTTATGCGCTGATGGGGGACTCTATTCTTTTTACCACTTTTGATCATTGTAACATGACTGACTAGATCAGACATTGATTGCATTATAAAGTGATTGTAGGAGCAGCTGCCATGATTGTCATTCTTTGGCTAAGACTTAATAATACATAATATCCAAGCAGAAACTGCAGCATTTGCACTTCTCTGTAGCCATTGCAAGTTTCTAGAACATAATTCTTTCATCTGTAGGCAGAGCAAGATGTGATTCCAATTCTGATCGTTACCTTTCTGTTTCAGCCAGTTTCTTCCATTAAGAGTCTCTCTGTCTCTTTACATTTGGCTATCTAGAATCAATTCTCTTGAATGAACCAGATAATTATGCGAACTCTTGACATGTGTTTGCAGTATCACATCAGTAATAGTAATCGTATTATAATCATAAACTCAAAATTTCTAAATCGCTGCTGTAAAGCTAAGCGCAGAGCACCAGCTTATTCACGAGCACCACACGAAATCATTATGTTGTGTATTAGAAATCAAAGATTTCAGTTGCTGTGAAAAGTAATAACCTAAAATCATGTGTAGGTGTGTCATAATGATTAGTGAAAAAGTCACTGTTATTATCAGTTTGTGTGTATCTTATGATTGGCAGGTATTTCTGAAGTGGCTTCTGACCGTTAAGAAGAACTATCGAGCGGTTGCCTATCACAACTGGAGGCATGCTTTCAATGTCACTCAGACCATGTTTGCTATGATTCTGGCAAGTCAGACTTTTGTATGCATTTATATAATTATCACTTTTGAGATATTCTGAAAAGGCAATATGCAGATATCCAGAGATGCATCTTGTAGAGCAGCGTTTCCCAAAGTGTGTTCTGTGGAACCTAAGGGTTTTTGTGGGGTGAACACAAGCATTCTGCAAAAAGTTGTAATTTTAAAGAAATTTCCTTGAGAAATTGTATTGAAATAAAATGTTCCAGTTTTTTAAAAATACACAAAATGTTTTTATAAAAGTTTAAAACATCAGTCATCTCCTGTGTTTGCCCCCATTGACTGATAATCTGAACTTTCAATGCCCATTAGCTGCTATCCAGTAACTATATAGAGATCACTGCAGGGACATAAATGGGTCAGAGCTGTAAGGCTGAATAGGGATGTAGCCATTTTTGTTATTATTACCTCAACAAAACGAATCCGAACACGATTAAATGCAAAAGTTTAAAAAGTACTGTAAAGTCTGATAATCGTACAGCAGTTTTAGCAATTAATTTTTTTATTGCTGGTATAAAAATCTGCCATGGAGTGTTGGCTCAAGGAGGGAAATTTAAACAGAAAAGCAAGTTTATCAAATACGCCAAATACGGTAACTGAATTCTCATATTATGCTGCAATGAACCCCAATACAGAAGAATCCAGATTTCTAGCATCAAACCAAATATAAGAAAAATTTTCATGAGAAGAAACAAAGCACTGTACACATTAAATCTTCATGTTCCCCCAAATATTGTGCTCCATGAGTCTTGATCTTAAAAACTGTACACTTTAATTTTTGATATAAGAGAAAAAATTGTTTTTATAAACTGTTTATATGGGTGTGTTTTGTTAGGCATATATTTGTATACCTTTCAAGTGCTATGTATGCCTCAATAGAGCCAGTACTTGAGGTTGGGTTCTGCCAGAAATTATTGAGATGACAGGGATTCCCTGGCCAAAGAAGTTTGGGAAACACTGCTGTAGAGTATACTAAAGTAAATTGACTTCATTAGTAAAGATTTCTGATTTGTTCACATAAGTCTTTATTTACTTCTTGAGGTTGAGGTTTTGAATTTCAGAAATTCTTGTTTGGCTGTTGCAAGTCGGGGTGAACAATGATCCTGTATAATTTGGTGCAGGAATAAGCTGGGAAGTGATTGTCTGGGAGCTTGAGATTTGTCCATTGCCTGATTATAGCCTGGAAAGTACAGGAAATGAGCACCTCCCATAAGTCCAATTATATTGGACATAGGACTTTTTACTATGCTAATCATTTGGTAAGGGTAAAAAGCTTTATATATGAACTGTAGTTCTCTGAGGCATTGTTCTGCGATTGAAGGATCTTTCCTCTACAGGACATATGCAACAGCAGTTGCCCAGCAACATACACAAAGTTCAGAATGGTGGACAATGGAGGTGAAAGGCAAGCAGATCACGAATCTACCAACATACAGCCCTTCTGAACCACACTGCACTAAACAAAATTAATGTGTACTTACTTACCAAGCTACCTGCATTGTAATGTATTTATGTATTGATTATTTGCTGTAGATTTAATAAAGTAAATGTATTTGGAGTAAAGCAATTCCACAGAAGCAACATTTGCCCTTGAAATATGTATGCCTATGCATCATAATGAAATCAGTTTGGTTTGAACTTTTCTGAGGAAACATGGAGAAAGGACTCGGGCAGATTCTTTAGAATATTTTTGCGTATTATCGTCTGCTGCAGTTTGCTTGGCTGTCAGTGATAGCAGATTAGGTGAGATTAATACAAGAAAATGCTAAGATATTGGAATGTCAGTTTATATATATATTTATATACATATATGTATATATATATATATATATGAGCATAATGCATAAATACATATGTGTATATAATATATACTGGTATATATGAATATATATATATATATGCATACATGCATGTGGCATTGCTCAACATCATTTATTGGCTTAAAGGATTGTAGGTCTATTTGATAGTCACCCTCCTTGGCTATTACTGTGTACAGCTTTACCTTCCTTGGCTTTTACTGTGCACTGCTTCATTCTGGTATGACCAATTCTGAGTTTTTAGGTTCCCGGCCAACCGGCCAACATGCACAGTGTAGCTAAATCCTACAGACCATGACCAGACCATGACCAGTTCTACTGGGACAAAAGATTGTTGGATCATTGACTTAGGCAGCCAGTTTGAAAACTAGTAGACTGGTAAAACTGGGTTATAGATCTCATGACCCTTCAAGACGAAATGAAGCCAGAAGTGGCATAACATGTTTATCAGTCACTTGGCTCAGATGAACATGTAGGTCATAATAATAGGCCACCAGTCAGACTGTGTCTGCATATTTATAAGTAGCAACTGTAAAAAGCTGGAATTTATGATAAGTTAGAAAAGTATCTTGAATTGCTCTAACCAAAGACTGTGAACATTAAGATGGTTCTAGGAGGATTTTGTGATTTGCAAGAAGTCGCATCTCGCCTGGGTTGATGTAGGGCAGTGAGCCAACAGCAAATTACACGCACTTAAGCTTATATACAGCAGTGTATGTGGATTATCTAGTATGAAAACCAGCATAGTTTTTCAGATAACTTTGTAAATGAATTATTATCATTAAAGTATTATTTCTCTCATAAATTTAGGAGCATGCGAGCTGTATTTGCTTTTCCAATATTATTGTAACCTTCTACTTTTAGTGCTTGGGTGTAGTATCTTCAGTTTCATTGCATTGTCATTGAGGTTGCCAAACATTGGCTAATTTATAGACAGTTTTAAAATTGTCAAAATTTGTACATGTGGTCAGTATAAACAGAAACAGGAACTGTTGAATGAGCAGAGAGCGAGCACCAGTACAACGTTTCTTCCTCCACTGTCGTGTCAAGAAGATTGTGTTTTGTGTAACCCTTAACTGAGCAATTTAAGTACAAATTTAACAGCTGAGGCAATACGAAACTTATCTCCTTCCTGTACTTTTCTTGTCTCTGCTATCTTTCATTCCAAGCTTTTTAAATGCAGCTCATGTTACCTTCATGTTATATATATATATATATATATATATATATATATATATATATATATATTATATATATATACACATACATATACACAAATACATATATATATTTATCATTTATTGACAAATCTGGCTGACATACCGCAGTTCTAACTGAAATTTTCTCTCAGCTGCTCCTACTTTTTTGCTTCTGCTTCTATTCTTTCTATTCTCTCCTCTGCTACTGCTATTATTTTTCTCTCCTCTGCGTCTGCTTGCAACATGTGTTTTGCTAACTCAAATAGAGAAAATCTCTCTCACTTCTTTCCTAATTTGTCTTTCTGCTTCTTCAGCCTCTTTCTGTGCCTTGACCTCTAAAGACTTAACCTTAAGCCTCCATTCCTCCTTTTGAACCTTAGTTGGGGACAACAACTCCGCCAGAGACTTTTGCAACTGTGGCTTATTCAGTCCCTTATTCTGCTGTCCTAAGCACTCCAAATCCTGGTGCAAATTTATCTCATCAATACCAGCAATCAGAGAAAATTTAGAAGGAATATCTGTATCATACATTGCAGCATGTACTGCTGTTTGCAATGCATATGAGTTAACAAATGTGTAGTACTAGTCTATGTACTGTGTGTTTATGACTTCTGTGTGTTAACGTGGCATCAGTGAAAGATATGACATTACACTGCCACATTGACTATTGCAATTCTTTACTGGTAGGCCTTCCAAAGGTCTGTCTTTCTGCCCTTCAATCGGTACTTAACATGGCTGCTCGCCTCATTACCATTCGTTCTCAGTTCTCCTCCATCTCTGCTTACAAGACTGATGTCTTGCATTGGCTTTCAGTCTCCGCTCGTATCCACTTCAAGATCATAACTCGTCTGTAAGGCGCAACAGGGCTTAGCTCCAGCCTACCTGTGTGACCTGATGCACAAACCTCTCTCTGCTTCTTCTCATCGACCCCTACATTCTCTGAATTGGCTTAATCTGTTCCTTCCAGGGTGAGGTCTGCCCTGGCTCAGTCTCGCTCCTTTGCTGTTGCAGGCCCATCCCTATGGAACTCCCTTCCCTTGGTACTGCATGGGACCCTACTTACTAGGTCCTCTCTAAGTTAAACAAGACATTTGATAACAAGACAGACTCAGGTTATCAAATGTCTTGTTTAACTTAATTAATTTAAAATAGGAATTTATTATAAGCTAATTAATTGCAAGCGGCATTAAGTTTAACGCAAAGCAGCACTATAATGTGAGATAAAATAATTATTTAAATGTAAGACCAACAGCAGGTAACTGACTAACTTTGCAATCGGAAATATGTGGACTTGTTACCATGGTAATGGTGTCGCCAGCCAATGAAATCATTTGGAATGACATATTTGAAAGTTTAGTTTTAGAGTCAACAAGAAAGGGTCATGGTGAAAGGATATTTTGAGACACAAGAAACGTGGATAATTTCTAAACAAATCCTCAGAGTTAAGCGTCGAAAGTACTTTAACACGAACATAGAATTAAGGAGAAGGTTTTGTAACTTTCGAAAGTTTGAGAACTGTCGAAATCCAAATTAGTAAGACTGATGATGGAATTAAATGAATTCCATTGGTCATGTTTGATTGGTGAGGTGATTTCGGTATTGTGGATAAACTGCATTGGTTTACACAAATGAGTTGAACTGTGAAGTTTTCTACTGTTGAACTATGGTCTACGTATGGTAATCGTTCAAGCAGCCGTAACTGCGCGATCCTGCGTTAGTCTACAATTGATTTTTTCTCCCTGTAAAAGGAAGGATTACCTGCTGGTGACCTAAGAAAGACACAGGAACTTTGAGAGAAAGACATTTCAAGGAGAATCCAAATACCACTGTACGACTTCCTTCAACTGTGAGACAGTACTCTGCCATGATGATCTACCAGAAAGCCAGATAAGATAAAAATGATAAACTAGTTTATCTATGCCGCTTTTAGGTAGATAGGTTTTATATTGTAACTGTGGATTATATAATTGTCAAATCTATACCATTATGTTTATTTTGATGTAGACTACTCAGTGTAATGCAATATATTCCTTTTAGCCAAGTATCAACGAGGTAATTGATTCTAGGACAGTGAGTAATAATCATAATTGTCTGTCAAATATTATAGCATGGGCGTCTGAATAATGTTCTGAATGATCTGGAATCTCTGGCCTTGTTAGTTGGATGCCTGTCACATGACCTGGATCATCGTGGCACAAACAACCAATTCCAGATTAAGTAAGATCTTTATTTCCTACTTTATATTTACAATTTACTGGTATAAATTTTTAAATGTAATGAAGGAAAAGATTCTGTGAGCAAAATATTGCCAACAACAGTGGAATGAAAAGATGGACGTGATACACAAAAACCAGTTGAATTCACATGGCAGGGATTTAGAATATGGGAACATGAGTTCGAATCATAAAGTTATGTCTGAATATACTATATTGCAGGTTATCCAAGTGGCTTGATGTACAAATCGCCTGAGGATAGGAGCAGATTTATTTTTCAATACACAAAGAAATCAGTACTGCTTGATACATATGGGTAATTACTGCTGAATACTTTGTGACTATTTATGACAGAACGATGTCTCCTCTTGCACAACTCTATTCAACATCAACAATGGAACGCCATCACTTTGACCACTGCCTCATGATTCTCAACACTAAGGTAAGAAGATGCCAAGGCAAGGGTCATGCTATTTGGTAAGAAGATGCCAAGGCAAGGGTCGTGCTATTTGGTAAGAAGATGCCAAGGCAAGGGTCGTGCTATTTGGTAAGAAGATGCCAAGGCAAGGGTCGTGCTATTTGGTAAGAAGATGCCAAGGCAAGGGTCGTGCTATTTGGTAAGAAGATGCCAAGGCAAGGGTCGTGCTATTTGGTAAGAAGATGCCAAGGCAAGGGTCGTGCTATTTGGTAAGAAGATTTCAAGGCAAGGGTCGTGCTATTTGGTAAGAAGATGCCAAGGCAAGGGTCGTGCTATTTGGTAAGAAGATGCCAAGCCAAGGGTCGTGCTATTTGGTAAGAAGATGCCAAGGCAAGGGTCGTGCTATTTGGTAAGAAGATGCCAAGGCAAGGGTCGTGCTATTTGGTAAGAAGATGCCAAAGGGTCGTGCTATTGAAGCCAAGGCAAGGATGATGTTACCATTGTTGGCAGAGTGAAGAGGTCATGCTCCCTGGTGCCACTTAACTAAACAATGAAGTGATGGTGTGATTGCAGGGTAATGAGATCTTTGCCAACCTGAATGAAGATGATTACAAGAAGCTGGTACATATCCTTGAAGAAGTGATCTTGGCTACTGATCTGGCACTCTACTTCAAGTAAGTTTCATGGTTTCTTTACACTTTTATTATGTCCATTTATAAATATTAGCTACTAATGGCAGATTTCCAGGTTGTAGGATCTTTTTCCTGAAAAGTGACTTCCCCTTTAGACGATCACCATGTAGCCTTCCTGTGTTGATTAAATGACTCAACAGCTCATGCTTGCAGTCAGAAATTGCTCCATTTCTAATACACATCTGGAGGTAAATACTTTGACATGGTGATGCATATGACGACTTTCATATGATTCGAGTTACATTGTGCTAAAAGCTGCCATCTATATTTTAGCCTACCTTATTGTCTGACCTCTTAGATTTTGGTAACACCTAGCATAATCGTGGGTTAATTGTAGACACAGCAGCCCTGTCATTTTACTTCAGAGCAATCCTTAGTGGTTGATTTTTGTGCTATGAGAAACAGTGAATTTTCTACTTGAGATTAGATAAATTTACACATCTGGAAAATAAAAAATAATTTACATTTTTCTAATTTTAGAAATCGTTGTGACTTTTTTCGCATAGCTGAAGGTGCTTCAATTGACTGGAATGATGAAGGTCAACGCAACCTCCTACGGTAACAGCAGTTATTCAGTGACATTTCATAGTTCAGTCATATTTAACCTTGGTTGTCTGGGTTTGTAAACATTATTGGCATTTTAGTGTTAAATTTATGATCCATCAACCAAAGTATTTAATAAATATATCCAGGTATTAGATTTCTGTTGAACATTATGGTTGCCTTTCAGCTGAAAGATGCTGCCAGCTGTGGACCATATCCAAGGACCCAATATTCATCTGTTGTAGCATGTGTTTATGACTGCTACATCACCTCATTTTGCCTTAGTTCAGGTCCAGTGGCTTTTCGAGATTCAGTCAGTTATTCCAAAGAAGTTTCTTTGAGAAAGTAAATAACTGAGGCGGTGCTGTAGCTGGCCTCTTGAGGAACCCTTGGCACGTGTAGGAGACGATGTTCATGTGTTACCTTATTTTGAGACATTCTTTGAAATGTGTATTATTTCTAGGAGCATACTAATCTTGACTATATGTACCAAATTCTAGATTTTTCGTGTTCCAGTAATTGTCAGTGTATATTTGTAATTGTCTGTGCGTTGTGGCATTCATGATAGGCCTGCAACCAATAAATATCATACCGGTAATTGTGATAATGCCTGATGATGGGTAAGATAATATTGTTGATGGTGGTGGTGATCAGGATGATGATGATGATGATGATGATGATGATGATGATGATGATGATGATGGTGGTGGTGATGATGGTGGTGGTGGTGATGATGATGATGATGATGATGATGATGATGATGATGATGATGATGATGATGATGATGATGATGATGATGATGATAAGTGAATTGATGAGCATGCTGCAAATGCTTCATTTAATGGTTGTCATTGTTTGTCCTCGATGGGACATGAGCTGGGAACTGAATGTGGTGTCAACTGTTCAACTTTGGATGGAATTCATTGGCTGGGATTTATGGGTTTGTGAGAGCATGGAAGCTGTGGCTCATTGAGTAATTTGAGCAATATTTGATTACAGATGAACTTGATATTCGTTATGAACTCTAGCATGATTGCAGGTAGCAAGGAGCGCCTTCGTAAGGTGACTTAGAATTGTTTGGTTACATTACGTTGCTTACAGGGTGCCATTACACTATGTTATATTACATTACATCAGTGAAGACAACAGTGATTATGATGTATACTGGTTGCCTGTTTTAGGAGCATGATGATGACTGCTTGTGACCTGTCAGCCATCACAAAGCCATGGAAAGTCCAGCAGAAGGTCGGTTCTGTCAGAATCATCTAATCTCAGAACAGAAGACCGAGAAAAGTCTTTAACAATCAAGTGACAGTTTTTCCCAATTTGTTCTTGTGACTCCTTAATTTCATAATCCTTAGGCACAGGGTGGGTTATAGTCATGCTAAACTTTAACTGGCAATATCTCAAAAATAGCATGAAAAGACCTGCATCTCTAAACACTTGTAACTTTTTTACTACTTGTAACAGAAACATGTGGTTTACACTGAATTATGCAGCAATTCTGCGTGATCTAGTGCAGTATCAAATGTTTACTTTTCTGACTTTGTGATGGCTTTCTCAGGCAATGTTACATTGATTTCTTTCAGATAGCTGAGCTAATAGCAAGCGAATTTTTTGAGCAAGGTGACCTTGAGAAGAAAGAACTGAAAGTGAAGCCAATGGATATGATGGATCGAGAGAAGAAATCTCTTCTTCCTGCAATGCAGATCAGCTTCATCGATTCCATCTGCTTACCTATATATCAGGTATTTGTTATCTATTCATTTGTCTTCTGATGTACAAACACTGATTGCTTTTCAGAACATTGATTCTTCTAGAAACACATAGTGTGGCTGTTGTGTCACTTTCACACCACATAGCTATTTCTATGCCTGCACTTTCAGGCTGGTGTTTAGCACTTGCAGTCCTCAATCTCGGTCCTGGAGTCACCCTGTATCCATTTTGCAGTTCAACCTGTCTTGTTCACTGTATCACTATCAATTGTTCCATTTTCATTTCTTGAGCCTCAAGTCTTCCTTGTTCAGGCTGCTTGTTGTTCAGTTTCCGCTCTTTCTGTATTCTCAAGCTCCATTTGCTTTTCTGTATTCAGCCAGTTCAACTTGTTCTAGTCATCTTCATTTGACTTCCACTCTCTTTTTCTTACATCCACTTGTTCTCATCTTCTTTCATTTCTGTCTCCATTTGTTTTTTGCATTTGCATTTTTCCTGCCTCTGCATTTGCCTCATCTTCTTCCATGGTTAATGGGGTCAGGGATTATGTGTGTCAGATATGCAGCCTGAATAATCTCACGTGCATTCTTCCTCTCGTTTACCAGTGGTGAATGGCTTTCACATACTTAGTCAACAATATGGTCGGAAGTGTTACTATATGTAAAAACTTCCTGTTAAAAGTTTGTTCTGTACTGAATTGCGGCAGTTAAATCTCAGTTAGCCATCTCTGTCTTAAATCACTTCCAAGTTCTATTTCTCATTGCTGCTAGAGAATTGTTGACATTTTATTTAATCGCAAGCAGTTGAATACAAAATGCAAACACTTATAGAGCTATCCAAACAAGTACACTAGGCTGTAACAGTAAAATAAGCCTACCAACTGTGATATTGTGTTAAATTGAAGGACTATGTATACTGCAGACTAAGTTTCCTGCTCTCCACTGAGACACTCGCTTGTCCATACTAAATGTAATGCAGTCTAAGTGTACTGCACTCACTGAAATTTTGGGGATTTATATTTTCAAATACAAGGCACAGTAGCAACTACAGTATATGTGACAGAGTATAAATTAATAAGGCTTACTGGAAAAGTTATATTTGAACTGATTTTCAAATCACAGTGAAATTTCTGGTCAATGGTTTATGCTGTCGTTGTCTCTTGCAGGCATTTGCCAAATTCAATGATGCCTTTAAGCCGCTTTTGGAAGGCTGCCTGATCAACCGACAGCACTGGCAAGAACTGGCTGAGAGCAGAACGAAGCAGAACCATGACACGGAGGACAAAGAAAACACGGACAAGGACAGGGAAGTGGAAAAGCAGTCATCATCTTAAGAGATCACTCAAAGTCTCCTCATTAGCGTTCAAAATGATGTGGCTGATAGCCGTGTCGCAACTAGATTTCCTGGTGAATATGTTTTAAAAAAACGTGAAGAACCGCAATAAAATGTCAAGAAGTAGGTCGTGACGATTTTGTGCAGCAGTGTAGACATGAATTGATTTCTCAAGGGACCAGAGGGTGCAAGCGAGTAAGAAGGTTTTGAGGGTCTGAGACACAAACTGCAATATTTCATTGTAAGCAAAGTGTACAAAGGCAAATGTTTGTAATGGATGCCTAACATCTTTTCTTTGTGTTGGCATAGACGGGAACCCAGAAATTGTATCTTGATCTAGGATTACACAGTGTAGTTCATGGGTACCAGTGAAGCATCTGAAGACATAAGAAGCAAGTTCTAGAAGGTAATTCAATGTTGGTAACATTTGTGTTATTTTTGCAATTCTGTTAAGTGTTTGTGATATAAAAGGAAGAAGTGATAGTTTTTAAGGTGCTTGTTGACTCACACTAAGTTTTGGTGATATTTGTTCTCTGACAAACAGTGTCTGTGTATTCTAGAGGAAGATCATTTGAAAGAGATAGAGTGGGTCAAACTATGAAGCAATGCAGAAATTGAAGGTAAATGTGAGGAAAGATAAAAATAGTGTAATGTAGCAGTAGGACTATGGTGGTCATCTTGGGTAAACAGCACACAGTCAAACATAACAGATGAATGGCACAAAGGTTGGGAGTCCCAGGGTGAAGGAAAACGTTCTCTTGCAGTAATTTTAACTAGTGTGGTCAGGCACCTACAACTTTTGGCAACCTATAGAGTGTAGCCTAAAATGAATTAACTGCTGAATAAATTGATAAAGTGACATCAGTGTTTAAGAAAACAGTAATGTGTTTATGTATTTAAGATAAATGTTAACATATGAAATAATATACTGGTACATGTAAGTATTATAACAATGAAGTAGAATTAACAGTTGTTTTGTAGTTCAATGTTCATTTAAAGTATTTTTTGCTTTGTTAAAATGTCTGTAAATACATTAGTTCTTGTGCATCATAAATGAAGACATGTTTTTGTTAGTTTTATATCTTAGCCAAATTGTTGACTAACGACTTTGCTATAAACCTGAAAAAAGTCTGCCAACAGGTAGAATAGCACATTAATCAACAGACCCTGGTTGCTTGGCCGACATAATTCGCCATCTCCTGTAGCTCAGATTCTGAGTGTACCTCAGACTGCTTGTTGACAGAATAATGTCACTGACATATCACAAATTTGTAATTCTTCTTCCTCATATTTGAATTAGGTGGTGGAATTAGAGCCTCCCTCGTAATCATCTCTGCCATGATTTTAATAGGTATGTTGAGATCACACAACCTTGGCAGGCCTTCTCAACACGGACCTCTTGTGGTAGTACACTGGCTAGCTTGTTGTCTACAGTGGAGCAGGTTAACAATATGAAGAGGGTAGCCCATGTTTGTCATTGCCAGCCAGAGCCTCTCAAGTGACACAATCAAAAGCCTTCTTCAAATCAACAAAGTACATGTAGAGAGGCTGCTGATGTGCTTTAGTCTTATGCAAGATGATTCTAAGACTAGTGACTTGAATCTCGCATTCCTCTGTCTTGGTATAATCCATTTTGCCATCTACCACCTGAGATTCTATCTTCATCCTGATTCTTTCCAGTATGATCTCGAGGATGATTTACTGGCATATGAGACAAAAATCTTGCAAAAATAATAGAAAAGCTGGCATGGCATTGCATACTGGTGCTTGCAGTGGAAACTGAAGATATGCAAGGAAGCATTTGATATCTTTTGAGATAGGCTTCCCCCACCAACAGGATTTCCAAACTAAAGTCTATGTGCTGCATATTAATGAGTTTTGTGTCTTAATATTGGTATCTGTTGGAAGGCGTGGTTAACCGAATTAGCAAATTAATGGAACATGTGTTACTAGACTTTTACTGTATGTTGATCAAAATTATTTTCTCTCTTATACAAATTTCTTGCAGAACTGGAAGTACTTTCAGCAGTTCCTGAAAGCCTTCATCAATCCATACATTTATTGTCCAACAAAATGAATGCACTAGATCAACATAAGACTTGGAGTAACAAAGTAACTTCGATGTGTGTGTGTAAAAGAACCACTTGGCAAGAAAACATCAGTGTGCCAGCTGTGCCTGTAATGTTTTTTGTGTAGTCCTGTGATGCTGTTGTTATTTCCATGTGGCTGGAGTCTTCCTGGCACCATCCTTGATTGCCCTTGGTCCACCAGCCACAGCCAGGCCCAGCTTACCACGTGCATCATGCACCAACAAATCAGACTGTGCCAGGTCTTCGTCATATCTTTCAGCAAATAACAAGTAACAATAAATACTTATAAGAATGCAAGAATAATTCTATGCAAAACTGTAAAATAAAAACATAGTAAATCACAATATATGTAATGTAAATCAAAATAAGCAGACATTGATATAGCACCACCTTTGGAAAACCCAGTAACAAGTCTGACATCAGACAAGATGGTGTTCAGTGTTTGATGGAATGCAGGCAGCCAAAGACCTACACAGCTGTCTGCAAATGGAAATCTTGAATTTTTTGGTGCAACAATGGGCTGAATTTTTCATTGATCTTGGAGACATTAGCGTAACCACATGTTGTGGAATTCGTGTGGCTGCTGTCATTCCTTTGTCATCGATACAACATGGACCAGGAACTATGAACATGGTGTCAACTCTGGATAGGACTCCCTCAGGTGGGCTCTATGTGTGTGCGACAGCTCACCTGTACAGGTGCAATCTAGTCTTAATTGTAAGTGAACATTCATAGAGCATCTTTTCGAGAAATCTGCTCACAGGTGCTACTCGTCTGAAAACACTACACCATGAGCAAAAAGATTCAACTTCTTGCAAATTAGAGGCAGGGAAATGGGAAGAAGCTCCTCTCACAGGACGGACGGCCTGTTCCAGAACATGACAGGTCAACTATGATAAAACTTTGGAATCCCACCAATTAGCCAAGCTGCTGTGTTTAAAATGGATTGAATTTGGTTAATGTGAAAACAGAGTGGCTAGAATAAATGGCACCCTAGTGCACATAAGTGCAGTGCATGAATCACGGTAGAAGCAGCTTTGGCGCAGAGCAAGTGATGTAAAGTGCGAACCTGACACAAATGATAAGAGGACACACTGTTTTTACAAGATCAACTTTTGGTTTAGTTTCGCACCTAGGTTGCACTCAGAAGTAAAGCATTTAGACAGCAAAGCTGCAAACAGTGCCAGTCTATCTTTCTGAGCTGCAGATGGTTATCAAATCAGCTTCCAGATAACTTGTCAGCTGTACTGACACAATCTTATCGATTGGATGATAACTGACAATGTCATCAAGATCCAGCCCATGTCATTTGAGCATAGGCAGAATAATGCCCACTTCTGGGAGCCAAGAGATGTCCTTTAATCAGACAATGGCGATAACAACAATGCACAAAATGGCAAATATTATACACAAAACCCGTAATTAAAAATTGTGGCAGCAACTTAGCAATAATAGTTAACTAAGCTGTTCAGGTTAAGGTGATAATCATAACTGTATTGTAATCGTAAACTCTAAATGTCTAAAGTGCTACTCTAAAGCTAAGCACAGAGCACCAGCTTATTCATGAGTGCTGGAGTGTCTGTACGTTTGACACTACGGTCAGTTGCAACGAAGGTGGGTGGCTAGGGCCACAATGCGGCAAACACAATAGAAAAGAAAAATGAAGGAGGGTAATCAAATGTTTTAAGGCAAAATATAACAAGTTACATATAAAGACACAAAACATTAATTATTTATTTATTTATTTTGGATATTTCTATAGCGCCTCCTCAAGTCTACTACTACTCAGAGGCGCTCCCGACTACAGCATTTGATACTGAGTCAGAGTTTTCACGCCGAAGCGTCACAAGCAATCGTGAGTGAAGGACTTGCCCAAGGTCCGTACGCAGCAGCTAGAGTGGGATTCGAAGCTGCAACCCTCTGGTCACAAGGCGCCGAACTTACCACTGAACCACCACGCCCCACAAGTAACAAAACAAAACAGCAGTTATTAAATCTGATAACATAAAATATGAACAAACTACCTGTAGACTTACAAGAGATCGAAATTTCCAAAATGTTCCTTAGCTGGTGTTTTGTTCCATCGAACACTATAAACAATACACCATGTTTAATTATTTCATTGTTTTTAAGTTTTCTATGATGATTTTTGTGTCTGTATTTTTATATACTCTATGGTGTTAGCATACAAGGGCTATGTTAAAGCAGTCAGGAGAAAAGATTATTATACTCCAAGCAGCAAAGAAAAGGTACCATGGCAAGAAACTGCATCTCAAGCAATGAATTTTTTTCTCCCTAGTTTCTGTGACCTGGCTGATATGGGTCTTTTGTCTGACCCCTGATGCAAAACTGTCAAGTAAATGTAAATCTTAAAACTTTCTCAGTGCCATACAAAAGCCATGTTATGGACTGCCATGTGTTCCATGTGGCTGCCCCAAGAGAATGGAACTGACTATCAATGTTTCTCCAAAACTTTCTTCCTTCAAGAAGAGACACCTAGAATCTCACTATTTTCCCACTGTCAAGAGATCACACATCTAAATATCACCTTACACCTGACCAACCATGCCTCAGGTTCACATTTTTGTGACTTTGTGCACGATAAAAATTTGCATAAAAATAAAAGTAATAATAGTAATAACAAGTTGAAAAACAAAACTAGCCAAGTTGTAACTACTTGTTTTTCTAATAGTTTGCTGTATTTTCGGTACAGCCTACTGGCACAAACATACACACTTCATATGCTGTGTACTTTTTTCTTTGTTATTTCATTATGAACAGTACGGTATGCTACAGTTGATGCTAATAACACCATGCCAGAGCAGTTACAGAAATATTACTACCACCCCACTCCTTCTATTATAAGTATCCCATTTCTAGGGATATGACATAATTCTCCCCACACAGTACATTTGTTATGGTGTACTTTCTTTTGTTCATCTATTTACTTTTACTGAACTCAAATTACATATACTATCTCTTCTAAAAATTAGAAGATAAAATGTAGCATACTTTTCTGGTAATAGCAGCAAAGGCGTTACTGGTAACTCTTCATCGTCTAACCAATGAGAACCTCTGAAGCAGAAGCTGTGTTTTGTGTTTGGTGTTGGCATTTTCCTCTGTCAACTTAAATATCGACTGAACCATTACTTTCAGAGAATCAAGCATGACCTCTAAACCCATACATATGAATTTTGTTCTGCGCTACTCCAATTAGATGTATTTCTCAGAATACTTCAAGCTGCATTACAATGCCAGAATAGCAGATTTCAGCATATGTATGTTTTACACTGAACATGAAGAAAAAGAATGAAAATTAGGTGAAGAGTCTTACTCTGGTAGTTCACCCGGAGGAATTACAATGTTGATCACATCAGATATGAGTTTGTACTTCATAATTCGATCAGCAGAAGTCGTTGAAGTCAAAGAGGGAGAGGCATTCACCTTCAAGCAGATAATACATCAATCTAACAAAACTGCAATGAGTTGATTAATGGACCACCACATTTAAGCACAGCCACATAGTGTAGTGTTGCATAGGACCACAGAGTGGTTACAGAAATATTACTAAACACTGGCATCAAC
This sequence comes from Allolobophora icterica, assembly GCA_963556255.1. Classification (NCBI taxonomy): domain Eukaryota; kingdom Metazoa; phylum Annelida; class Clitellata; order Crassiclitellata; family Lumbricidae; genus Allolobophora; species Allolobophora icterica. The sequence continues at coordinate 39,217,802 of OY744609.1, read as the reverse complement.
TTTAGTATACTGTTCATAACCCTTCAATCAGTCCTGAATTCTGCTGCCAAACTTACTGCCTGCCTTCCTCACTTCTCTCACATCTCAGCCTACATGGTTGAGCAGCTCCACTGGCTTCCCATTGCCTCTCATATCCAGTACAAGCTTTGCTCTTGGTCTCTAAAACTCAGCTGGGGTTGGCTCCCAAATATCTTTGTGACTTAATCAATAATTCCAATTCTGTGGCTTCCCTCCATTCACTTCACTCTGCTTGTCGTCTCGATCTTTTTGTCCTTCATGCTAGGACTTCCATAGCCCAACATCGCTCATTTGCTATTGTTGGTCCTTCCTTCTGGAATGGCCTCCCACCCTCAGTCAGATCTGTGATGCTATCTGGGGTCTCTTCCTTACCTGAATGCTGTTTAAAAGCCTTTTTTCCCAGGTCTCCCACGCTGATCGCTTCTGTATAGTCTGCACTATCAAGAGGTGCTTTATAAATTCCAAATACAATATAAATTATATATATAATACAGCTGATCTTGAACTAAATGATCTGAAACAAAAAAGGTTGATTGATAATCTCATCATACTTACTTCAATGAGCCATGGTTTCAAGTTGTCATCAATGATAATGTCATATCTATGAAAAACATAAAGTGCAAGAGTACTTTATGTTTTGAATACTTAAACTTCATAAAGATACCTAAACTTCATTTTTTTAATGCAGTGTTTACAACCAAGAATTCAGCATTTTACAAAACTAGGGACTAATTCATGTCCATACATGTAGGTATAAACTGATGGTACAGCTAAATCCAGTCACAAGCCATGCCTACTTCATGGCAGATTTCTTGACCAAGTCTTGATGTGAACAGCCAAAATTTATAATGAATAATAAAGAATAAATTTGATAAAAATTAATAATTTTTTTAATTATAATTTGAAATACCCACACTACTGAATTTAATTAAAGCACAAGCCACTGACCCATATGTCTCAAAGCAGTGCCTGTCATTTGCTATCACTCCCTAAAAAACAAAACAATATGGTCACTCTCAGAGAAGCAACACAGGTCCAGTGAATCACAGCTGGAAGACAGAGTGGCAGAACCATAACATTTTTGCAGTTTTTCTGTCAGAATGTGAAAAACTACTGACAATCACTAGGCCTACTAACATAGGCCTACAACTATTTCTTAAAACTTAAAATAGTGTAGAAATAGTTGCAACACTACGGTTGAACAAAATGAACATTGCTTGTCATCAAAATAAAGAACTGCAAGAAAAATAACTGAAATTACGGCCAGGTGCCATTGCCGTTAGGGTGCCTTGCTCTGAAGAAGGTAAGGAACCACTGCTCTACACTGTTGTTCCATGTGACAAGAAGAACAATCAACCAATCAAAACCATGTCACACTGATGATTGCCAGAGCAGCTTCTGCAGACAACAGAAGAACTGCTTCTAAATCATATTTCTTTTGTCAGAAAATGAAACCAGAACTTGATTGAAAAAAATCGCTCATACTGAAACTGCCTTCAGGCTTTGCACAATGAGCCAGTGTATCTCGTCAAACACCTTGTCTGCCACCTAAGCACATAACAAACAAACAGCTCTGTGTTAATTCATTTGGAACTGCATAAACTTCCTTGTTTCAACGGCCAGTTATAACAATTTCAATAAGATCTGATATCTAAACAAAAACCAGCATTACTTGTCAAAGTTTACATTAAACTGTAAAACATGTTGTACACAACAGCAAATTAACTCTGATGAACACTGAATGCCTAATGTTGATTGGTCAATGATTTAATCAGGCATCAAATTAATACTTCACATAATTTTACAAACAACTAAAAATAGTGGTCAATTTAATGCAATTTCAATGTCAAAAATGATCAACAGAAGTCCAAATTTTTTTGGTTCCTCCACCAATATTGCTGCTCACTGGCCACCATCCTCTGCTCCTCCATCCTCTGCTCCTCCATCTTCCCTCAGGCTTTCCACTCAAAATTAAAATGACCGTAAGTGCTCCCTTAGCAGCTCCTCTGCCTCCTCTCTGATAACTGGACCTCAATCTCCAGTTTATATCTCAGAACAAAATTCTTGTAAACATCACCACTGATCTAACTCGACAGCACTTGTGCACTTAGCTTTTAAGTGGCACTTTAGAAATTTGGAGTTTACGACTATGATTATAATTACTATGGGGACTCATTTGCATCTATTTTTACACAAATCCACATAACATAGATAATTCAGTTCCTTTTTGTGAGGTTTTAAAAGGCACCATTCAAGTCTTGAGATACATACATGTATATACAAACTTAGCTGTGCAGCATTTCTGTATTTACCTCTTTTCCTCTAGTTCCACCGATGAAAACCCTTAGATTTTCCACTGTCCACTTTCCTCCATGAATTGCATTATAATCAGCCTACATCAGAAAGCAACATCGGTACTTAACATCTTTCAAATTTACCAAATTCCTACAGTAATTCTGTGTAATACCATTAGCAGAACACTCACTTTTCTTTGTTCTGTCTTTGCATTAGACATAATGTTTATGCCACAGTTGTTAAAAACGTTTTTTTTTCGTTTTCTATTTTTTTCGAAAACCTCGTTTATTTCGTTTTTTATTTTTCTTATCGTTTTTTCCATCTTTTATTTTTTTAAACTATTTATTTATTTACTGTCTGTTAATTTTTTCATTTTCTGTTTAATTTTTTGTCTGATGTTCCTTACGTTGTCTCCGTACTTTCAAGGATTCAGCTAATTTACGTCACTAGCTACGTCATCATTTGAGTATAAATACCTTATGAAAATAGCACAGTAGCCTACAAGAAACAAAATTTTACTAAGTTATTTCTAAGTTATCTAAAATGTCAAAAGAAAAGGGTGCGGAATGGATTCACGTTACTTTGATAAACGAGGACAAAAACTCACCATTGGCTAAATTGAAATGCATTTACTGTGAGAAAGTTTACACTATAATGTAGTCTATACCTACAAAGTTTAGTTTTTAATTGTGTTAACTTAGTCAGCATAGACTTATGTGGACTTATGTTTACAATTTAAATTTGAAAAGATTTCAATATTTTTAATTTCTCAATTTCTTATTAAACTGCATTTATAAGAAATAAAATAACTTGTAGATTGATGTTACTTAGTGTTTACTAATAAAGTTGTGTTATTTGCTAATTAAATTCTGTAAATAAGGTTTTTAATTTTAAATTGCAGTAGGGTCTACAAGATGCGAGAAAGTAAATTATTATAAGTGCATTATAATGTAACCAAATGCATTGCAAATGCGCTAACTTATAATATAAGTTGATAGAAAGTGCATTATCATGTAACCAAATGCATTACAAATGCACTAATTTCTAGGAACAACTCTAATAAAACTCAACTATGTAGCTACCCAGTACTGATGACACATGCCAGATGAAACTACACCAATTATTTGATAATTTTTTAAGGATTCTTATGAACACAGACTACAGTATTCTGGACAGGTGAGTAATGAGTAATCTGGCATATACATGATTGGCTCTGACAAAATGAGTCTAAGTCAGATTTTTAGAGTTCTATGTAATGAAATAGTACATTCAGTAATGTTCAAATGATGCACTGTTAATTCCAGAGATGTTTTCAGTTGAACATCAAGACTGTCAAATGCATAATTCTGGGAAAAATGTGAATCATCTCTTGCTTAAACTTACACCTTCCTTTTGAATTGAGACATTGGTCAGATGTACAAACATGTTATCCAGTTCGTTGACATTTGCGTTGTATTTGACAGTACAGAAGCGACAGAAGCCCAGCCGATACCTAATGCACATTCATCAGAACCAACAGAAACCAAGTGTTTGTTAACTTGTATTATTTATGACTAATGCAAATTCTCATCGTTTTCTTTCTAGATCAGAGGTACCCAACTTATGGCCCTCAAACCTGTTTTGTGTGATAATAAAACTGGCCTTATGAATTATAATTACATAAAAAATTAGAACCACAATTGTAGAAAATGGTAATGTAAATGTGCTCCTTTCCTATAGTGACCTTATTTTTTAATTTATTTTTTATTCCGGATATTTCTATAGCGCCTCTCAAAGTCTACTACTACTCAGAGGTGCTCCCGACTGCAGCATTGGTATACTGTGCCAGAATTTTCACGCCGAAGCGCCACGAGCAATTGCGAGTGAAGGACTTGCCCAAGGTCCGTACGCAGCGGCTAGAGTGGGATTCGAACCTGCAACCCTCCGGTCACAAGGCGCCGAACTTACCACTGACCCACCACGCCCCATGGCCTTTACTTTCCTGAAATTTCAATGAATTTTTCAGGCAAGATCTGTCAACAACACTGGACCATCATTTGAACGGGTGCCATGCCATTTCAGGTCCCAGTGTCTAGACACTCACTATAGTGCCTTTTAAGTACCTCACAAAATGCATTGATGTTAAGAGTCTGCTTCCCTGCTGCGTTATCCAGGGACTTTGAATATGGCTTTACTATTGGCTCTGAAATTCATCGGTTGGGCTCTGCTTGTCTGCAGGAGATCCTCGCCAGTGGTGTCTCTTCTAGTTACCTCAGCACTCTATGCTTATCGATTAACCCTTGTTGTTCATAGTCACTCTTAACATCAATGCTTTTGTGAGATACTTAAAAGAGGAGCCGTCAACAGCCACAACTTGGATGTCTTGGTTGCCATCGAGACATGGCACCAGTCTGCTACTGACGTTGGTCTGCACAGATTGGCTCCATCTGGGTTTGATATCGTTGACCAGCCATACAAGGACTTGTGCCTTCTGTCATCACGTCATGAAGCTGCCTGGTTTGTGATCTTCCATCACGCGTATTTGTGTGCAAAAGGGATCAACATCTCAAGATAAACAATCTATCGATATCTCTGTGCCATTCATTCAGGAATTCACCACTCTCCTGGAAACACTGACCACATAAAACAGTCAACTGGTCATGAGGGGTGATTTGAAAATCCACGTGGCGGGTTCCAGGTGCTCATGGGCATAGTAGGTAAGGCAACTTATCAACTGCTTCAATATGTTGATGTATCCACACATGCCCATGATGACTGTCTACACCTAGTCATCATTCCAGTTGCCTGCAGTCACCATGAAGCTTTCTTACCTTCTTCCATCTCCAATCATGGCCTGCTAACATATCCTATTTCAGACTCCACTGGTCACAGAGGGCACAATCAGAGTGTAGAAGTCTTTAGACAGAAAGGCTTTCTGTCAACACGTAATCGACAGACTTCATATTTGCAATGTTTCTGTGGTAGCTGATCTCATCACCATCGAGATGTTTAATCTCTGAAACAACCCCCACTCCATAATTGATGAAATGCTGCAATCACAGACACCCAAATCAGGAATAAAGTTCTCAGTCCCTGGTTTGATGTGGAGTGCAGAGTGATGAGGCAAAAGGTCATGCATGTTGAGTGACAGTATAGGAAGAGTGGACTGCAAGCAGATCACTCTGAGTGGATAAGTTTCTTTGGAAGAAGCATGAATGTTTTAAGCAACAGTGTTCGTTAAGCCTGAGTGTCATTGATTCTAAAGAGTTGGGAATGACCTGAAGGCTCAGATGTCTGCAGTGATACAGAGTGCTCAACTCCACCAAAATACTCCAAAACTGAAAGCCATTTCGATCGATTTCAACTCTTTCTCTCTTTGCTGTCTAAAACCTGCATGCCTGATCCCATCCCGACTTTCCTCCTGAAAGAATTCATCAATAAGCTGCTCCCATTCCTGGTAAGCTCTGCAATTCCTAATTGGTTGAGGGATGCATGCCACCATATGGCCATCAATCAAGAAGCCTGGAAATGACCCAGATAATGTTAACAACTACCAGCCAATCTTTAACCTAACATTTCTCTCTCAGCTAATCGAGAAAGTAGTTGTGCAGCAGCTGTTGTAATATTTTGAATCCTGCAACCTAATGCTAAAATCAGACGTCATCAGAAAAGACCTTTTGATTGAGACAGTTCTCCTGAGGCTTTGCACATTGCCAAAATCAGATACGTCACTCTGCTTGCACTCTTGTAGGTGAGAGTGCCATTTTGACAGATTTAGTAAAAAATCTAATAAAGCTGTTAAATTACACAATGTCTAGTTTGCTTTAAACCTCACATGTTATCACAGTGTGTGCCATATGACATCATATGACATCAAATGATCCTTCAACCTTTAACCACACTTCTGAGGAGTTTCTCTATGGAAGTGAACTGGCAATAGTGCCCTAAAGAATTGGCTACCATGGGACAGGTAGTTGATTGGTTAGAGAGCTCACCTTGTACCGTGGACAGTGCACGTTCAAGCCTCCTCTGAGATGGTTACTGTGTAGGGACCTTACGCAAATCCGTCCTTCCATTCACAATTGCTCAGCACCATCAACTGATACTTGGTCATAAATAGGGGCCCCTAAGAAATGTGTAATAAAAATGATGATGATGACGATGATGATAGGTGTATTACCTTTACCTATTTAATTTTAACTTTTCAGTTTAGGCTTAAAGAAGGTGACACTTTTTTTGCCTCTTTAAGCATTATAAAAATGTCCATTTTGTCCATCTGCCTTCTGGCCTTTGCTGTGTTGCTTAATGTGGCCCTTCAGAATGCTCACAACAGTTGGTTTCTGCTGTATATTTTCTTCTGTCCTTCTCTTTGGTCCTTTTATCTTTTGGTTGTGAGATATGCCAAGACATGCTCCTAACACTAGAGGAATCACGGCTCAACTGAAAAACCTCTCTCTGCAGATTCACTGGTTCCACAAGAACTACAGAATAACTATGCACATTCCACACACTCTAATTTATACAATAGTCATAACTGTGCATCCTACTAAAGAAACCAATATGGCAAAGGTCAACCTACATGTAGCACTTGATTGGGCGAAATGACGTAACGAGGACATAAAGACGCAGGTCAAACTTCTTCCCACCAATTAACAACGGATTGTCAATATACCGTGATATGACATATGTTTCTTTTGCAGAAGGTGTAGTAAAACTGGAATAAAAACAACAACCAGATAATTTTTAATTGTCTCCTATAGCCAGAACAGCATCATAGATGAACATCTTTAAACCAACTGGGCCTTTTAGCAGTTTTTATAACACCAAAATTGTCCAAAGAAGCAGACTAAACAGTAAATAAGAGTAGAAAAGATGAGATGTACAAAACTGACACAGGTCAAAGAACAGCATCCATCAAATGAATTTAAGATAATTCATCTATGAAGAAAACTTTACTTATCACGCTTTACTTAAATATAATGCTGACTATGATTTAGTGTGATGACAAGATAACTTTCATATTTATCCACGCTGGTCCTAATTTTGATGTACAATTTGTTTGCACAGCTGGCTGTTCACCCAGTGAGCCTCCCTCCCTCCACTCTTTTATACTTTAAATTTTAGGTCCGAAATCACATAGTTGGCTGTTGGCTTCAGGTTTTCTAGCGCTGGTCAGTCACTCACCAGCTGTTGAAGTCTGTTTTTTCTTGAATATGACCTGTCCTCTTACTAACGCTCATTTTCCCTGAATGACACTCGTATTCTTCTGCGGTAGGCCCCTATACATTTTCAGTATGCTTTTGGATGAGCTATTTCTGTATTTCAACTGTTTATCAGCCAACAAGCCACCTGTTTATCCATTAGTTGTTGCTCCTATAAGTTTTAAATCAGCATGATGTTATACTCATCATTCATTATAGCTCTTATTATCATCATCCACCTCTGCAGTTCACTGTCAGTATATCGATGCTGTTGCTCAGTTTTTGTCATCATATTTGCATTCCTTAAAATCTTGGGACAAGACTTCCAAGAAATGCTTTGTGTGGCTTCACTGTGGCTTCACATGTTGCCTTTGCTTTGTTTGAAAAGAGGCAAGAGAGATTTCTTTTATAGAACAAGATCGTAATCGTAATCGTAAACTCCAAATTTCTAAAGCGTTACTCTACAGTTAAACGCAGGACACCAGGTTAATCAAGAATGCTGTGTAGATGTAAGTCAGTCTTTTAAACTGAGAGAACCACTATGGCTTAGCAACTAAATCTAAACTCAACATTCTAGCAACCAGGTTCAGAAGATATTGTCGATAATAATAAAAGTGATTGCCTTAGCTCAATTTTCAATAATTCTCTGCTTCCCATCTTCCATCCGCTCATCTATACAGATCTGTGAGTATTGTACTACTACACTGGACACAAAAACACACAAAAATCCAGGAAATGAGAGAGTAGAGTGAAATAGACGAAGACTATGTTTGCAAAATTAACTTACGTGTTAGTCTTGCTATCCCGAGACCATTTCTTCAGCTGCGACAGACGGTTAATTAAAAATATTCCAATGCCTCGTGCTGAAACATACAGCGAACAGACAGGAAGAAACTCAAAGAAATACAGTTTTGCAAAAAGATACAAGTTATTGTTCCATCTTTACATTTAATGAGAATCTCAGAAAAAGACAAAAGAAGCAATATTAATAAACTGAAACTTTACAAACAAGAAATTTAAGTTAAATACAGTATCTAGAACAAATGAACCAATCCTGGATTAGACTGTGTGCATTTCACATTATGTCCCTGGTTTGCATGCAGTGTACACACATTGTACACTGCATGTACACTGTGTGGCATTATGCTTAGACTGTTTGGCATTGTACTCAGACTGTGTGGCATTGTGCTCAGACTGTGTGGCATTGTGCTCAGACTGTGTGGCATTGCACTCAGAGTGTATGGCATTGTGCTTAGTTAGAATTCTCTCTGCAATTAAACATTAGTTGCATGAAAGCAGTCATCATAAAACAGCTTGGTATAAGTAAGTTGGTAATGCCTGACCAACACGGATACTCCAGAAAAGACAGCATATTATGTGAGTGTGAGGTATGCATATATGTTTCTGTACCTTTTCCAGCTGGTTTCATAATCCATGTACTGGATGGATTCTTACGAAATTCCTCCACAAACAGATTATAGTCAGCAGGCAACATGAAAGTGATTGGAATAAAATCTTCAGAAACAAACAAACATTAACCAATTACACAATTAACCACAATATACATTTCCTAATCTTCATATTACTATAAATCTACTTACTTACTTACTATAAATCATATCAGCCGATTACAAATGCACTCTAAAACTATAAAATGCAGAGATGAAGTAACGAGGAACACTGTGAAGCAAACATAATCCAATCATGTTCATAATAAATGGCTGTGATGGCAATGACCAAGACTAAACTTCACAACAAAACAATGGAAAACAAAGAAATGACATTAAACTGATAGAACAAGCAGAGCTGGATAGCAAATTCAAACACTTCCAACCAGCTGATGAAACCTTGGAGCCCCACACTGCTTTAGTTTCATCTACAGTCAAAGTCTCAGATGGTCTAGTAATTGTTGCTCTAAGTAGTTAGCAATGAACATACATAGCTCAGCTGATTTAAACAAAACCAAATTCTCCCATTGATAGGCAACCAGTAAAGTGAATGTCATGAAGGAACGACACAGTGGAGACCCATTTATCTGCTACCTAATTAAGCATGAACCTGCTTAACATTATGCCTATTTAACACACGAAATATGCATGTTAACATGCAGCACAGAACTTCCTGTATAGTGCTACATGTTTATCAGAAAATCTCACAGTGCAGCTACCTAGTTGTGCCAGGTATGTGATACTAAGAGTGAGAACATGCATGAATATAGGATTTCTTTGTGTTTGAGCCCTTTTATGGGCTCTTTAAAAACTTGCAAGCAGTTTGAAGCTTTTCTGAAGATTTCCAAGGTTTCCATGGGGCTCAGTGGTGTGGGGCGTGGTGGCTCAGTGGTAAGTTTGGTGCCTTGTGACCTGAGGGTTGCAGGTTCGAATCCCACTCTAGCTGCTGCGTACGGACCTTGGGCAAGTCCTTCACTCGCGATTGCTCGTGGCACTTCGGCGTGAAAACTACGACACAGTATCAAAAGCTGTAGTCGGGAGCGCCTCTGAGTAGTAGTAGACTTGAGGAGGTGCTATAGAAATATCCTAAATAAATAAATTAATTAAAAAAACATAAAGACCTTGCTTGGACCATTTATTTGACACATAAAATTATAATGAGAAAATCTGTGAAAATAGGGTTTCTTTGTTTTTGGGCTCCATTAGCCAACGGATGGAAGCAGTTGGAGATTTCCTGGTGACTGCTTAGCTGGATAACTCATGATAGGAACAACAGAACAAGTGCTGTCACCCTTTTGTCATTGATGTCATTATGAATGAGAAAAAGGGCAGATTCCTTTAAATGAAACTTGACCTAAACAGGTGTGTAGAAGAACCTGTTTATTTACAGACCCATCTCAACTTTGAATTTTGTCTCTCAAGTTCTTGAATGGGTAGTTATGAATGATATGCCAACTCACACAAATTTTTTTTTAAAAACCTAAAACTAGTGTTTAGAAAATATGCCAGTGTGCAAGTGTGCATAGAATTCATAGCAATTCACTAACCAGTCACAATCTTTAGAGACAATTGAGAGGGGGTTTCTTCAGCAGAACTATGGCATGAGTAAAAACAGATGGGAAGGCTCCCTCATGAAATGATAGATTGAGGGTTACATTAACTACAAAATCATTCAATACATATGCACCCAGGTAATGTATATAAATATATATCATCAGCATATAAGGAAATGTACACATGGGTGACAAAAAATGTGTATTTGCCATCTTAGCCATGGGTATGAGTGCCCTCCATAAATTATAATGTGTAGTATTTGTACTGTGGCTTACTTAATACCAGTAGAAATGCTACAAACTCAGGTCTTAGGTTTCACTCTAGATGGTGATATACTTGACTCAGACTTGAAGAAAAAAGCAGAAGTACTTGGAGTCAGATCACTATGACTTGGGAACAGATGTGGAGTTGCTAGTAAGTTACACAATGCACATATATAGCTGCACAAAGTTAAACAGCTGACCAAGATGAATGTATCTTCCCACTTCATCCTTCTCTGCCAGTGGGCTTCCCTCTTTCTCAAGGTCCTTTCGATACCGCTTGATGTTCTTCACCATAAGGTCTTTGCGTGTTAATTCATAGTGATTTGGATAGTGACTGATAACTCTGCAGGAAACAGAACAATCAGTTATATAAAAAAATTAGTACCTTTGATCTGCTAATTCATTTTGCGCAGAAATATTTTACATAATAATCATTATGTTAAATAAGTATGTCAATAATATTTCCAGTTCTAAGCACTTTTTGAAGCTTAGTAGTAAAATTATCTTGAGTTTACACAACCTCCACTTAGCATCTTGGGACAACCCCTCTGACATGACACAGCACTTGTGAATAAGCTGGTGCTCTGTGCCTAGCTTTTAAGTAGTACTTTAGAAATGTCAACATGACTATAATTACGATTACAAATACCTATTTCACAAAATGCCATGGTAGTGTGGCTCAGTGTTAACAGTGACATGCCTTCAGCCCATCTAATATATTGTTGCCCTCTAGAAACGTCCAGCCTCAGAACTGAATGATTTAAAATTTGATATGGGTGATTGAATTGTCAAGACTTCCACCAGGAAAAGATTAAGAAGTGATTACCTATTAGGCCCCACTGACATCACACACATAATCTGTGGCCCTTTTATATTGCATAAAAGCAGAACCAGACTGAAGTTCAACTATAAGAATATCTTAAGTCTGGCTTTCCTAGGTTGTGATTTACCAAACACATAGAACAATGTAGACTGATGTCTTACAGTTGCATCCCAGAAATCCCAAGACCAGAATAAGCTTCTCTAAAGGTAGCCCAGACACTTACTGGTCATCAACCAGCCTGTAGCCATTTTCCACACTGAAGATACTTCTGACTGACTGCACAGTTGCCCTTGAAACCAAGAAAGTGCAATCAATTTAAAATTCCTTTCCTCCCCACACTCTCTCTCCAATCCATCAACTCATCCATCATTCCATTAATCCACCATTCAGTGTTTCTATCTACCTGTCCTTCCATCCATCCAATTAATATCTGTCAGGTTAGAGATCATATGCATAGTCACACGTTAAGGTCTAAGACAACTTCAGTCAACTAATACATGTACATGTGTCTGCCATTTATCCTGAAATACCGACAGAAAGAAGGTGCAAAATTTGAGAAACTTTAAACAAAAAACCTGTTTAGTCCCAGCAACAACTGGATTTAAAACAGCTTATGCCGACCATTTGAAGTACGTTCCTAATTTCCTAATCTAAATGAAAATTATGTGTTTGTAATGTTTTGCTTATTGGTAGCAATATAGAACCCGTCTGGGATAGACAGACACACTTACAGGCAGACAAGGCAGACAGACAGACAGACAGACAGACAAAGATTTCAGCTGAAGAGAGCAGTCATGTGAGCAGAAAAACAATATTACATATTTGAATTCAATAAGAATCGAAATAACATTAGAAACATATGGACTCTTATACGTTCCATTATTAAAAAGGATGAACAAAATGTCAAAATAGAATCTCTTAAAACTAATGGAACTAATACTACAAATTCCTATGACATAGCAAATATTTTTAATGAGTATTTTTCAAATATTGCTCAAACTTTATCTGATAAAATTAAGCCATCTATAAATTCATTTAGTAAATATTTAAACCCTCCTCTCCCTTGCTCCTTTGGAGTAATTCCTACCACTGCAGAGGAGCTACTCATGCTTAGCCATTCCTTCCACCCTACGCATAGCACTGGTATTGATGATCTAAATCCTAAAATTGTTACTGCCTCCTTTTCGTTCATTGCCCCTGTACTAGCCGAAATTATAAACTGCTCTCTTACCTCAGGTGTTGTTCCTCAGAAAATCAAGATAGCAAAAGTTATACCAATTTTTAAAAAGGGTGAAAAGGATGACCCAACAAATTACCGACCAATTTCTATCCTCCCAATTTTTTCAAAATATTATGAAAAGATTATGTATGACAGACTTAATACATTTCTTGTAAAGACTAACAGTTTGGGACCATCTCAATATGGTTTTCGGGCTGGCCTTTCACCGTCCATCCATGGCCCTAATGGAGATGTATGAAAAAATTTCTACTTCCTTTGAAAAAAATGAATACTCCATTGGTATATTCTTTGACATTGCTAAGGCTTTTGATGCTGTAAATCACAATATTCTAATTCAAAAATTAACAACTTACGGAATTAGAGGGATTCAGTTGGACTGGTTTAAGAGTTATCTTACTAATCGTTCCCAATGTGTATCTATCAACGGTATTATATCTCACTTTGAATTAATTAAATATGGGGTTCCCCAAGGATCAATTCTTGGGCCCCTACTTTTCCTTGTGTATGTAAACGACCTCCCCAACACCTCCTCTATTCTATCCTTCATTTTATTTGCCAATGATACAAATGTTTTTTACTCTAAGGGGCCATCCATATATTACGTACACAAAAATCCGGGAAAATTGGACCCCCTCCCCCCCCTGTTCGCAAGCGTACTTTCTTCCACCACCCCTCCCCCCCGGAGTACGTACGTTTGACGCACCCCCCCCCCCCGATGACCAGCTGCAGAAAGTGTCTCCAGGCAGCCTGTCTGCACTTTAGGCCAGATTATTGAAGGGCCAATATAGACAAATTATAGGTGTCGTTCACAGCACAGAATAACTGCACATGGCTTTTATATAATGTAATAAAATGCCATGGGACGACTATAGGATAATACAGAGTTATAAATAGGCTAATGTGAACATCATAATTAGAAATTTATTTTGGGTACGTACACATTTTGTTACCCCCCCTCCCCCCCCGTACGCAAAATCGCCAAAATCCGACCCCCCGACCCCCCCTAAGTGCGTACGTAATATGTGGATGGCCCCTAATAGATCCTACCAATCTCTAATCCAGACTGTTAACGCTGAGTTGATGGCAGTGGCGGATTGGTTTACTGCAAATAAGCTTTCCTTAAATTTGCAAAAAACAAATTTTATTATATTTAGATCCCACAGGAAAATGTGCCCCCAAAATATTGCTGCATTAGTAAACATAAACGATATTCCAATCTCTCAAGAAAATTCCACAAGGTTCCTTGGTGTAGTTGTTGATAGTCATCTAACGTGGAAAGAACACATCAGAATTAAAACGGCCAAGGTTGCAAAAAATGTTGGAATACTTGGTCGAGCATCATTTTTACTTCCCCTCTGTATTCGCCTTACTTTATATTACTCTTTAATTTATCCGTACTTAATGTTCTGTAACATGATATGGGCCTCTACGTATGAATCCAGAGTAAAAAAACTGGTGACGCTACAGAAAAGAGCAATCCAAATAATTGCTGGGCTACCTTACTGTTCACATACTGACCCTATTTTTGTAGAACTTAAACTGCTCAAATTCCATCAAATAAGATACTTTCAGACAGCCATCTTTATGTATCAATTCACCCATGCCCTCTTACCCCCAAGGTTTACTCACTATTACAACATTGGTGCTGACTATCACTTTCATAATACCAGAGCAGCAAAATCCTATCGCACTATTTTTGCTAGATCAAATATTCGCCGTTTCTCAACTAAATACAATGGTCCCCTGATCTGGAGCTGTGTTCCCACAAATATTCAACTGGTCCCAAATCTTCATCTTTTTAAAAACTATTGCGTTCTCAGTTAACGGATGGATTAATTAATGACAATTCATGGAACTGATTTAAATGGGATTACATGCCGTCTTGCAACTGTTAATTTAAGACTATAATGTTCATAATCAAATCACTGTTCACTGTTTTTGTATGCTTATGAATACCTCTGTTTAATCACTTAGTTAAGCTTATCACTGTGTATCTCAATCGAACCTCTATCTTCAACGTAATTAACTTACAAAATTGGGTGTCCCTATTCGCAGGATTTCCATCCCTTCTGGGCCTTCCCTTTGTCAACGTTTTCTTGTAACATAAGCTTACCAATGTTGAACTGATGTATGTTATATCGTTGCAATAAAAATTGATTGATTGATTGATTGATTGAAGAACCTCAAATATTCCATCTATTTCAGCCAAAGAGAGACATCAAGAAACTGACTGACTCCTTAACCATGCTCAGTCAGCTGCAGTGGTTTCCTGAATGAAATTTAAACTGGCCTGTCCATCTTATAAATCCCTTACAGTGAGCACTTCTACTTTCAACCACTACCATATTGTCTCTGTACAACCTTCCCCATAGTCTGCAAACTTCGGGTATTGATCTTTTGGTTGAGCCTTGAAGTAACATTGTTATGGGCTCTCAAGCATTCCATGTTTTACTGCCCCCAAGGAATGGAATTGACTACCAATGTCTATTTGATGCCGAACTCCTTCTCTTCCTTTAAAAATGCCTCAAAACTGACTATTTCTCATTGACTTTCAAATATCTGGACATCCAACTACATGAGATGATCACTTCTGTGATCTAACGCAGATATATCAATACCATACTCATCACAAAGTGGTATAAGTTCAGTATTGTAGCTATATACTTTGCCACAAACACTGAGGACATTGCTATTATAACTATCATACAACAATCAACCAAAAAAGTATACTTTACGCAAGTGTAGTACTGGTATATGAATGAGGTCTATATGACCAGAATAAAATTGAATGTCTTAACAGATTCATATTTATGCATGCTAAATATCTTTCTGTATACATTATTCCAACGCACATTCAACTGATGCATCTGGACTGTTGGTAAATTAATAGCCTCTAGCCCAGGGATGGCGAACCTGTGGCACGCGTGCCCAAAGTGGCACGCGCTCAAATTTGTTGGGCATGCGGAATTCAGAGTGTCCCCAAAATTTCAAACTTAGAAATACAAAATCCATGTAGGAATCCACATTTTCTTTTTCTTAAAGGACTTATTTTAGCACCATTCAAAAACGATCTTTGAAACAACATCTTTAATTCATTTTTTGTTACCTTTGTTAATTAAAACCTATATGAGAAAAATAATTATATACTGTGCAATATTCTGAAGGGCACGCGACGGCATTTTTTTAAATGATTTATCAGCATTTTGGCACGCACCTTAAAAAAGGTTCGACAACACTGCTCTAGCTTCTAGGGCAGTGGTTCTCAACCTTTTTCATATCGTGACCCACTTTGCAACATCTGGATGTCAACGAGACCCACCCCAATGAAATCCAAGAGAACCCACATGTTAATGCATTTCGCAACTAAATATTGAGATGGCTAAAAATTGTACTTCTAACATTGCCCTGAATTTTGCCAGTTCCATTCTCATCGGAATTAAGAAATTCTGTCAAACAACGAAATATATCCATGCATCGCTGGCCAAAACGATATCTCCAGTGCTTCAGTGAGAAGAATTGCGATTTTCGGGCAAAATTGGCAACCCACTTGGACGTTCTTTACGACCCACTTGCAGGTCACGACCCATAGGTTGAGAATCACTGCTCTAGGGAATAAGTTAACAGAGATAAGACAAAAGATTCTAGCAATCTCAGTTTCACATGCTCTGAAACATACTTTGAATGACAAAATCATTTTGGAGATGCATAAAAACGCTTAATTGCAACAGACATATCAATTTTCAACTTTTTACAGGAGATAAAGTATAATCCTAGATATTTAAATTCCTTCACCCATTCAATAGATTCTGATCCAAGGACCAAATTAGAGTATTTGTTATTACAAGAAGGACTGACACAGAATAACTTGAATTTGTTGGCATTAAATATTACATCAAGATCTGCACCTTTCTTAACACGTGTATTTATCAATTCTTGGAGTCTACACACTTGGGCAGATACAAGTATATCATCCGCATAAACAATGCACTCTACATAGGTTTGACCAATGTGGCAACCAATACCTGAGATTTCCAGAGCATTTATAACCACATACAAGTATATAATAAAGAGGATCGGAGAGAGAATACCACCCAGTCTAATTCCACTTTTAATGGACATTGGATTTGACAAAGTATTATTCCATTTTACCACCGAGGAGGTATAACCATACCCAGGGCTTTTTTTCAGCCGGAACGCGCCGGTACGGCGTTCCGGCACCTTTTTCAGCTACTAAAAAATAATTTATTTATTTTAATAATTAAAACAATAATTTAGTTATTTTAATTTTATTTAAGTGTTTTTGAACTGTTTTCAGTGTTTATTGAAACCCATACCAACCCCCAATCCCGTTTTTCTCGTGATTTTAGCCCGCCCATAATTGTTGCGTTCCGGCACCTATTGTTCCGTTCCGGAACCTTTTTTTCTAGAAAAAAAGCACTGACCATACCAGTGAACAACAAGTTTAACCAATCTTGCAGGTAATCTTTTAGTAATAAAAAATAAGCAGTTCAAACAGTTTTATATGATTGACTCGATCAAACTTTTTTTGCATCAAGAGCTGCCGTGTACACATTACTACCATGAGTCACAAAGTAGTCAGTAACTTGCCTTAGAGCAAAGATAGCATGTGCACAGCTTATGTGTATCTTAAACTCAAACCCAGATATTAAGTGATCTCCAAATTTATGTAGAATACAGTATTCAAACAACTTTGAGAAAACCGGGCTGATAGTAATAGGTTTATAATTGTCAGCTGATGCTTTATTACCACATTTATCTTGTACAATGGGTACAATTACCCCAACACCAAAGTCGTCGGGCACAAAACCGTGGAAATAAATCATGTTAAACAATAAATTTAAGTGTACTATAACAGGTGGATGACAATGTATAATATGTTCCTTGGTCAATCCATCTAGTCCACATGCTTTACCATTTTTAAGGGATCTAAGGCTCATTTCGATGTCATCAATATTAAATATGTTACGTTGACCTTCACTGACATCATATTCCGAAAGGAACTTGGAGTGAAGACTATCCCAAAACTAAATAATTAACTGTCACTGTCCTTATAGGATATGCTTCAGAAACAAAAAGTTATAGCATACCAGTAAAAATTCCAGTCCTCATCCGCCGAAACCGAAATCCAACCCCTTTTCTCAAAATTATTGATGAGCACAGATTTGTCGAGATCGCACGCATATTTGAGACGAGCCATCGTGACTTTACAGCTCTGCGAAAAGAGACGCCTCTATCTGCTTATTCAGATGAACCGATTATAGGCTGAACCTAATATCTCATACAGTTAAACAAATAATCAACGAATGTAATTTTTAAAGATTCGCACGTTTCACGCCATTAAAGAAAACAAAATTCAAACACGTTCTAAATGTTTACATCCAGAATATGCAACGAACCCACTTCCTTGGATACAGCTATGTACTGGTTCCCAGCTTGTTCACGGCCTTCTAAGTAGTAGCTATTTAGTGGCAAACGGCCATGTTATTTCTTTACGAGAGGGGGTGCGTCTAATTTTTTAAGCCTGCAGGCGCCTCTGCTGTAAGACCCCTTCTCCCATATAATCTGATCTAATCTAATATTGAAATTTCTATGAGGTCTTTATCATAACGCACGAGGCATCGATCGATAGTTCAATCAATAAAATTCGTTTATTCAATACATTAAGCTGACACAGACGCAACTTAGACAATGGTTGTGTTGTTTCTTATGAAAATCGCATTCCAATATCACAATCCAGTGGACAGAACCATACAGAATAATTACCTACTAGGCCTACCGTTGTTTACCGCACAAGGCATCAACCGATGGCGCGTCAGAATCAATGCGGAGACGTCAATACCAGAAAATCAGCTACAGGTAGGCCTAACAGAGAGGCAGCGTATGGTGATAAGCCAAGGACCTTTTATAATATAGAATCCTTGGTGATAAGCCATGTGAAAAAGTAATTATATAGCGTTTATCGTCTACTGTGCTTTAGGCCTAGTTAGCGCCTGAACAAGGGTTGCGTTACTCGCGTAGGCCTATGTGATTGTAGTTGCGCGTACGAAAGATAAAGAATGACAGTAATTTAATGGACTTTAAATCGCAGGATATCCGATATGCTGGTGCTAAAGGACAGGCGGTGAATATGAAGGCCAATGCGCTCACTATATGTAGGAATGATTGTTGATCCTTAAAACCAGTCTAACGACTGAGATAGGACAGGATACAAATTTAATTTCTGATACTTTTATCGGTTAGTCGTTTTTTTATTGTTTTTAAGCCGTTTATGTTATGTTCCAAGCATTGCATTGAGTTTACTGACTAAAAATTATTGTTATTTTGTGTTCCAGATACATTATCTGGAGGCACCAGCCTAGGATAGTTGGTGCTTTTGAACAGTGTCATACCAGCAGTTTTGCTGAATTACTATACGAAAGGTGCATTATTGAGACTGTACATGTAGGGCCTATATTAAATCCATTAGTTTCTAGGTTGAACACTCGTGTGACATAGGGCAAGACTTTTCAGCCAAAAGATTATCAGTATCAATATCTACACAGATTGCAAATTTAACCACGTACCAAACCAGAGGTTAAACCACAAGACAAAGTAAACAGTGTGCTGGCATAATAAGGATTTCTAAGCATGTCAGTGACTGTATTGTCAGCATGTTCCTGTCAGTCAGTAAGTGTAACACTGCAACCATGTTCAAAACTGCTTTCTTCTGCTCTCATTGTAATTTAAAATTTTATGTAGTGCCACTTCAAGTGCAAACAAATCAGGGACACTGTGCTGGCCTACCTTATGCTAAGTGTAATTAAGAACTGGCAATCAGTAATTAGCAAAACAAAGCACAAATGACTAAAGGAGACCAGTTACGGACTCAAGCACATACATGGAGCCCAAACAATGAATTTCTGATGGCATCATGTTCAGGAGCAATGACAGTTCCTCATTGGTTGATGATGCCCATTGGGCTGTGTTCATCTAGCCAACAGATGCTTGCAGAACAGGTATTCAACAGGTATTCGTGCCAGTTGGTTGATAAAAGTGCCACCAGACTTGCATTGCTCCTCCTCTGCTGAGACAAAAATTGCCCAGCTGTAGAGTGTAGACGGCTTGTATACCAAAACTCAGCCTCACATCAGAAAGACCTTCCTGATGCAGTCACATAGACCAAGACAACATGCAAAACAAAATACTGTCAAATAATACAAAATACTGCAGCAGAAACAAACAAGTTCAGCACACAAACTTAGCAACAGTAAACTCCAGCATGTTATAAATTATTGATTAAATTCAGCGCTTAAACCAAATAATCAGCAAAATGAAACAGACGTTGAATAACGACCAACATGGCCAGTGACGTGAAGGCATGCTGATTATACAGTCAACTGCAAACTGTGGGGGGGAAGGTGTCAAAGCTTTGGTGAAACATGATCTTCATACTTTATTTCATTCTGAGTAGGTGCTTGACTACTCCAAATAGTAGTAAATTGGGGTTCAGGAGAACTGTGAAATCATTTGGTGTGACACACTGTCACCACCTGCCGCACCTAAGAGGCCAGGCAACAAAAAACCCATGCCATCCCAAGCAAATCACACAAAATGCCCACCAACCATACAGTCTAGCCAACCAACACCTGCCACCACAGGGCCAACCAATCACACTCACTGGCCCACAGAGGCACACTACCCAGGACAAAACTGGAAACCAGATTCTGTAAAGATGCTGCCTGAATCCCATCCACCAAGTGCCCTCAACCACACAGAAGCCTTGCTTTGCAATCAAATACATGGAGAGGCATGTCTTGTCCAAACCTGATCTTCATTTTAAGCTGCCACCAGAGGCTTACCTTAGTCTAAAAAGTGGAGGGGTACCAAATTTTCTCATCCTTTCCCCCTTGTAACTGTTAACTAATTATAGCGGCGTCATTTATGCGCCATACTTAACAAATATAATAATTAAATACCTTAGAGGCACTTATGTACACCTCAATGGGGATGAGGACCAATAGTTTCATAAGTTTTTATCGCTCAAAAAAATGATAGTAAAAGTGAATATGATGATGGTGATCACCTCACGATGATTTTGATGTTCGGTAATTGGTCATTAATTGGTAATTAATTATGGGTATTGTTTCTTCTGGGTATGAAAAGTGGGGTACAGTTCTCTCCAGTCCAAGAAGTGGGGGTATAGGTACCTCTCGTAAAAATATACGCCTATTACAGCCACCAACTTACAAAATCAGTCAATTTTGCCCTTGACATAAAATGCTCAAACATTTTCCAGCTGGTTTGCAATAACCTGCCTTGTTGCTGCTAGTAATTTTTTAAATATATTTTCATAATTTTTCAGATTTTTCACCTTATGTTGATTCCAAAAATGATTCTTCATTCACTTCAGTTTTCTACATTGTCAACGTTGCTGCTGTATTTTGTTGCTGGAACTGCAAGTTCTTCCAAACCAAACGTTGTTATATTTTTGGCGGATGACCTTGGCATTGGTGATATTGGATGCTTTGGAAATAGCAGCATTAAGACTCCGAACATTGATCGCATTGCCAATGAAGGTGCAAAGCTGACCCACCACTTGACAGCAGCTGCCCTCTGCACACCAAGCAGAGCAGCACTGATGACTGGACGCTATCCAGTCCGATCTGGTTGGTACATTTCGTGTAATAAGACTGATGTTAGGTAAAGCTTGCTACTTGTTAAGTACTTATCTTGGAGATTTAAGCTGCTGCAGCCACCTTATTCACATATATAGATTGGGGTTAGATTCTTGAAAATTGATTTTGGCAGGGGTCAAAGTTAGGAGTTCCAGAATTGCAAAGGGTTCACAGGTGCAGAGCCATGGCCTAAGAAGATAAACGATAATGTCTAGATGGACAAAGCTCAAGGAAACATGCCTCCACTTCAGTGTTCTGTTGTGTAGTAGAGAGCAGAAAATAATTTTTGAAGAAACAGAGATATTTATACCAAATTAATGGTAATTGAAAGCTCTATCTGAGAATGTTAACTAGAATCTTTATTATGTATTTGATTTATGCTATCTCTCTAGACTCTTTGTGGTATAGAATCTGAAATACAGAAGTTTGATATGGTCATTGCTTGTTGCTCAAAGTTCATGGACTCGTATCTTGGACACAGATTGACTAAAAATCTACAATTTTGATTTTGAAAGTAGTTTCTCGTGAAGCTCAATAATTTTGCCACTTTTTACAAAATCAGAGATAGTTTTGTGGGGCACTGTTTTGATTTGGGTTGGAATGAATCAAACAATTGTCACATTTGATATGGATCAATGCCTCTGAGGGGCGAGTGTCTGTGTGTGGTTGTGTGAGTCTGTGTGTGTCTGTGTGTGGTTGTGTGAGTGTGTGTATGTCTGTGTGTGGTTGTGTGAGTGTGTGTCTGTGTGTGGTTGTGTGAGTCTGTGTGTGTCTGTGTGTGATTGCGTGAGTCTGTGTGTGGTTGTGTGAGTGTGTGTGTGTCTGTGTGTGCGTGTGGTTGTGTGAGTCTGTGTATATCTGTGTGGTTGTGTGAGAGTGTGTGGTTGTGTGAGTCTGTGTGTATCTGTGTGTGGTTGTGTGAGTCTGTGTGTGTCTGTGAGTCTGTGTGTGTCTGTGTGTCTGTGTATGTATGTGTGTGGTTGTGTGTGGTTGTGTGTGTTTGTGTGTGGTTGTGTGGTTGTGTGAGTCTGTGTTTGTCTGTGTGTCTGTGTGTGGTTGTGTGAGTCTGTGTGTGTCTGTGTGTGGTTGTGTGTCTGTGTGTGGTTGTGTGTGTCTGTGTGTGGTTGTGTGAGTCTGTGTGTGTCTGTGTGTGGTTGTGTAAGTCTGTGTGTGTCTGTGTGTGGTTGTGTGCGTCTGTGTGTGGTTGTGTGAGTCTGTGTGTGGTTGTGTGAGTCTGTGTGTGTGTCTGTGTGTGGTTGTGTGTCTGTGTGTGGTTGTGTGTGTCTGTGTGTGGTTGTGTGAGTCTGTGTGTGTGTGTCTGTGTGTGGTTGTGTGACTCTGTGTGTTGGCTTATTTCCTATTCAAACTATTGTTTATAGAATATATCAAGCTGCAATGTGTTTTTGTGCACTCTTTTATAGCAACCATGTAGCCATGACTCTACCAACTTTGTTGAGCTTTGGTCAGATGAGATTAACAATTACTGCTGCATGCATGAATGGGTGCTGCCTGGGTTTGGGTCTAGTTGGACAGACTGCCAGCCTGAGAGAAATATCTCTTAAATAAATGTAAATGCTCAGGTTTTTCCTATAGAAAGTAGTGGTTTAATTACGCTATCCTCATACACAGATGCATAACTGATGCCTTGTGACATGGAAATATTTGGAGCCCATGAAACCAAAGGCCATCTCTATCAAACAGATACACTGTATATCACTTTCTACATCACTTTAGAGTAGGAGAGAGAGCAAGGAGAAACAATGAGCAAACTCGGAAGCAGGAACTGGGAATTGCAGAGGGAATGATGGACTCATAATCACCAGTAGTGGGAAGAAAAGAAGGGAAAGCTAGACATGTGGAACTGATACAAGTTTACACCTACTTGAGCATCTATAATGATAGAGCCAGTGATGACTTTGTATATATTTTGCTGGATAGGAATGGCTTCTCGGCACATCACACGAGTCATTTTGTTTGCCACAAGTGCATCAGGGCTACCACACAATGAAACAACTTTTGCAGAAGTGGCACAAAATCATGGATACGCAACAGCTCTCATTGGTAAATATGAAATACTAAGGTATTTTTGTCAGTAATATGCTTTGCAATAATTTGCATCTTTGTCTTTAAACAACCTCTGTAATACCAGAGCAAGTTTGCAAACATTGCAACTAAGGCTGGGCTTAACTTGATGAAACGTTTGTGAGGACTTTTTTGAAAATTTCTAATGACCTTTTAGAAGCTATTGCGAGTTTTCTCAACCATTTTAATTGTCAGAATTTCTTACTACCTTTTTTGTCATTAGCATCTTTTGACAATATGGTTACCTTTGCATAGTCTTTGTTAGTTAGTTATTTAGACCTTTAATATCACACCTTTTTAGTACCTTATAGAAAACACTGCCTATGCTAGCCTAAATGAATGTGAAACATCGTTTAGGACAGAAAGTATGTCAGCAATCATTACAATGCATAGACATCAGAAGAGTCCCCTGCCACGGCGTTTGTGTGCTCATGCCCATGTGGGACCCAAACAATGAACTCCTGTTCAGAGTTGACGGATGACACAATGTTCAGAGTTCTGGACCAAGTTGCATTAGATAATGTGACGAAAGGTGGAAACATCCATAATACACAATGATACCATCGCCCTGCAGTACAGGTACATAGTTGGTGGTGGA
Source organism: Allolobophora icterica (assembly GCA_963556255.1). NCBI lineage: Eukaryota > Metazoa > Annelida > Clitellata > Crassiclitellata > Lumbricidae > Allolobophora > Allolobophora icterica. The sequence continues at coordinate 39,193,626 of OY744609.1, read as the reverse complement.
TGATGCAGTGTCTGGAAATCCCTTGCACAACCAGTTCTGCTTAGAAGAGGCTTTCATCACCTGCTGATCTGTAGGTCGCAGGGCTGACCCATAACTGAGAGTTGAGGTCACTTCATAGATCTCCATTGCTAGTCTTCTGCCAAAACCATCATTAACTGTACTTGGCTGCATATGTCATAGGCCACACAACTCCATAACTCCATAAATATGAGGCTCTACTGTGCATGAATTAATGAATGATTAATATGGATTTAGATGCCAGTCGTCAAAGATAAGGGGAGGGAGAGATGGACAACTGAGGGTGGAAGTGACCGCTAGATTTATGAAATAGAAAGTCTTAAGTTTCAGCTTGAAGGATGAGGAACTTGGAGTGAAGACTATCCCAAAACTAAATAATTAACTGTCACTGTCCTTATAGGATATGCTTCAGAAACAAAAAGTTATAGCATACCAGTAAAAATTCCAGTCCTCATCCGCCGAAACCGAAATCCAACCCCTTTTCTCAAAATTATTGATGAGAAGAGGCTGACGGATGACACAATGTTCAGAGTTCTGGACCAAGTTGCATTAGATAATGTGACGAAAGGTGGAAACATCCGTAATACACAATGATACCATCGCCCTGCAGTACAGGTACATAGTTGGTGGTGGATGATGCAGTGTCAAGATCTACTTATCTCAGCTTCCATATTTATTAGATCCACATTCGCCTTTGGGCATGGGCGGCGATCTAGGGGAGGGTCGAGGGGGACAAGACCCCATCTTTGAGATTGGGGGGGACACACCATGCATCCAACTCCCCAAATTTTGAAGAAACACCAAAAAAGGTAATCAAATTGTTGAGGTTGACTGTATAAGTAATGAGATTTTATTGCAGACAGTGGGTGAGGCTGAGTTTTAAAAAAGCCTTACCAGCTAAAGGTTGACAAGCTTCAGAAGATCATTGGATTGTGTGATACGGGCAGGGACATAATAGTCAATTGTGGATTAAAGGTAAGCAGGTTGCTAAGTATGTAGGAGTTTATAGGTAATAGTAGCCAATTTAAAATCAATACGCCTTGAGATCAGAAGCCAGTGGTGTTGTGACTGAAGATCAGGGATGAGAGTTTCGTAATAGAAGAAACGAGCTGTGCTGCCAAGTTCTGCACCCATTGTAATATTTTGATATTATGAGAAGAGGTACCAGGGGCGGACTGGAGGAAAGTTGCAGGCCGGGGGATTCAGCTATCTTGGCAGGCCACTGAGGAGATGGGTCCGGGGAGGGGGTTGTGAAATTCTGAACCGATAGGCAATACTAACTTGTACAGAAAACTTTGATAGTTTGCGTACGTTCTTAGCTGCTAAGAATTAAGTTATGCTAAGGCTTAGCATTAGAATTGCTAAGAAATGGAACACATGTACAAGAATTAGAACTTACTACCACTGAAGTTCTAATACATTAAAGTATTCTTTAAAAGTCTGCTCTTTTTTGCCACTTCATCAATAATCTTTTCAGAGTTTAACTGATATAAAACATTTTTTCACATTAATAAAAGCATGACCCACTCAGTTGGTGAAAACTAAAGTTATTTTTTTTAGCATTAGGCCTATTTAATTTAGTAGTAACCTATTCACGTAACACAATTTTTCAGTATAGCATTGAACTTCCGTTGTGAGGAAAAGTTCATCGAAGCTTTCCAACGATTTAAACTAGGCCTATAAGGCGTTTCTAGCCTACTTAAACGTCTTTCCAATTTCTGTAAGGTTTCACCTTGACGTTCCAAAGAGGTTTTCTGGCGGTCCATAAACATCCTTTGCTCCGTCCCTTGGCGTTCCATAAATGTTCTATGCTCAGTCCCTTGTCATTCCAAGCTTTTTCATGGCGCTGCATAAATGTGTCAAACATAGACCTAATTTCTTCTACCATTCTAGAGGAGACCGGGCTCGATATAGGGGTTTCCCTTGCCGATTCCTCATCGCTATGGCGCTGTAGAAGACTTATCCACAGAACGCTTAGACATCTAAGTTAAAACTTTGTATACTACAGGCTACAGCCTATAACGCCAATACTTCGCAATGGTTTAAAAGCCTCACTACTGGATTATGCAAAACTGATTTTATAATCGGGACTCTTAACACTAACAGCCTCTGAGTTAAAAATCCTTTCTGTAACTTTACACACGAATTACATTATAATCTGTACTGCAGATTAGGCCTATAACGTTCGCAAGTAATCTGTAATCATTCTGTCATCATCAATCGTATTACCCTGTTGGAAAGTAACAGTTAGAAAGTAATTTGATAAGACTTCCCCTTGGCAAATTGGTCTTCCCCGCACGACTTCTGTAGCGCCAAGGATGATGTAGAGGCACTCCTCGAAAGACGAGCGAGAAAGAAATGACGACTTCTATATCGGCCGAGGAAGTCAAGCTAACTATATAGCCTTCCAACGCGCAAGACAGAACGGACTATCTACGCCTCCGAAAACATGACAAGAACTACCGTCCGTTCTCTTCGAAAGCAAACCAACGACTCCTACCGGCCACCACGAGCAGACTGACTCAGCTGAAACGGTAATCGAACAACCGTTCCAATCTATCGGAAATACTACCATATCTTTCCTCGCTTCAGTCTATAGTTATGTGAAGTGCACCCGAGGTTTAAAGAGTTCCCACGAGAGCATATTACTGTCCAGACATCTGTTTCACGGGGCATTACATGTAGGGGGTCTCGCTGACCAGTGACCAGGATAGCGTCGTCGAAAGACCGTCACCGAATCCGGGCAAAGGTCAAAACTTGTCCTGCTAACTTAGCGATACATCGCTTCGAAGAGAACATCTGTCCATTCCATCATCAAACCGTGGGAACGGGAAGTGATCCTACTGAATAGAGGACGCAGCGTCGCAAATATCGTTTCCCCCCGCCCTTAAGCGACAAGAGAGTTTCACGCGCCAGCGCCAGATGTCGCTTCTTAAAAATGGCCGCCAAAACCGGAAGCTAAAACTACTTCGTTGCAGTATTACAGCCATTTACATTTGAATTTTAATGTACGCCTACGCTAGTCTGCAACGTCACTGCGTCAGATGTTATTTTCAGTTTTAGGCCTACTTTTATATTGTTTTAATTGCCAGATATTCTGTAAGTGTGAGGGAACTTTACAGAATTTCAAAGAAAATTTATTTCATCAACTTGCCAGGCCAGGCCACCGGGCAAATGCCCGGTTGCCCGGTGGGCCAGTCCGCCCCTGAGAGGTACAAACTTTAAGCACAAGTGAAATGTTATCAAATTTTCATGCACCAGATATGAATCTGGTTGCCGCATTCTTCACACTCGGTAGTTTCTTCAAGAGCCCCTCCTGAATACTAAACAGCAGGGTGTTGCAGCAGTCAAGGTGACTGCTGATAAAGGTGTGTGCCAGGCTCTTTTGAGCTTCCAGTGTCGGTGGCAAATTGGATTCATCACAGCTGGGGCAACTGATAGTTGCATGAGTGACACAGATCGGACATCAATGGTAACTCCCAGGTCAATCTCAGTGCTGCAGAATGGAATATTGTCATCGAATGTCATCAACAGAATGGTAACTCACAGGTCAATCTCAGCACTGGAGAATCGAACAGGTATTGTCTGAAGCCAGAGCTCATCGACACTGATCTTGACCGGTTGATATGTAGCGCCAATCCAGATGATCCAAATCTTTTCCATGTTTATTTTCAGACTAGTGTATTAACCCGTCATAAATTATGACGTGACGACAGTGTATCATTATAGGCCTATATGTATCGTTGGCTAAAATGCTCTGATCGCCGTCGTCAAGACGACCGTCGCCCAGACGGCAGTATAGTGACGTCACAAACGGTTTCACAATAGAACAGAAAGCGTTATACGACGGACAAATTTGCATATAAAGAAACTATATGTATAGATGAATGATGACCATCCAGCTCCGAAATCATTCACAGTAATCAGTAAATCTTAGGGCAATGTATTTAAATGAATATAGCTTTCATGTGTTGATGAAAGATGCACATAGGATCCCTAGCAAGAGAAAAGAAAGGTGCACATAGCATCCATAACGAGAAGAAAAGACAGATCCAGATACCTAACCCAACTACTGAAAAGTCACAATGTTGCCAGATATTGTTGAAGTGCATGCAAAAGGAGCATAATGTTCAACAGCGATTATTAAGCAAGGGAATCTGCATCCTGCAAACCTCCCACAAGTGAGCGGGCGCTTTACCCAGTGGCTTCTATCCCCCCTAAACAGCTGGGCTCAATCCCTCTCCTTCCCCCCTCTTTCACAGAACCCCCTGTAAGATGGACGCAATTCCCCCTTACTGTAAGGCCCTTCCATACCTCGCCTTCCCTTCCTCCCCTACCCCTCCCACCCCTTCCCTCACCCTTTATCCTCTCCCTTTACCACTTCTGTACCATTTCTCCCTTCCCTCCCCTTGAAACGGAGGGGTCCGGGGTCCGCCCGGAAAATTTTTTGATTTCTACACTGCCGTAGGTGAGTTTTAGCGCATTTTTTTAGAAAGAAAACTGGTTTTGGAAAACTAAACTAAAACAGACTGTTGGATTAATTTCTGTAGGGCTCCCAGTGCACTGTAAAAATGTCACGGGACAGACTGCAATATATATGGAACAAAATTTCCAAAATATGGGACGCATGTTAAAATACTGGGCAATATGGGACACTGCATAGCAAATATATGGGGATTTTAAAGACTGCATTATGACTGGTGTAATGCAGTGGCAACAGGCTCCATCCCTGCCTATTGCAGTGTTACCCAGCCGACAATTATTTTGCTGGAATATATCAAGACCTGATAATCCCATTTTCACTGCACTACACGACAATAATTGTAGCATTGACCAACTAGTTTTTCTTAATAAACAGGATTATAAATGCTTTTTTCAATTTTTAAGCTTTTTTGGCATCCTACATCAACAGAAAAATAGCGGAACATAATGGTCAATAGCTAAAGAAAAATAAGTAATAATGATACACTGCTTAGACACTGTAAACTAAGCATAGGCGTAATTTGTGGGAGGTACGACGGGTACCCGTACCCCACTTTTTGGACTGGGGGACCGTACCCCACTATTTAAATAATGCCAATTAATATTTTATTATTACTGCAACTAAAAGATGGCTTGTTTTTACTTACACAAAAATTAATGAGAATACTGGCAGGGTAATATGTCCGAAATGGTCTCCATGCGAAAAGCGAAAGTGGAGACGAAATTGGTACCCCCACTTTTTAGACCAAAGTTACGCACCTGAACTTATGCAAATATTGCATGGCCCATAATACTGATACAAATAAAAATGACAATCTATAACACTGCTCAGACACTGTAACCTAAGCAAATATTGCATGGTCCATAATAGTAATATATCAAAATACAAAGTTAAAAAATGTCGTTCGAAGGTCGTCGCAACATAGCCAATAATGGCCAATAGCAATGCTTAATCTAAAATTTCAGTCCTTGGATGTTGCAGGACTGGTCAGTGGAACAGAAACATCCATTTCTCTGGAGGGGGGTTTTCCCTCTGGCACAAATTGGAAGCAGTCTGCTTCCTTCCCTTTCCCCCCCCCCAACCCCACGTAGTAGGCCCTGCACAGAGCTGTGAGCAAAGACTCTGTAAGACTGTAACTTGTAGGGAGTGTGATAAAAATTGAAAAGAAATACTTTCCCCCCTGTTTTTCACTGGGCTCAACTTGCGCCCACCCTGAATAGGGATAGAAGCCCCTGGCTTTACCCACCTGACATCACCAGACCAATATCAATATCTTAAATTTATGAAACAGCCCATCACTGTGGTAATAGATTCACTGATTTTCCTCTATTTATTTCAGGCAAATGGCACTTGGGATTGCACTGCAAAACCAAAGATTTCTGTAACCATCCGCTTAACCATGGCTTCAATTTCTTTTACGGAATTCCATTGACTAACATGAAGGATTATGGAAATGATGGGGAAAAGATCGTCGTATCCCAGTTTAAGTTTCTAAACCCAGTTCTGCTAAGTATTGTCTTAGGAGGATTGATCACTAGCTGGCTTCTCTTCCGCTTTAGAATTTGTGGATGGTGCGGTGTTATTCTCTTGTTGCTACTTCTTATTTTCCCTTCATCAGTGGTTCTTTTTGTGGTGAATAATTTTAAGTTTCTGAACTCTATGGTAATGCGGGACTTTGAGGTGGTTGAACAGCCAATCCGATTCAAGAATTTGACCCAACGACTCGTAAATGAAGGAACAAACTTTCTTGAGAAGAGACAGAAAGATCAGAAGCCTTTTCTTCTCATGATGTCATGGATCCAGGTAAGTATTTTGAAAAGTTCTGAGCTAAGAATGGCTAATTTCAAGACAATAATTTATCAACTTCCATGTTTATAAATGGAGTATGCAAGATAAATTTCATAAATTTTCTTCTTAATATACAGATATGACAGCGTTTGTGGTTCACTCTATCTCATTTTTTGGAGTTTAGAGACAGAGTGCACAAGGTCATCTATTGCCTTTCTTCACAACATGAAGATTCACACAAAATGTCAATTATGTAGTTCTTCATTGCAAGTGATAGGCGGTACATGTTGTAATATGCTCATTTACACAATTAGACAACAGAAACATTTCATGTGGTAACATGCTCATTTACACAATTAGACAACAGAAACATTTCATGTGGTAACATGCTCATTTACACAATTAGACAACAGAACATTTCATATGGTAACATGCTCATTTACACAATTAGACAACAGAAACATTTCATGTGGTAACATGCTCATTTACACAATTAGACAACAGAACATTTCATATGGTAACATGCTCATTTACACAATTAGACAACAGAAACATGTACATATGGTAAATTGCTCATTTACACAATTAGACAACAGAAACATGTACATATGGTAAATTGCTCATTTACACAATTAGACAACAGAAACATGTACATATGGTAAATTGCTCATTTACACAATTAGACAACAGAAACATGTACATATGGTAAATTGCTCATTTACACAATTAGACAACAGTTAGCGATGTCTTATATCGTGAAATTTTAGTTTACATTATGATTTATCTGCATTTGTCACATTGTTTCCATAGTTGTGTGGGCATCCAATTACTCATCCCGGCCAGATATTAAATGTACCTAAAAAATGCACAGTCTGTATCATTCAAGGGTTACCAACTTACCACCTTATTTTAGTACAACATTGTATTGATTTGAAAAATTAATCATATTGATAAGTTACAAATTTGTGAATTTATTTATCGACACGGTATATATATCAAGACACCATCTATGGACATTTTAAGTGCCTCACTTTGTACAACCCCAAAAGGATGTAAAGCTCAGTGGTTACAACGTGGACAAGCTCTAGAATGAAAAGTGCATCTTGGTATAGAACTTCAGTACTTGAACAGCCTGTACAGACTGTCTTTAATACTGATCGTAATAACAAAACAGGGACAGCTCTCAATGGGATGCCTTATAATTGCTATACCCAGATTCTGGAACTTTCTTCTGACAAATGTACACTCTGAGGTCTGTTAGCTTTTGAACTCAATAAAACTTATCTTCTCAGATCATTTCCTCCTTTGGCTGTTTCCACGTCTTCTCAGATTTACTACTTGGGTTTTTTATGACACTCTCCCGGGATTTTGTCATGCATATTAATTTGTACTAATGTACTAACTAATGTACTAATGACAACCGATTAATGCTTTGCGCATTATGACAGTAGTAGTGAAATTCTGAAATTAGATTAGACCACCTTTGAAGAGTTATCTATATCAATATTTAGTTAAGCTTATGATAGAGAGCGATTTTTATGGCCAACAGCCGAGGTAAGATTCGTACAGAGTTCACCTAAGGATGTTTAATGTTTGGGTAAACAGTCAGTTGCTGTGCTCAATCCAAACAAACACCAGCATCATATAGGATCAAGGACGACAATGCAGTTAACAATGCAATATTTAAATCTCCTTCAGGTTCACACTGTACTGCACACATCAAAAGAGTTCAAAGGTCACTCGGCGCATGGTGCATTCGGTGACAATGTAGAAGAGATGGACTGGGGTACAGGAGAGATCGTCAATGCACTTGAGAGATTGGGTCTGCTAGACAACACCCTTGTCTATTTTACATCTGACAATGGAGGTCACCTGGAGGAGAAAGGTCATGATGGAAGTCAGGAAGGCGGTTGGCATGGAATATATCGAGGTCAGATAACAAAGTTCAGATTTTAAACAGCAACTTCCTTAATAAGAATACTTTATAACAGCAAGTTATATAAAGTGCCACATACACTTGTAATGTACTTAAAATTTGTACAACATTTCACTTGCATTAATCCAGTTCCATATTATATTTCACTGTTAATCTTGTTAATTTGGAGGGTGGCGGAATGACATGGGAAGAAGCTGAGAGGGCTGCGGAGGACAGAATGACGTGGAGGAGCTGTGTCGCCTGAGGCGCTGTCAGGGCGTGGAAGGACTAAGGTTTAAGGTAAGGTAATCTTGCAGTCATAGCGTTAAAGGGCAAGACTGAGAAATTTTGCTGGTGTTGCAATCAGTAGCACAACTTTGCCTCAGGTAATCTTGCCTTTCTGTTTCTGCTATTTAGCGGTAGTGATTGTATATATTTAGGTGGCAAGGGTCAAGGTGGAATGGATGGTGGAATACGTGTTCCAACAGCGATCATGTGGAGGAAACACATTAAACCACAGACAGTTATCAATGTTCCAACAAGTCTCATGGATATCTTTCCAACGCTGTTGTCTGCTGTCTGGAATGAACCACTTCCACAGGATAGAATAATTGATGGAAAGAACATCTACCCATTGCTAACTGGAAATAATTCCACACCTCCACATAAATTTCTATTCCATTACTGTGGAACAGAAATACACGCTGCTAGATATACTCCTGGAGATGGTTAGATCTTTTCTATATTATTATTTCGATTTATTAACACAATTTCTCCAAAATCTGTTTTATCATTATCAATATATTCGATAACTTTTATTTGAACAAATTACAAAGGTAATGAGTAGAAGATTTGAATAACGATAGTAAAAATTGAAATGCCTCTATTGGTGTGTGTCCTCGTCTGATGCTTTTTCTGAGATCAATCTCTTTTCCTGGACTATGTATACTTGCCTGGAGAAACAGATCATGTAAAACTCCACCACTGCATCTACTTTGGCAGTGCCAGTCTCAAGCCTGGAGAAAGGAGGACGGCTACACTAATTATCTTTGTTATGATACAGTGTCGTTAGACAGCAACTAACCAAACCAGATCATGCAAAATTCAATTCCTGGATCATGAGCACAGGAAGCCCTAAGATCAGATCAATACCGGAAAGTCAGTTCACCGAGGTAGAGAGGCAGCTTATGTTGGACAAGCGAGCTGGAGATGGTAAGTCTGAAGCCAGGACCAAAATGGAATAAGATACTGAGCAGAATGAACAGATGTCGCGAAATTTCAAAAATTTAGGTCCAGAAACTGAAACTCTCATTAACCAAGAACAGTTCTAGGTAAGAATTTTATATCATTGGTGGGCTACCACCAGAGAAAGGCAACCGATGACCTATTGCAACAGTGATACGTAATAAGAACAGAGATATGAAGTATGATATATGTATGAATCTAAGCTTTCAGTTTCAATAATCTAGTTCCAAGTTCTTTTTCACTGGATCTCAAAGCTTTCCATTCTAGTAAATTTTGTGTTTAAGATCCTCTCCAGGTGTTGGAAAAGTAGCTTCTTCAGATACCTAAATATGTGCACCATAAGAAGAGAATGTATCTTGACCTGAGTGAGGTAAAATGGTCCTTATGTTCAGAGGAGGTTAGATCAACACAAAACGCGGTGCACAATGTGCTGATGTTGATGTATGAAGTAAGGAAGAAGAAACTTCCCATGAAAGCCAATGGATATCCCAACTTCTTTGAAACCAGCAAAACCAGCTCCTCTATTTGACTGCATATGCCAGGGTGCAGCCCAACAACGAGATCTGCCTCAGTAGGAGGATCTTCAACTTATTCCTTCTTTGACGGGAACCCAGAGGAGTGAATCTCTGATACAGTCTTGTGTATAGGAGAAATTTCAGTAAATTGGTCACTAGCTCACCGGCACAGTTGTTGAGGATGGACTCAAACTGACCGGTTCTGAACTTTCCAGATTGCAAGGATGGCATTTCAATTTATTCATTCATTCGTTCAGAGCAGTTATATAGCTCCTTTCCAAGATACCTATTCAGAAGTGCTTCCACCCAACCACGGCAAACGAGAACAGTTTTTAAATGCTTTCAAAAGAGCATGCAAAGCCTCTGGTGAAGAACGTACAGATCTGAAGGAAGGTTATTCCTGGTAGGTGACCCAACCGCTAAAACGGCACAACATTGCATCTCCAAATGCATGCAAATTGCTCACCAATGAGCTCTTGCAGGTCATGGATAAGGCGTTATGGAGCCTAGTCTAGGAATGAGAAGATGAGCGTTTGTCAGGTTTTGTCCGAGCCTGTCAAGTTCCAAGCAAAAGATTTTAGCCATACTCATTTCGCTGACACCCAGGCCTGTACCTCCATTGTAGTTGTCAGCCACTTTTATAGAGGCACAGGTGTACCATGTACATAATAATAATAATAATAATAATAATAATAATAATAATAATAATAATAATAATAATAATAATAATAATAATAATAATAATAATAATAATAATAATAATAATAATAATAATAATAATAATAATAATAATAATAATAATAATAATAATAATAATAATAAAGTAATGTAACCGTGAGTTTAATTAAGATTTCTAGACTAGATTTCTAGATTAAGACTGCTAACAATAATCCAGTCATAATAATAATAATAATAATAATAATAATAATAATAATAATAATTTTTTCTTTATTAATTCAAACTGACAAAAGCAGTAAGATTACATTGCAACATGACAGTACAATGAAATCTTAATTAAACACACGGTTTGGCAGCCATGCAAGGTGCCGCCCTAGAGGGGGGTTACGGGAATCGATCTGCAAACCTAATGCTCTCCTGGCCACGAGTGTTACCATTACTCTATTCTCATCCTGGATGTTTATAAGCTGCTAAACCCAGAAACAGTTTAAGACTGACCAAAAAACCTAGTTCATTCGAAGCCACCCAAAAGTAGGGTTTGAAAATTCCAGTCATTTAAATATTTGTTACTATGCAACGTTTAAGTAATTCAATATTATATTTGGTCTTAAACTGTGAAGGTTTTTTACATTCATTAGTTTAATTATCATGAGTACATAATGCCAATTTATTAACTAAAACAGGAAGTGAGCTCACGTTTTGTGGCATAGATGTAAGTACATGTACTTGTTTTGTATCTCATATAAAATTATTGTATGAAAGCATGTTGAAGACATCCCAGTTTGAGTTTGGTTACATTACTTTAAACAGATCTGTTGTTGTACCAGGTCAAGACGTGTACAAGGTTCACTATGCAACTCCTAAATGGATTGAAGACACTGAAGGTTGTGGCTACATGTGTCACTGCAATGAACGTCACATTATACGTCATGATCCTCCACTGCTCTACAATATTGCCAAGGACCCTTCAGAGAGGAATGCATTGAAACCAGATGATCCAGAAAACAAGGAGATAACGAAGATCATTGGAGACGCTGTTCGATCGCATGTGAATGGCGTCGGGAATGTTCCTGATCAGCTGACCATTCTTAAAATGCTTCCACAACTGTGGCTTCAGCCATGTTGTAATTTTCCCTACTGTGACTGCATTGATCCAGCATATGCCAGTCTCCATGCTGATTAAAACTGTAATGAAAAACATGCAAACAAGTTTCCAAAAATTACACGAGGCAAATCTGTATTTTTGGCTTTATGTTGTGTTGGAGGGAACTCAGTGCTTATATTTAGTGATATGATGATTCAATTTCAAATCATAGTTGCTGATTGGATTGAATATAAATAAAATCAGTTTTTAAATATTGAATCTACTTATCTCAGCTTCCATATTTATTAGATCCACATTCGCCTTTGGGCATGGGCGGCGATCTAGGGGAGGGTCGAGGGGGACAAGACCCCATCTTTGAGATTGGGGGGACACACCATGCATCCAACTCCCCAAATTTTGAAGAAACACCAAAAAAGGTAATCAAATTTGTTCGTGCATAAGTGTGAGAAAATATTTTGACATCTTTTTGACCAGATCAGTTCAAAACTTTCTGACTAGATCAGTTCAAAAGTTCCCCCCCCCCACCTGTCAAACAAGATCGCCGCCAGTGCCTTTGGGGGTGTGTCATGCAGCTCATGCCTGATTCACCCAGACCAGTGTACACACGCTATCAAGCAACTCAACTCCCACAGTTGAGTTGTTTGATAGCGTCCATGGCCAAACTGTGCGTGCGGTAAAGAAGCTGTTGATCTCGCTACACATTTCCTTCAAGTCAACTATACTCAGAAGTGCTCCCGACCCCAGCGCGGCTGTAGAGAGCAGTCTGAAGATGAGAATAAAACGTGTCAGAAACTCAGAATGGACCTTGGGGAACAGGTGGATAGCCAGAGGAAAGCCATTCCAGGCCTTCGTCTCGCGCTCCTAACAGCCACAAAGAGAGAAGGCACGGGTCTGTCTAATGGAAGTAGGAGCAAAAGAAACAAGAAGTACACCCGGTCAGGTGAGCGGAGGGAGAGGTGGCCCCAAACACCCAACGTAGGACAGCAGAGCTCGATCGGAGGTAAGCAGGGGCAAACAGCGGCGGGGGAGCTATTCTATATAGTCTGTACAATCTGCTGCTGAAGAGGAAGCCACATGACAATGGAATTGTGACCCTATATTGTTCATTCCCTCATCATAATGCGCTTGGACTTCTGCAACGTTGTCCGGGTTGTGGCCAATCTGCTAAAATTTTCGCATGTTTTAAACTGCATGCGAGAGACATTGCACTGGCTTCCAGTTGAAGACAGAATTACATCCAAGGTCCTCCTCCGCAGCCGAGCATCAATGGTCGGTTCGGTCCCGGAATAGCCTACATCGGGGAACTCTGCGTTCCTATATATCGACGAACACAGCGCGCCTCAGCTCGTGCATGGAGACTAGTTGTTAGTCCCGGGCTGTGGCAGGCTCCCGTACAACGATTTGCTCGCTCACATCGATTCATGCATTGGAGCAGTAGGCCTAATATAAGTCTTCCACTTGAAATTGGAACTTTGCCGACACAGATAGCTCAGATAACATTTTCAGCTCATCTTAAGGCTCACCCTTTTAGATCTGCCGTGTTATAATTCTAAAATGCGCTATATAAGTGCGCTATATAAATGTTCAGATACATATACTTACATACATACATGCATATTACATACATACGTACATACATACATACATACATACATACATACATACATACATAGTTACATACATACATACATACATACATACATACATACATACATACATACATACATACATACATACATACATACATATTACATACATGCATGCATACATAGGCCCCTATTACATACATTCATGCATACGTATACAATAGTAGTCGAACCGTGAGTCAGAACATCATTGCTTACTGGTTCATTTAATTTGTTGTTACATGTTTTGTCTGTTCTAACGTTCACATTAAACATTTTATCTAAGCATATAGTAACGTATACTGTTATTTGATGTTGTCTTGTAAATTTATCTGTTTGGTTTCGGTAGTGGACGACGGTATACCTCGACATGTTTCACGCGTTTTATGTTTCATCCAAATAGTAAATTGGTATAACAGATTCGTCAAGGTTTCAGATTTGCAACAATTTTGAGATCCTTTGCTTCTGGATAAGCAAATTAAAACTGCCTGTGGCACTTATACCAATTAATCCTAGACGCGTATGTATAGGCCGTATACGTGTTCCTTACTTCAGTTATCTGTTCTGTAGGCTACTTCATCCTTAGGAAATGTTTGCATTTGACTTATGCTTTTGTTTTTTTCTGTTTTTTTTCTGTTTGAACATACATGGAAGTATAGTTATTATTTTATACAACATTTGCATCTGTTATTTGGTTTTAGCCTGTCTCCTTTATTTATATTCTGTTCTTATTTTCTGTTCTGCATGAGCTGTTTTTACGATTTTGACAGAGCTGATCCTTGAGCTGTTCATTGTGTTGGTGTGTGGATCATCATTTTGTGGTTCTTCTGTAGTTTCATCGTGGTTTATTCGACTTTCCCTCTGTCTCCGTAGACCTCCTAACAGGAGCGGGAAGATGGCATGTCCAGCTTCTTCTGTTCATCAGTGAACTCGTTGAGGGCAGTGTGGGTCACGTCGGTGTTTATTCCAATTTTGTTCTGCGTTCGAGGAATGAAGCCAGCAAATCCTAAAAGTCACACACAGCAAAATATAAATCAATCTTCTCTTAAATCTCATTAATTCAGTCTTTATGAAATTATTGTATCGCAGCTGAAGCAATGTATAGACCTACATTTAGAAAAGGTTCATAATCATGTAGGCCTATATCACTTTCTGTCTATAGTCTCCCAGCAACAGCCTATTGTTCGTCAAGCAGTACCTGAAATAACTGCTTTTGACTGGACAGAGCGCTCGTAAGCTATAGTGCCTTGCGTCTGTCTGTTAAGTAGCGATTTAGAAATGTAAGTAAACGATTACGATTGCACTTTAGGCATTTATTACGAATAAGAAGGTCGGCACAGTTTTGAAAGTGCGGGAGATAAGTCTGCTTAACTCGTACAGTTCTACATACTTCAAAACGCACTTAATTGCCATTGTCAGTCTGATCAGTTAGGCCTAGATAGAAGCCACGTGTACAGCGCCTTTGAGAGACGCTGTATGAAGTGTCTTAATTCATACTTGGATCTTGTTAGGGCCTACATATACAATTGGCTGCTTGTGTTGGCCCCGCCTCGGCTAAATTATGATCTGAAACCTTGATGAGGATGGGTAGGCCTAATGAATAAGCAGTAGCTTTCGCTGCCTTTAGTTTATTGTTTTGTGTTCTACCTATATAGAACGGGTTTTAATATTATTGCTACCTGACTTGTAGTACTTCTCGGGATCATCGTTTGCCATCTTGTAGGGTGACACGTAGTCTGCATTGGCGAGATCGTGGGTCCGGATGTAAGAGTTCGCTCCAAACTCAATCTAAAAGTGCAGAATGACAGATATAATGTCCCATATCTACGTTTGAGAATTGTACGTGTGTTAAAAGGGAATCAACGTCCAGAACCTCAAAGTCAATGCCTGCTAGTTGAATGCTTTTGACTGACTTTGCAGCGGGATTCAACGATCGACCCTTTGGGCCGAGATCGAGACAAAAGACCCGAAATGTCCAGCCTCGACACGAGACCAAGCAGTGCGAGACGAGGGCGAGATCGAGATTGTGGGCCTCCGAGACTCAGACAGAGGTCAAGACCCAGATACTCAAAGACGAGACCGAAGCTTTTACCTTGAAACTGTCATCATTATTAAATACTGGCAGAGTAGTTGTGGTGTACTCAATCTCACCATCTTTACGCAGACGACACCCGACTTTTCATATCCTGCTGCCCAGCTCTTTCTCCTCCTCCATTGCTAAATTACTCGATGTGTTTAATCTAATCTCTCAATGGATATCCTCAGAGGCGCGTTTACCTGTAGGCGCACTAGGCGCGCGCCTAGGGCCCCCAAATCTAGGGGGCCCCCAAAAGAAGGAAAATATTTCTTTCAATTATGAGAATAACATGTGAATTTTGATTTTTTTAAATATAACCTATTTTCTATTTTTTTAACAGTTTAGCATTCATATTAAATATATTATTGTAATTTATAATTGTTTTGCTCATTTGGGCTAATAGGCCTAATTCATTTTGACTTTGCGCAAAATAACATCAAAATTGTTAGCAACAAGCAACAACGGCCGTCTGGCAGTCTGCAGCTGCAGTTTAGGCCTACGTGTTGAATGTTTAAGTCTGATTATTCCGTAATTTTTAGTTTTTAAAAGTTATTGAAACTTTCATTAATATTGTTAAAATGAAAACATCACAAATCCCATCGATATGTATCAGCTTGTATTAGGCCTACGTGGCCTACAATCCACATTTCCAAATGTGGAAACAATTTTTGCGTATTTAGGCCTACCTTACGATATCAATAAGTAGGCCTAATACTTCTGGAGAACGGTCGTTTTCTGTACTTAATAGAGTGAAAAACTACATAAGAAGTTCCACTGATCAAGATCGGATAGGTAATTTAGCTTTGCTCTGCATCGTATCTGCTGAAACCTTGACCAACAAACTGATAATTTTGCTAGGCTCAAATGCAAAAAGAAAACCCTGCAGAAAGCGGTGAATAGAATTTTTTGAATTCTGCATTCGCATATTTTTGCAATTTAAACTCTCTTCTGTTTCTGTTACTTTGTTTATGACTAGACAGACTATAGTTGTTAAAAAAAGTAACACCAATTTTGCGATTAAATTTCAAAGATTTTTTCAAGCACTTTTTACATTATATAATATAGCATTGAGTAGGCCTGCACACAAACGAGTAGGCCTGCTGTACACTGTACAATTATAAATATTATTGCGTTGTTTGCTAAAATCATTAGATTAAATCAAATAGCTTCACATTCCTTGAAAATAGTTTCTATAACTAATTGTAATTACAAGTCAATAACATTCGCAATTTAAACGGCTTTAAGTTCAACTTCATGGTTTTTTGCACATGTAGGTTTAACACCACCAGAGTCTCAGACTTTCAGTCTACAAGTTCAGAAGGGCCCCCAAAAATGTTTGCACCTAGGGCCCCGTTTTCTGTAAACGCGACTCTGACTATTATGCAGATGTCAATCAGAAGCAGTTAGACAGTCCACTGTACATTGACAATTGATGCCATCATTACCAAAGAGGGACGCGGTGGTGTAGCAGTATGTTCTGTGCCTTGTAACCGAAGGGTCGCAGGTTCGAATCTACCTCAAGCCACTGCGTAACAACCCAGCGCCATCAATGTTCTGTCGTGTATGGTCGTCTGCACTTCTGAACTTTGGAAGGAGGACAATATCAAAATACAGTTGTATTCTATTAGGGCCTATGTAGCACAGATGATGCCAATCTGTAATAAGTAGAGCTCCCACGGTCCATGTGGAACATAATGTGGAACATAGAGGAGATGCTCGCCTCCTGTCTACTCTATATCCAGAGAACCAGCAACAAATGAATGTCAAGGTTCTCGACGTGGAGCCAGTAAGTTCGTAGTACTTGCCATTTACTTCCCAACTCTCACGTCGGTACAAAGTTATACTCTGCTTGGTGACCGAGACAAGACTTAGTGTTGGCAAACGATCTCTGTGCGTAGGTTCGTTACGCGGAGTCCTCTCAGCAAGATCGAATCCACAGTCGTTTGGTTACAGACTAAGCGCGCCACCGAATAGACAATAAACAGGACTTAGTGTCTGCATGTGTCCAACTTAGTGCACAAAATGACTGGCCATCACTTAGTGCACAGAATGACTGGCCATCACTTAGTGCACAGAATGACTGGCCATCACTTAGTGCACAGAATGACTGGCCATCACTTAGTGCACAGAATGACTGGCCATCACTTAGTGCACAGAATGACTGGCCATCACTTAGTGCACAGAATGACTGGCCATCACTTAGTGCACAGAATGACTGGCCATCACTTAGTGCACAGAATGACTGGCCATCACTTAGTGCACAGAATGACTGGCCATCACTTAGTGCACAGAATGACTGGCCATCACTTAGTGCACAGAATGACTGGCCATCACTTAGTGCACAGAATGACTGGCCATCACTTAGTGCACAGAATGACTGGCCATCACTTAGTGCACAGAATGACTGGCCATCACTTAGTGCACAGAATGACTGGCCATCACTTAGTGCACAGAATGACTGGCCATCACTTAGTGCACAGAATGACTGGCCATCACTTAGTGCACAGAATGACTGGCCATCACTTAGTGCACAGAATGACTGGCCATCACTTAGTGCACAGAATGACTGGCCATCACTTAGTGCACAGAATGACTGGCCATCACTTAGTGCACAGAATGACTAGCCATTATTTTGTGCAGCTGATGAGTTATGTCAACGAAGACGGGTTTGATTGAAAAGGGATGGGAAGAAAGCACTGGACCATCATAGCAGAGACCTCTGGGTTTGATTGAAAAGGGATGGGAAGAAAGCATTGGACCATCATAGCAGAGACCTCTGGGTTTGATTGAAAAGGGATGGGAAGAAAGCATTGGACCATCATAGCAGAGACCTCTGGGTTTGATTAAAAAGGGATGGGAAGAAAGCATTGGACCATCATAGCAGAGACCTCTGGGTTTGATTGAAAAGGGATGGGAAGAAAGCATTGGACCATCATAGCAGAGACCTCTGCTAGAGAACTGTTGAGATAAGACCAGGACAGCTTCTCAACTTCGACTTATTTAGATAATGAGGATGAATTGCTGACCGGTTTAAATGCCGCGCTGGATGGCGTCGCTGTATGTGCCATCTGCGAGGATTGGCACTGATCCGAAGTGTTTCTGCCCTTTTCTGCCTCCAGTTCGGCAATGGATTTGATGCAAGTCTCTCGGTATGTCTTGCCCAACTGGAACTGATTTTTCGGAACAAAACCTTTAAACAATGAAACATAAATTACCTGATTTGTTATACAAGTTCAAATCCTGTCCATCGTGAAGCATGAAGAAACTGCACCATCGACTATAGTAGGCCTAATAACACAAGGCATTCTCTAACTCTAAGAAAACATTCGGTAATCGCAGCATTCACTCCAGGCCAGCAGAATCATTCGGAAGAATGTTCCCCAAGTTTCAACAGGTTAACAAATCTTAGCAGATATTATCACTAATTACGTCAGCAAAAACTTTCTGCACATTAAATTGATTATCGCATTTTAGTCACCCAAAGTCTTTTGCAGGTCTACTTCAGAAGTCATGCTCTAACAGCATATATATATGGTGTAAAGAGCAGATCATTCATGACACTATATCGTTAATAACTCTGGTTTTCGCATCCTATCTTCGGACAAGGAGATCGATTCCTTAATACCAAGACCCCGGAAGGCTAATTTTGATAAGTCCTATACGAGTATGTAATAAGTGAGCTACCGTATTAATAAACTTAATTGAATTTCTTCAGTGTGTGTCGAGTAAAGTCCAAAGCGATATATCAGACAGTGAGGTTCAGTTCCGAGTGAAACTTCGAAGTTCAGGCCTTGGGAAATGGTCAGCCACTGTGCAAAACCAACACGAAACAATCACTTTGTAAATTTAATTTGTTTTCATGTTTCTATATTCTGGCAGCGTCATGCTGTTGTTAGACTGTAGGCCACGAACAATAAATCCCATTTTCCTATAACAGGTCTTGATGAAATGCACACACTCTCTCTTTACGATCTATAAAATTCATGACCTGCTTTGAAGACTGCTTCTATTACTCTTTTACTCTGACTTCTGTGGCATGCACTGCCTTTCGAACATACCGCCAGTAACCAACTTCAAAGTCTAGCTGTTTCTTTCCAATTGCATCGTCCGAATCCTCTTCGGTGGATTTACTATCCACTAAACTGTCCGTGGAGACTGTGGTCCCTTAATACTATTTACCACCTTCACGCTCTCTATTAGCCGCATAGGCGGCAGAGCTGATCACTTTTGAAGTTCAGGGTCGGTGATATTCAGCATGACATGCTCGGGCAGCCGATGATCAGTCTGACAAAGTAAAACAGAAAGAGTGACGAAGAAACTGAAGAAGAAAAAGAATTCCAAAAAAGAAAAAAAATGAAGAAATTTAGGCAGAATTTATTAAGAAGAAGGAATTGAAGAAGAGATTGAATAAATTGCATTGTCCGAAGAAATTGAAGAAGAAATTAAAGAAAAATAACTGAAAAAGAATCGAAGAATAAATTGAAAAAGAATAAATTGAATAAATTGAAGAATAAATTGAAGAAACCATTTAAAAAATTGAAGAAGAAGAAGAAGAAAAAAAGAAGAATAAGAAGATGGAGTAGCCTGAGAGGCAGCCATGGGTATGAAGTGTGATTGACTTCATTTTTCTTAGCCTCGGCTTATGATGGCGGTGACCAGTCCTCTTCCCACGGTCCCACCGGCAGTGTGCACACCCCAGCATCACCAAATCACCTATATTGGAACTGTTTCATCTCCCGTTCTGAAATCCCTAACAATATTCGAAACCCAAGTAGGTCTACTTTCGATATATACCTCTTAACCATCTAGCGTCTCACTCTACGCGATCCAATATCACCGCTCATCCACCATCATATCCCCACGCTCCTCTGTCAGCGCTCGTGGCTAAGCTAGTGT
Organism: Allolobophora icterica; assembly: GCA_963556255.1. Lineage (NCBI taxonomy): Eukaryota > Metazoa > Annelida > Clitellata > Crassiclitellata > Lumbricidae > Allolobophora > Allolobophora icterica. Next base: position 39,173,281 of record OY744609.1, on the reverse strand, counting down.
CCTGCTCCACCCTGAAACTTAGCTTAGCTTTAAAGTCGCGGTTTAGAAATTTCGAGAATAAGCTTACGAACATGAGCAGCAAACGATGATATGAGGCTACTCGTCATTTCAACTTAAACTTAAGTCTAAAAGATTTTTTTTTTCGTGGTCCAACTGCTGCTGTGATCGATCTTTCGCTTCGGTATTAGTTAGGCCCTACACCAGTTTGTGATGGATTCTGAGTTGTGATATTGTTTTTTTGCTCGTAATTAAAACCCCTGTAGTTGGACCAGTACATCTCTACTGAAGAGATGACAGCTTCCAGATGTCGTGAGAGAGGACGATTCGGGAGAAGAGCGTCCCACTCCTCAACATCCGGTCATGTACTCAGGGCCTGTTCTCTATGCTGTTTGCTGCATGAACCCAATGCGCTGAGTGATTAATCATAGAGAATCAGCTCAACGTAGCCCAAATAGTAATAGCTCAACAGCAGGTGGACACAGAAGAGTGTTGGTGAAGTACTACTGCTGCAGGCTGTCGATTGGATTAGTGAACGTTTCTTATGGGAAAATCTTCTACAGAAGTCTTTCTCTGCTAATATTATTTCACATTTTGTGCTATAGCCAATGTCTTTAAACATACCATCCGACCAAGCAAAGAAGCATCTAAGAGCGGACATTCTGTCAAACTAGGCGCCCAGATGCTTAACGAGGGATTTCCTTTGACTCTACTATATGGGGTCTTTGGTCCATTAATTGGAATCCATACCTTGGTTTTCCGCTCACAATTCGGACCAAAGCCCTTGTAATTAAATGATTCTCCAAAACCGTGTTATATTAGTAGGCTGTTACTATTGACGCTTCCTCCATCCAATGCCTCCTCCTCCATCCAATGCCTCCTCCTCCATCCAATGCCACACCTCTGTAGACGTCCTACCTCCGTATCCAGAGACCATGTGTTCAGTCAGGATTGGAAACTGCAGTTTGGCTGCTCTCTGGCGGACTCGTGCAACGGCCTCACGCAGATCGGGTCGGGTTTCGACTAGGTTGTCTTCAGCGCTGACTTTGGCTACGTACATCGTGCCGAGGTTCACCCTACGAGTCTTCCCGCTGTTAAACATCGACCAGAAATTATCATAGATCGTTATGGCCAGTATTTTGCAGACGCTTATTTGAAACAACCTGGCAGGTAGAAATACGTTTGGTTTGGTTGCGGAGCCAGACCCAATAGCGAAGCAGGCAAGCAGAGCAGACAGATAGGACTAAACGATGGACGAAATGGGCAAATAAACCGAGAAGACACGCAAAGGAGGAAGCGAAGGAGAGCAGTAGCTGTAGCAACAGAAGAAGAAGGACAAGAATAAGAAGATAGAGAAGAAAAAGGAAGAGGATTAGGAAGAGCAAGGACATAGGCGGAGGAGGGATGAGCAAAAGAGGAGAGAGAAGTACAAAGTTGTAACGTCGATATATATGGCATTCAATTTGATTCAAAATGTGTTGGATAGACCCGTCTCATGACGCGTCCAGTGTCCACAACCTGTATAGGGTAGAGATAATTTTCGTGGGACATCGCACGTTCTAGGCCTGTGATTCCCAACCTCTTTCAGAACACGGCAATACTACCAACGCAACGGTCGGTCAGCGGCATCCAGGCCCTAATTTCATCAATATTTCTTCTTCAAGTACTGTTAGTTCCTTTTCACTGACGAGCAACGTTCCTTGTATTAAACCACAGGGTTGCAAATATTTCTACACTACTTTAATTTTGTAAAATAATTATATATGTTTTACGCTATAGTTTCTTACATTCTTTCACAGAAAAGCTGCGCAAATGTTATATGGTTCTGCCTTTCTGCCTTCCAACCGTGGCACCTCTTGAGTAGGTTCACGGCACCTTTGGGTGCCGCGGCACCCAGGTTAAGAAGCACTGCTCTAGACGATGTGAAGATGTGATGACGCCTTCTGAGCCGACTTACTTCACTTTGACAGATTAGCTGAATGATCGAGGAAAGGTTTTGCATAGCTAATCTATGTGTGGCAAGTTCACGCATAGCCCTATGTAAGGCGGTCTCAAATGTACTGAGAACGGTGCTCACAGTATCTGAGCAGTGCTTGAAAGTGTTTGAACTCGGTTGACTGTTTCAGTTACAAATGTCGTTGATCATCGCTGACGATTGTTGACCTATGCTTACCTGGTGTTCATGTCTGTGACGGACGAGTTGCATGGTGGCGGAAGATACAGAGGTCCTTTACTGGCGCATTCTTGCGTCAGTTGTTCGATGACCGAATGCGGTGGCCAGGGACAATCCCCCATGATCTCCTGTCTGGGTCAACTGCGTCTGTCAACCCCCAATAGAATATTATATGCCTCGTGGACCCGTTGGTCTAACTGCCTCTCACGGCGACTCATCGGATGATGTAATTTCATTTTCTTCATATCCGAAAGGATTCTATTGTTGCGCCGCTTCTGACGTCATAATCAGCTCAAAGCGTAGATGCATCTAAAAAGGCATCTAAAATCACAGGATATAACTCTCTGAATATATAATATATATGTATATAGCTATTGATAGCGTGAATCATTATAATTTGTTTCGCGATAGAGTTACTTAATTTTATAAACAGATGTTTAATGTCGATATTATGCAATTGGTATGGTAAGCTTTTTGTAGCGGTTAGATGGAATGATATAGCTTGTCTTCCCAGTTCCACGTTGGTTGTGATGTTAGGCAAGGCACTACTGTCTTCTGCGTTGTTTAAACTTCTCATGCATCATACACAGTGCGTCTGATTTGAAAATAGTAGCCTAAGCGGGTTGAAAATCGATCGCGCTCGACCGAGTAGGCGAGCGATATTCGGTCGACCTCGGGAGCTTTAATGTACAGCGTATTTTGTGTATCGTATTCGTAATTTTTCGTATCGCTGCATATAGTACTCATTTAGTAGATCTATCTCACTTCGGTTCCGTTATCTGCGTAGGTCTCTTGAAGAGGTGCTATATAAATTCTCAGAATGAATGAACATTCATTAGGAATCTATACCATTGACGTAAGATAACGTGTGACGGCTGATTTCACAAAGTTGGCTGAGCCTTCGGCATACCCTGAACACTTTTTTAGCTTGACCTTTCAGCCGGCAATCCATTCGAATTTTATCGGCGTGCTTTCTGCAGGACATGCACTAAATTTTGTTCACAGTCCGATGGTTTTCTATTTCGACTACATCGACATCGCCTAATTTCCATGACAGATACGTGCTCAACTGTAAATTATTATTCGATTTGCTCATTTTGGCCACCACTGTTGTTTAAAATAATTTCGGAAATTGGTGATGTTACGGATGATGTCACGCAGCGTGAGGTGTTGGCCGTGTTGTTATAGCCAATCATATTGCACGAAATTGGAGTGATTAGTCAGCAGTAATTAGGACAGGTCACGGCACGCATTCACCGCTGCCGCAAGTAAGTAAATTAAATTAATCGCAATTGTGCTTGTGCTGTCAGCTCTCGGAGCTCTAGCGATCGTCATGGCACACAGTCTCCATTGCTTTTGAGTCGCGCTCCGGCATCTGCGACTATCGACTTTGGTTTGGTGTGTCTCATGACGATTTTCTTGGCATGTTAACAGGGGTGGTTTGCCATTGCCTTCCCCTGGTTTTGCCTGCCGTGCCCGTTCGTTCCCCTTCCTTTGGAAGGGTACTAACAGTCCGCACCGCGTGAAGGTGGGCACGGAGGACTTTGGTTCACCAGCCCAGGTCGGATCCGAGTCTACGCTCATGAGAGACGTCGGTCAGGTCGCCTCCCTGCTTTACTCTGAACAGAGCATCCAGGACCTCGCCTCCCTGCTTTACTCTGAACAGAGCATCCAGGACCTCGCCTCCCTGCTTTACTCTGAACAGAGCATCCAGGACCTCGCCTCCCTGCTTTACTCTGAACAGAGCATCCAGGACCTCGCCTCCCTGCTTTACTCTGAACAGAGCATCCAGGACCTCGCCTCCCTGCTTTACTCTGAACAGAGTGACTGGTGAACCTTTGCGGATTAGGTAACTAAAATAATGGTCTGGCTCTATGTTCGTCTATCGTCTTGGAGTCTAACCCAAACTCAGCGAGCGACGACCGACGGTGTGAAGCCTTCGGCTAGGCGAGCGGTAAATCGCTCGCCGGTACCTTTGCTAGACGAGCGACCAAGAAGAGCGATCGATCGCTCGCCTTAATTCAGACGCACTGATCATACATGTATTCATTTCCAGTTTAAGGAGTGCTGATACGGGTTGTCATATCAAGAATCATTCCTATGATTGTTTTCTGTATGCTTATGGCGTTAGTTTTCTCTCCTCGTCGTATAAGGTTGTTGAATGTTTGCTTGAGTTTGACTGTTCTAAGTCTCATTGCATACAATTTGGTGCAGTGTGTTCCAAACCAACTGACCTCATATGTCATTGGGTGCGCACTCAATTTCAGGATTCTTTTCCTTAAGTATTTGGGTTTGCATTCAGTGGATGACCGTAGTCATCTAACGTTTGATGTCGATACTAACAAGCGTGTAATTATATCGCGTCTCATGTCTTTACTTTACGCTGGTTAATAAGCTGGTGCTTTGCGCTTAGCTTTCGAGTGGCGCTTTAGAAATTTGAAGTTTACGACTACGATTACGACGAACATTTTCATCTCAAGTTACAAGTTACGAGCTAGTATACTTACCGGTACTCTTTTTGACGTATGCCCTCCCTGCCTTGACTTTATCAGCAAAACAAACGAATGAATTGAATCTATTCTGCAATTCTGTATATCGTCTTATATTCGGGTTTAAGAAATAAGAAAGTGTTAACAGTTTGTAATGGACAGGGCAGACTGAATTTTACTTTTCTGGCGAAAGTGTGAGGGTTGATCAATGCGTAAGAGAAACATTAAAATCAAACGACACCATTCAAAATGACTTAACATTTTTTCAACATAGTCTCCACCAAGTGCAACACAATTTCCCAGCGATATTCAAATGCCTTTACACCTTCCACGCAGAACTTTCCATCAAGCTGTTCAATCCACTCATTTATGGCCTGAATGACATCTTCGTCGCTTTGAAAACCATGTCAACGGAGTGAATCTGTCAAAATTCTGAACATATGAAAATCAGACGGGGTCAGGTCTAGAGAATATAGGGCTAGTGCATGACTCAGTAGTTCGAGGCCGCAGTCGTGGATAGCGGCCTTGGCAACAGTGGATAGCGGACTTGGCAACAATGGATAGCGGCCTTGGCAACAGTGGATAGCGGCCTTGGCAACAGTGGATAGCGGCCTTGGCAACAGTGGATAGCGGCCTTGGCAACAGTGGATAGCGGCCTTGGCAACAGTGGATAGCGGCACTCCTTGACGCAAATTTCCCGACGTTTTTCCTTCATAGCTGCACGCAGTTTCCGGATTCATTCAGCATATATTTATATTAGGCACACGTGACTGTCTTTCATAGCTCCAGGTAGTCAAAAATCATCAGAACACCCTCACTGTTCCAAAAGACCGACGCCATAACCTGAGGCTATCTTACGGAACTTGACAGGCGATAGTGAGGTAGCATATGCTTCCATTGCATTCTCTGTAGCTTGATCTCAGGGTCAAAGTGATGGACCCAGGCCTCATCCATAGTCACTTATCTGCGGAGAAACTTCATAGGATCTGCTTTGTAGACCTCGAGATTATCGCGGGAAGTTTGCAGTCGGACTTGCATGTTTTCGGCCGTTAACATTCATGTCAACCAACCAGCACAAATCTTGCTTATTGTAGCCCAAAACTTTGGTAATAATGTGATGAGTGGTGTCATATGATAACTTCATACACTCGGCTACATATCTTATACTCAGTCGCCAATCTTTCAGTATCATATCCTGAACAGATTGGACATTATCATCATTACATGTGTCAACAGGGCGTACAGAAAGGTCCTCATCTTCAGTTGACTGTCTGCTCCTCTGGTATTCACCAGTGACCAGTCCATCTGTGAAGGGACATAAGCTATAACTTCCCGATTGTCATTTGAATTTTTAAGTGGTGTCAATCCTTTCATATGCAAATATTAAATCACAACACGTTTTAGCTTTAATCTATTGTTTACATTTTCATATAGCAGACGACAAACAGCGCGTTGCCTAGCACCCAGCCTGACGTCACAGATCAATGTATTTTTCATACGCTGTTCTAAGGACGGAAGCTATTCAGCAGAAAAATAGTTATATGAAAGAACACTTCCTTAACTGTGTTTCTCATCACGTATTGATCAACCTTCGAACGCCGTTGTAAATAATTGTGTTTCTATTTGTACTTTTCCGTAATTGTTTTCTATTCGTTCTTTTTGTATCGTTGTTGGTTGTTGTTCTGCCTTTTTGGCTTAATAAAGATGTTCATTGGGATCAGGGCTGTAGTGGTTAAATTAGAGGTGAGTATACGCTAACGGTCAATTTTCCGAAACTAATTAGAGGTGAGTACAGATATTTTGTGAGGTGAGTATACGGTCTCTAGAGGTGATCACACGCTGTATATCCGCGTATACCCTGGACTACTGTAACAACCCTGATTGGGATCGTACTATCGTAGGCTGTAAACTTCTGTACGTTAGAGTCGGTTCTAGGACAATTCGTCGCCGGACAATTCGTCGCGGACAATTCTGCGCGGACAATTCGGCGCGGACATTTCGGCGCGGACAATTCGCGCAGGACAATTCGGCGCAGGACAATTCGGCGCGGTTAATCGAAATATGAAATGGTAACAGCTTCATTAAGCCACCAAAAAATAAACAGCAATATTAAAAGTGAAATATAATAGTAGATTGTCAAGGTTATCATAGCATTTAATATCGAGTTTTAATGGAATATAAACACTCTATTATAATATGAAATCCAAAAGTTACAAATCTAATACAACTAAATGTTAATACAAAAACAGTTTGGACAATCCTGTCCGAAATTGTATGAATATAGACACTGTAATATGAAATCCATAAGTTACTAATCCAACACAACTAAATATTAATACAGAATTAACAATTAATCGACTACAGCTAATTAACCCGCATTGATTAATTTGATTAATTTGATTAATTAATGATCACGTGATTAAATTACTTCAACTTCAGATGTGCGATGTATACCCCAATAAATCGACGATTTTATATTACTCCAATTATTACTCCTATTACTACTACATACATACATTTTCCGTTATAATATTATATTATAGAAATTTCCCGCGACGAATTGTCCCGCGCCGAATTGTCCGCGCCGAAGTGTCCTGCGACGAATTGTCCTGCGACGAATTGTCCTGCGACGAATTGTCCTGCGACGAATTGTCCCGCGCCGAATTGTCCGCGCCGAAGTGTCCTGCGACGAATTGTCCTGCGACGAATTGTCCTGCGACGAATTGTCCTGCGACGAATTGTCCTTCGACGAATTGTCCTGCGACGAATTATCCGCGCCGAATTGTCCGGCGACGAATTGTCCGCGCCGAATTGTCCGGCGACGAATTGTCCGGTCACCGTTAGGGTCATGGAGATCATTCCCTTGGTGGGCACAGCGTGTCGTGACGTCAGTGATGAGGTCTAAAGGGTTGATAATATGTGTTCTAATGCGGAAAGTTCGAACATATTATATACACTGCCTGTTTTGAACTGGTGATATTGCCAACTAAATTAAAAGAACCTCGAAAAACTGTGTATTTGTCAAGTCAGTATTACGCTACAAATCGGGCAGGTCTAAGCTAAGATTCGAAGCTAGATTGATTTGCAAATTTGAAAGCTCTTTGAGTCTTTGACGAAGATATCCTATCACGAGCTGTACAGTAGATCTCTTCATGACACAGTCATAAAAACATACTATATAGTTGCGTTCTGTCAGCTATGACGTTCAATAAACGAGTATTCTTTCATTCGTTCATTCATCACGGGCTGTTGCAGCAGTGCAGATCTACGTTAGTGCCCGTGTAATTTTCGTCATGGTGGACGAGAGCTGCAGCAAGGCGAGTTGAACTAAAGCCAGCTCGCTGTGTTTTATTAGGTAATTGTGCAAATTAAATTTGTTAAACGTGAGTATTTAAGTGCTGTTTAAGAAATAGGATCTACAACAAAATTATTTGGCCCATCCTGCACATTTTGGTCTTGGAATGATCAGTTCACAACTTCACATCATGCATCATCACAGTCACACCTTCCCAGACATAGTAGGCCTACTGTATGCCTGGAGTGTCTGGGACACTTTCTATTTACCTCGGCCTTTTAGTGCAAACGTTAGGCTTCAGTACCGTCCCTCTCAACATGACAAAATGCCTGTTCTCACCAGGACTGGGCTGCGACCGCTTTCGAGTAGTTATATATATATATATATATATATATATATACCGATGATCCGCTATTTAAACATATTAAATATTAATTTACACAACCTAAAGACAATTAGGCCTACAATTAGGCTATACAGCTGGTTACAGATTGGCCTAAAAAAACATATAAAATTAATAAGATCTACCGATGAAATGCCGTTTTCACCGCAAGCGGGAAAACGTCCCGAGAGGCGTTTTTCTCCCACAGCGTCCGAAACGTTTTACCTCATCTGCAGTAGGCTGCTATTACTTTTCGTGTCGATCCTTTGTCGACTAGCAGTGACAGCTTTAAACTGTAGTTCTGCATTACATAGTTTAATTGGCTAAACATTGGCTCTGAGCTTATTCTGATCGTGTAACTATGAAATAACTAATCGTATCAGAGAGTTAGAAAAGATACACAGAAAACCAAACCTTGAGTAGCTGTCTGTCACCACAATAAGAAATGAGTAAAGTTTTATCTAACTATGTTTCATCAGGGCAATCATTTTGTCAAGGGCTGCTATCAAATACCCCCAGAAAGTAGCAGGATTGCAAGATGCAGAGGGGCATATTCCACACACTGGGCGCTGTGCCCCACCCTACCTCACATCGCTTTCAGTCTCGGCCAGTTCATCGATGATTGACAGCTTGCAGTTCATGAGCAGCTCGCCGCTCGACCGACTAACGCCAACTTACAGCCACAAAATCTCAGAATGACCGGCCAAGTGGCCAACGAAAAGCCACGAAGAAGACCCTAGCTCTGATGTGACGCAAAGGCGTCTATTTGTGAGAGTTCATCTACAGCCATGCAGAGTTCGAGGAGATGCGGTTACCACTAGAGGGTGCAATGGACAATCGTTATCGTAATCGTGAATTCCAAATGTCTAAAGCGCTAATCTAAGCTAAGCGCAGGGCACCAGCTTATTCACGAGCGCTGAAAGCGCCATCTGGCACCATATATGTACATTCATTCATTCATTCATTCAGTTTAAAAATTTAATATAGCGCCCCATCAAATTACCTACTCAGAAGCACTCCCAGCCCAACCACGGAAATATAAACTGGACTTAAGTAACTTATAAAACATAAGTGAACTTATCATAGGCAACAGACGTATCTGCAATGAGTTGATTCCAGATGGAGGGGCCGACCACAGAGAAAGCACGACGCTGCCTAGTTGCGGTGGTAGAACGAGGAACCAAGAGCTCACCGGAGAAGAGCGTATACACATATTTATTTTTTATTTATTTATTTTATTTATTTATTTATTCCGGATATTTCTATAGCGCCTCTCGAAGTCAACTACTACTCAGAGGCGCTCCCGACTACAGCATTGGTATACTGTGTCGGAGTTTTCACGCCGAAGCGCCACGAGCAATTGCGAGTGAAGGACTTGCCCAAGGTCCGTACGCAGCGGCTAGAGTGGGATTCGAACCTGCAACCCTCCGGTCACAAGGCGCCGAACTTACCACTGAGCCACCACGCCCCATATATATGTATATATGTATATATATGTATATGTATATATATATATATATTGTTGCATGTGAGGGCAGACGGACCAGGGTGAAGAGGATGGTACGCCGAGTGTTTTGGCGGGAAACTAGAGTAGGCTATATAAACGCGGTTAGGCCATTCGTTGGAGAGAGACGTATACTAGTTTTCGACCGGTACGGTCTTATATATGTGTAGAGTTAGGGTGTCTCTCAACGTTGTGTATCAGATACTTAGTAAAAGAATATTGAACTCAGCAAGAAAGTCTTCATCAACTTCATAGATTTCAAACATTCGACAGCGTGTGGCGGTGTGGCATGAAGGAATGTCGAGAGCAATGCAAAACGGAGGAATACCAGAGAAACTGATCAAACATGTACGCGATATATATATATAGGCCTACCGAAAATCATCAGGTACCATAAAGGTAGATAAAAGATCACAGAAGTAAGTAAGTAAGTATTTTCTTTATTTAACCGGTTGCAAGAGATTAGCACTCCAGTGTACATGCATCAAATAATACAATACAGAATACAACAGTTATAAAAACAAAATTATCATAATCAATATGAATATAGCATTCTTCCAATGAAATTTTTCCTCATGTTATTGTCCAGTGGAGCAAGTACTCTATTGTGAGACCGAGGTCTGAGAACATAATTTTTAGGTTTCTTGGGTGGGAGAAATTTGTGGAGTACATGACCAGGGTTGTTTAAGACCCCCGTGAAAAGGCCGACATCCACCTTCCTACAGAGTTGGTCAAAAGTTGGCCCACCCTCCGGCAGGTACCTCTGCCTAGTCATCTTGTTTATAATGGCTTGGAGTTTATTTTTATCATGCTGGGATGCAAATCCCCACCATGCGGGGCTTGCATACACTGTCGTCGCCCTTGTAACATCAAAAACGTTTGGGTCTTTAAGACCGTGGGCTTTCAGCATCCTTAGTGCATAGACTCCATAGAGGGACTGCCTTGCCCTGCAACAGACGCGGTCAATGTGTTTACAAAAGCAAGTGTTTCAGTCATTGTAACACCCAGCACCCTCATTTCTTCCACTCTAGAGATACCTGGTATGACAGGTATCTTCCCGTGAACACCCCCACCCCTTCAAAAGACAAAAAGAAAAGTTCTACAAGGATGCATCTTATATCCCCATACTTATATGTATGTTCACTATACATGTATGTATGTTCATTATATGTATGTTCTACTATATGCATGATTATTATTATTATTATTATTATTATTATTATTATTATTATTATTATTATTATTATTATTATTATTATTTAGCCTAATATTAGAGCAGAAATGTCACTCAGTCTAAGCAACACCGAAGCAGTAATCAAATTAAATGGACGACTAGTGAATAGTCTTCGATTTGCAGCCAACGATGGCCTCCTCACCAGAAGCAGACCAGAACTATAGAATAATACTACACAGATTGACGAAACCGGTAGAGAACTCTGCCTAATGATCAATGCAAAGGAAACCAAAACAATGGTTGTGTAAAAAAAACAAAAGAGGCATTATAGGGGGCCTGGGCCCTGACTAAATATAAGTACTCAAGGAGAAGCTATTGAGCAAGTAGAACAATTCGCATATATCTTGTAGTGCTAATAACCACAGATGGCAGCAGTGAAAAAGATGTACAAAGGAGAATTAGATGCAGCTCACAAGCATTTGGAGGGATAGGCCTTACAAAGAAAAACGGACAAAAATATACGAGCATAGCTTACTATACGGATCAGAATGCCGGACAATGCAAAAGCAAGCTGAGAAAAATCTCACAGCAGAAATGAGTTCGCTGCAGAAAATTGCAAGGATTTTAAGACTAAAAATTAGAAATGATGACATAAACTCATAAAGCAATTATTATGTATCTAAACAACTCTGCTAGACGAAGTTGTCCAGCAAAGACTCCATTGGTTTGGACATGTAGAGAGAATGCCAGTTGACCGAATTCCACACAGTGCACTACATGCAAGAAGACTGCGCTGGATAGAAAACATAAAATGAGGACATAACAAAACTTGGACTGTTATTGAGATTAGCACTCGACATGACAAATGTCTTAAAACAATGCAGATATTTGTTAGTACCATCGCCGCCAAATGGCTGGCGTCTATACCCCGTGATCGATCGAGTCGAACTGCTACGATCGACTTGGCTCGGCCGACGATCGACTCGATCGACTTTGTCGACTAGTCGACCTCTCGTCGACTCGATCGACTTGGCAAATAAACGATCGACTTGGTCGACTTTGTCGACTTGGACTGTATCTCTTGGCCAAGGGGCCCGGGAGCCATGGCGCCAAAGGTGCCAATGTTCACACAAGTTTTGGCTCTGTAGCGCCGAGGCACAAGCATGCTCACACAACTTTGGCTGGCGCTTTGTATTTGATGCTTGCTAAAGTAGTTATTGACTTATTATGCTATAGACGCGTTTCATTTCATGAATATGTAGGCCTAGTATAATAAACCTTTCCCCTGATTGTAAAAAATGACAAAATATTCTTATTGGTTAATTCTATCCATCTTAGGTCTGTACTTTGCTGAGGTTAGCTCACGAAACTATTAAACACTTTTCGAAACTTGCTCTTGGCCAAAGTCGAAGCATTCAGTATCGTCCTAACATACAGACATTCGAACGTTTTGAGATCGTCGTTACTGACTACCATGTTGTAAAAAAAGTATCTGCAGCTTCCACTATACGAAATCACCAAGAGACTCATATATTTTGCACTGAACTTCAAATCAGGTTAATACGGCAGTTGTGCGTTTACAAAGCATTACGTCATCACATCATGTGGGTCATTTTGTGTAGCAGCAGCAAAAAATAGTAAGAAAATATTTCATAGTCGAGTCAAGTCGAGGAAACAACGATCGACTCGACTTGTCAAAACTTATGATCGACTCGACTTGCAAGTCGATCGAGTCGAAGATTTTTCGACCGACTCGACTTGGCCGAGTTTCGATCGACTTGATCGACTGACTCGATCGATCACGGGATATACTGGCGTCATGACGATGATGATGATGATAATGACGACGACGACGACGACGACGACAACGACGACGACGACGACGACGACGACGATGATGATGATGATGATGATGATGATGATGATGTAGGCTATTTGTGGACGTGGATATTTTCATAGCCTATCGCCGTTGTAAAACCATCTAAAGCCGCTGTGATGAACTAAAGCAAATTTACCCAACGTATAAAACATATCATTTTTTCTTTTAGCGGATAACCAAATCTGATTACCCGCCCGCAAAAATATAAAGAAGAAGAAGAAGAAGAAATAAAATATTTCTTATAAATGAAATTCTCTGTTGGCAAATTTCTATTTTTCAAGTGTGCTTTATAACGGTGTCCAACACGATGCCCTGCTGGACATTATCTTTGAACGTAATTTACACAGATTAACTTCCTTCAATTTGTTATAATCGAATTTATTCAAATTTATAATTTAAATTTCTCACAAATGGTTTGATGTCTTTCATTCAAGTATCAGTTTGTGGCTCTTTGAGAAGTTATGTACGATTTGATTAGGCTAAACCGCCACCTCGAACCCGTACAGTAACATATTACATTCGCCAGGTGGCAGCACTAACGTCGCGCGCTTGCATAACTGAAATGGCTTTTTGAGTGTCAGATTTTAGTTTGGTAGAGCAGTGGTTTTCAAACTGTTTGTATTGTATTGTATTGTATTGTATTGTATTGTATCTAAACATTTATAAAGCACCTCTCACAGTATTCGCTAATCAGAGGCGCTCCCAGTGCGAAAGACCCAGTGTACAGAAAGTGGTTTTAAGACAGCGGAACGAGGCACTTGGGCCACCAGCTAATAAAGAGGCACGTGTCACTGGAGGGAGTTGATTCCACAGAGTAGGACCAATGCAAGAAAAGGCTCGACTTTTGGCCATAGTGGTCTCGGCTCGTGGTACAAGAAGATCATGGCGATTAAGCGATCGCAATGGACGTAGGGAAGTAGCTGAAACTGGCAGACGAACAATGTCACAGAGGTACTTGGGTGCTAAGCCTGTACAGGACCGAAGGACTAAAGTGAGAACCTTAAGCTGAATCCGAGCAGTAAGGGGAAGCCAATGAAGATGATCGAACATGAAAGAGGAAATATGAGACCAGGGACCATTATTTTTTTCTAGGCATAACTCGCGGACCCAGTGTAGCACGCAAAAACTACTAACCAGCAGCGTCACAAAATCTACGGTGTGATCGAATACCCAATCGAACTCGTATTGATTCTACGTAAGTACGATTACAGGCGTACTATAAGTAGTGTATGAATTTGAAAACACAGGCTGTTATGCCTAATGCTAAAACCATGCAGTGTTAATCAATAAATATTTTCAGAACTCTCTCATGGAGACGTGGACTCCCGACATATCCTTCGCGGATCCCTCTTGGTCCGCGGACCACAGTTTGAAAAGCTCTGTGGTAGAGAATCGTATTAACGCTATTGGCTGTTTTTTGGAAAGGCTCTATTAGCCTACATATATAAAATTCTTCAAGTTCTTCTACATTTATATTAAGCCTAAGAGAGGGGCGCCTTATTCCAACTCATTAGGCCTAAGGCCCTCGATCGGCCAAGTTTATCTGTGAAAGGTATAAGTAAGTAAGTAAGTAAGTAATCTTTTATTAGTACAAGACAAACGCTCATACTTTACAACAATACATACAAAAAGATCACAATATCAGTAACACTGTAAGACAGTTTAAACACAAGCAGTATTATAAACAATTCTATAATGTCTTATTTACATACATATACAGTATTATAAACAATTCGATAATGTCTTATTTACATACATAGGCCTATCTATAACTAAAGTTATGATCTAAGGAACATAAGCATTACTATGATCTACAAAAAGAGCCAGTTTAGATATCAGAACAGGTACTAGAACCAGCATTAACCCAGTTTTTATAGTTGTACAGTGAGCGAATGATGAAGGATTTCTTATGTAGCAATGTATTAAAGCGCGGTAATTCAAAAGCATGTCCCCTTTTTCTTAAGTTGAATTTATGAAGGTGCACTGCAGGCAGTAATTGGTGAAGACAGTGTTGGGGTGACTGGATGCTTTTGAAGAACTTCAATTCAATTTTTTCACAAATCTTCTCTAAAGTTAAACCATCACCACTAAAGAGGTTACTGCGCCCAGCCCTGCGCAAAAAAGATTCAATTTTTCCACCCAGTTCAGCATGTCACAGTATGTCACCGTAGAGTAATGGATGACACACTGGCGTGAAGAGCTGAAGGTACCAAGATCGAACCCAGTAGGACCCCGTAAGGTTTTTTCAGCCTTCCACTCGCTAGATGGCAGCAGTTAAATCATTAGTAGGCCATGAATTTGCGCCGTTTGGCTGCCGCTTAAACAGTTAAAAAAACTTAAACTCCTGTGAAACTGTTATCGTATGCTTCTACTATATACATGTATGTAAGGCGCCCTGCGTGGCTGGCGTTTCTAATATGTGTAATATTGTGTATGTTTACTGTACAGCGTTTGCAGGCGCTTAATTAAAGAACAACATTATTATTATTATTATTTTCGCAAATCAGTTTCTACTAGCCTATCGTAGGGCCATATAGGCATAGGCTGAACTAGATTAGGCCCAATTAAACTTTCACCTTCTATATGCATAGGAACACAATAATAGTATGGAATTCTCTATTTACTTTCGCAACCAGATATTTTTATATAATTATGCAGGTGAGATGGGATATCTTAACTTCAATTATACAAAAGTGCCACAGAAGTAAGTAGGCCTAATTGGGTAATAATGGGTGCATCATTGTGGTATTCGTAAAACATTGATATGTGAGAAGTCAACTAACTGAACATCATTTATATTCATATATTTGTATAAATATATATCTATATGTATACATACATATAGGCGTTTTCAATTGATGTGGACCTAGATAAGATTGAGGTGTATACAAAGATCTTAGAGTCTACGACTCTAAGATCTTTGGTGTATACGCTTCTGCTCTTTTCCTCCATCTTCTCTTCCACTGATTCTTTCTACAACCTGGGGTCATTTGATTCCTCTTTCCCTCGTCCTTTCAATGTCTTTCTCCTTCTTCTGCTTCCTCTTCCCCTCCCCAGCCAACTTTTCCTTCTTCTACTCCTTCTCCTTCGCCTTTTCCGTCTCGTCACTTTTTCTATAAATTCTTGGGCCTTGTTGATTTAGCCTTCATGTCATGAGAAGCGATTATGTTTTCCACGTTTGAAAGAAAAACAAGCGCTGACAAACAAGAAGCTTCGCCGACATGTTAATTTAGACGCCACAGAATGATGCAGCTTTGCTCGATGTCTGGCCCATGGCGTGTAGGAACAATGCCCCCGAACGAAAGAGGGGTTAAAGGCTATTAAGTTCCCAGATGCTATAGGCATCGTCTCAGCCGCTGCTGTTGATACTAGTGCTGTCGATGCTGGTGCTGGTGCTAATGCAGGAGCTGGTGGTGCCACCTGCCAGTGGGCTGCAGTAGAACAGCAGAGCCAGTGGCTCTTGAGGAAGACTGCGTCCGACGGATGTGCTATCAATAGACCAAGTGCGGCTTCCTACGCACACTGTACTCAGCTCCGTTTCTCCGTCCACGTTTAGTGGGCTACTGCTTCAGTATTCATAGGCCAGGCAGATATCTGCCGACCGAGGCACATCTGACCCTCTGACACTTAATCGGAGCAGAATAACTGATATGATCTGAAGTTTAAATTAGATCAGACTGATGCTCAGCAGGACCGTATAGAACTCAACTCCAACCGATTTATCCGTAGGTACACACTCAATGGAAGGCCAATGTAGGAACAGTGAGAACCTGGGACATCTGTTAGCTGTCTCTCTTTTGCATTGAATCATCCTTTCCACACTGTTAATTATTATTATTTATTAGCAACTTCTATAGCGCCGATGTTAATGCATACGTCATCAACCGATAGGCGTACCAAAACCATATAGCCTGCAGGTCAGGTCAACATAAGGTCAACATCCAGGTCATATAGTCAGGTCAAGTCAACATCCAGGTCAGTTCACTTATACAGAATTTGAAACAGAAAAGTTTTAAGTTGAGAGCGAAATAACAAATGCGACTGATAAGTGGGACAGATAAACGAATTTCCAAAATTCAGGTCCTGCACCCGAAACAGCCCCTCGTTCACCAAACCCAAAAATAGGAGAGTTTGCAAACGAATCAAAGACATTTGATTAGAACTGTTCCTCAGAAGAATGATCCTCTGAACTCGAATCAGATCTGTGAGGGGCCAGACGCCACACGACGACGACGCCAGAAAGCGTATGATGAAGATCTGTCGGAGATAATCCAAACAACAGACTTCGCAAACATAAATAAGGTATAGAAAATCTACGCTGCAAAGCCAGACGCCATGTCACTTTACTTGCTCTTTATGATATCAGCGCTGCCTTTGATACTGTAGACCATACCATCCTCTTAGACCGTTTATCTAAATCTTTTGGCATTGCTGACTCTGCTCTTCTTTGGTTTCGCTCATTCCTTACTGATCGCTCTGTTTCTGTTGTTTTTGGACCTACCCGCTCTCCTTGGACCCACATCCCGTATGGACTACCTCAGGGCTCTGTCCTCGCCCCCCTTCTGTTCATTTTGTATACCTCGGATCTAGCTGGGGTTCTTGGTCCAATGGGTGTTTTGTCTCACCAATACGCTGATGACACACAGGCATACCTCCATGGTCCAGCCAACTCAGCTGCTCTTATGGTTGAACGCATCCTGGAGGCTTCCTCTGCTCTTGATCTCTGGTTGTCCTCAAATCGCCTTTGTCTTAACTATGATAAAACCAAGTACATTTGGCTTGGCAATCGTGTCCAGCTTGCCAGGATTGATGCTGACTCTCTGCGCCTCAGGTTTCCCAATGTGTACTTCTCCTCCTCTGTCCGTGATCTTGGATTTGTCCTAGATCCTACTCTTTCTCTATCTGATCATGTCAATAGTGTCTCTCGCTCGTGTTTTTACTATTTACGCCAACTTCGTGCCATTCGCCAGTCTCTTCCGCTGCATGCGATTGTGACCTTGGTTCATGCTCTGATCTGTACTAGGATTGACTACGGAAATGCTGTCTATATTGGCCTGTCCTCTACTAACACATCTAAACTTCAGTCCATCCTTAATGCTGCTGCTCGCCTTATAGGGGGCATCATGAAGTTTGCCCATATCTCTTCCTACATCCGGGACTCCCTTCACTGGCTTCCCATTCACCAACGCATTCAATTTAAGGTCCTTTCCCTCATGCGTAACTGTCTTGTTGGCTCAGCTCCGCTGTATCTCAGGGCTTACTGCACCCCAGTTTCCAGTTTGCCTGGTCGGGCCTCTCTCCGGTCATCTGCCCGTGGCCTCTTGTTAGTCTCTTGGATGCGCACTGCTACTGCCCAGTCCCGTAGTTTTGCGGTTGTGGGCCCTTCCAGTTGGAACAGCCTCCCTCAGGGTTTTAGGCTTGTCCTCCTCTCTCTGTCTCCTGCCCAGTCTCGCAAGCGCCTGAAAACATTTCTCTTTGTCAGTGAAGACACTGACACGGGTCGGGAGCGCCTCTGTTTATGAGTAGCGCTATATAAATCCTCGATTACAATTACAATTACAATTACAATTACGCGAGTAACGCGACCAGTAGGCCTACCTGTACAGGCCGAAATACGATAGCCCTTCTAAAGAGGGTAAGAAGAAACTGGCTGGATGGCCTAAGTAATTCGCTTGGACGGTGGAGACTGGCCACAGCCCACTAGACTTCGTACCACTATTATTATTGTTATTTTATCCCCGAGGTATGCATGATACCTCATGTGTAACTCAGTGTAAGATTAATAATGTTGACTCTGGAGTGGCCGTCCTTGTCAAGATCTGGGAGAACGAAAGTGCTGTGGAAGGCGACTGCGTTGAAACGTTAATTGAATTACGCTGGAACAAATAACTGGTCTCTCTTGGGTCGCTCAAGATTTGGTTTAGGAGACGTCCAAGGTCAGCGAGGAATGCCTGTCCCACGGCGTTAACTGGTTCCAAAGTTTTAAAAGCTAATGGGACAAAATGGTAGAACTGCATCAATTGAGTGTACTTAGCGTTTTTCTTGGACTCGGCCAGTTACGACACGCCTCCTGCCCGAATGGAGGTTGTGAGCAAATAAGAGGGGGCTACTGTGTCTGCCAATGTGACGTCCCAGGTCAACCCGAGCGCCGTGGTATCAATGTTAGGCTATCTGGTCTTTTACCGTCCGACCTGGACAGGCCTGGGGTTCCTTAACTGCTGTAATGCTTGCCTGACTGAGGCTCCTACAGATTAGGTCATTCAAGACGACATATCGGCCCGGGTCGAGACGACCTGACAGGCCATGCGAGCCCTCGGCGGTCACCAGCGTGCCGCACGGGCATTCACGTGGGTGGCATACAGTGCCCAGGCAAAGGCGGACATGCAGCTATCCGAACTGTCTCGTCATCTAATCTAAGGCCGCACGTTCTGATGGGCAAAGCAAACAGCCGGTCACTCGCATTGGGTGCGGAGACTGCTTTCAGACGTGCTCGATGGTAGGCGCTAGTGGGAATTGAGCAAGCTCGGTTGTTGTCCTTTGAGTAACGGGTTTGTCCCAAAATGACTGCTTGTGAGATAGCTCCCATCTGGGTTTGATGTAGAGTAAGTGGAGCACCTCTGCTCGACGTGACAAACTGTGTGTCTGTGTCAATGGTTGCATTACTGAGCATCAGTGATGGACAATAGTTAACTAAAAAGTTGCTAACTTTTGTTTAACTAATTTTTTTAGTTAGGCATGAAGTTTAACTAAAAAGAAATAGTTTAGTTAAAACCATAGTTTAACTAAAAAATTAGTTGCTCACTAAAAAGTTTAACTAAAAAAAATCAGCAATACGCAACTATTTTCAGCAATGAACATTGAACAACTCAATGCAAAACTTATTGATTAACACTGTATGGTTTTAGAATTAACAGCCTGTGTTTTAAAATTCATACACTACTTACAGTATGCCTGTAACTGTATGCTAGAATAGTACACACTGCATAGTTTGAAGTGAAATTGTCATTGATGCTCTGCATTATTACAGTTCACTTAACCTCTGGTATTGTGAAAATGTCTGTTGGAAAAAGTTTAACTACTTTTTTTAGTTTAGTTAACTAATTTCCAAAATCAGCTGCCAACTTTAGTTAAACTATTTTTGTTTAGTTGGAAAATAGTTTTAGTTTAACTAAATAAAACTAGTTTAGTGCCCATCACTGTTGAGCATAGAGGATTGGAGGGCGAGGGTACTTGCAGCGGATGCCAAAAAGGTGGGGAGCACAATCGAAGAAACCCTTCGGATACCCAAGCTTCCAGCTTTAACAGGGAGGGAGACCTGCAACCACTGATCATCCAACAAAGGGAGATTCAGGATTGAGCAGAGACCGCCTGTCAACAGAGAGTCGTATTGTTCAAGAAGAGGATGCATCGAGCAAGGGCGTATGTACCAATTTAGGAGAATTGACCGAACACTTATCTTATCTTATATGACTATTTATAAAGCGCCTCTCACAGCATAGACTGTTCAGAGGCGCTCCCAGCGTGTCAGCCCCGAAGGAAAAGAAAGGTCTTTAGGCAGCAGAGAGAAGGGGGCGAGATCCCAAACAATACCTTGCTACGGAGAGAGGGGCAGGTCATTCCATAAGGAAGGGCCAAGGATGGCAAAAGCACGATGCTGAGCCATTGAAGTCCTTGCGCGAGGGACAAGTAGATCAAGGCGGTCAGCAGACCGAAGAGGGCGGGAAGAGAGAGCAGATAGAGGTTTACGCATTAGGTCACAGAGGTATTTAGGAGCTTTTCCCAGTTGAGTCCTAGATACCAGGAGAAGGACCTTGTATAATGTATTGGATGCGGGAAGCAGCAGGAAGCCAGTGAAGTACATCAGTCATAAAGGTAGTCATGTGAGAGAAGCGAGGGAAACGGGGCCGGGCAATGAGACTGGCAGCCTCTATTTTGACTGTATATGGTAAATTTTCACTATATATGATAAGGGAATCGTGTTTAGTGATGTTTGCCAGTCTGGACAGGGCAAAGGATAGTGCGGAACAACGCGATTCAAGACATTCCGAGAGACCTCCTTCGAGGTGGAGAGTGAAGCGCCCAAAAAGGTGGCACTTTCTTGCTTAGTGAGTATATACGGCTCATGACACGTAATTTAGTTTTCATAATGATTTCGAAAATGAGTACAAAGATAACTTTTGATAGATAAATTACTCGTGTGAGCTTCGTATCCATAAAGATTTATTGTAAATTTATTATAATAGACTTCACAAAATTACACAGACACCAGTACACGTTAACCACTACTACCATGATCATGATCATGATCATGATCATGATCATCATCATGATCATCATCATCATCACCATGATCATGATCATCATCATCATCATCATCATCATCATCATCATCATCACCATCATCATCATCATCATCATCATCATCATCATCATCATCATCATCATCATCATCATCATCATCATCATCATCATCATCATCATCATCATCATCATCATCATCATCATCATCATCATCAACATCATCATCATCATCATCATCATCATCATCATCATCATCATCATCATCATCATCATCATCATCCTCTTTACAAAAAAAATTTACGCGCGTAAAGTCAGGTAGAAATGCGAATCTGAGGCGCGCCACCTATACAGTCTGGTAGCATCCGGCCAGCATGTCTACAATGACCCAGCATTGGACCCATATTCCCAAATGGGACCCGCATGGAACCCATGTGGATATGATGTGGGTCCTATAGCCAGACTTGTTGTCCTCGAGACCGAGGTCTTGGTCTCGAGTGCATTCGAGTTCGTTTTTAAAAGTCTTGGTCTTGGTCTTGAGACCAACAGTCTTGGTCTTGGTCTTGAGACCAAAAGTCTTGGTCTTGGTCTTGAGGTTCAAAGTCTTGGTCTTGGTCTCGCAAGACCAAGACCAAGACCGGCTGTCAATAAGAACAGTCATTTAACAAAACTCAAGAATAGAAAAACTTATCAAACCTGTTTGCATCATAACTTACAACAAATACCTACGGACGGATGCAAGTCTTGTTGGTCAGGAAAACCCATCGGCAGCAGCAACTAAGTTATGCTGTATAGTGTATATGGAAGCCCTGCCGAGACTTGTTTCTGAAGCCATGTGGAGGATATCAAACCATGGGAGGATATCAAAAAGGCTCACGATTTGTACATTTACATCCAGTGCTTGAAAAGTTACTGTGTGTGCCAGCGACTTCAGTACTTAACTATGGAAAGTATTTTTTCACATGGCGGAATTTTATGAGGCCCACAAGGCACGTCTTGGTCAGAAAATTCTGAGAGAATTGTTTTTTTTATAAAATACAAAAGGCATTTTGGAATAACATTTTGCATGAAGGACTTTTGTAAATACGAATTCGGAATTCTCTCCAGTCTGCATTTAAAGTTAATTTGCTTGAATAAAATAAACGACTCACGTTTTGATTAAAATATAGACTCCACAATTTTTTGTGTAAGGAAAAGAAGTCTTGGCGTGAATTGGATTTTTTTGGTCTTGGTCTTGAGATTTAAAGTCTTGGTCTTGGTCTTGGTCTTGAGGTTCAAAGTCTTGGTCTTGGTCTTGAGGTTCAAAGTCTTGGTCTTGGTCTTGGTCTTGAGGTTCAAAGTCTTGGTCTTGGCGTTGGTCTCGAGGTTCAAAGTCTTGGTCTTGGTCTTGGTCTTGAGGTTCAAAGTCTTGGTCCTGGTCTTGGTCTTGAGGTTCAAAGTCTTGGTCTTGGTGTTGGTGTTCAGGTTCAAAGTCTTGGTCTTGGTCTTGGTCTTGAGGTTCAAAGTCTTGGTCTTGGCGTTGGTCTCGAGGTTCAAAGTCTTGGTCTTGGTCTTGGTCTTGAGGTTCAAAGTCTTGGTCCTGGTCTTGGTCTTGAGGTTCAAAGTCTTGGTCTTGGTGTTGGTGTTCAGGTTCAAAGTCTTGGTCTTGGTCTTGGTCTTGAGGTTCAAAGTCTTGGTGTTGGTGTTGGTCTCGAGGTTCAAGGTCTTGGTCTTGGTGTTGGTCTCGAGGTTCAAGGTCTTGATCTTGGTCTTGAGGTTTAAGGTCTTGACAACAAGACTGCCTATAGCTAATGCCCGTTGAAATGCTGGCATGGCAAGTGTGGTCAATGTAAACAAATGAAGATGTCTTCCTGCACTATAGCGAACCGTATGACCTCTACCCTCTGCCCTTTTTTTCATGAATTGATTGGATGAGAGACTTCACTATCGCTGCCCGGCGTTTGAATGGGTGCCACATCACTTAAGGTCCCGTGAACGGACTGTGCTGGGTCGAGATTAAAATCTCTGAAGTAAGCGACCACTGAGAGGCGAACCTACAGCGCACGCACAGAAGAGGTCCTAAGAAATCAGCTTTGGGATTCATTAATTAACCTCATGGTTTAAAACTCTTTCGGAAACCACAGAGCAGACAACTATGAAGAACTTTTGATTAGAGTTCTGTTAACCTACCTGAAATTAGGCTGCAACGTGTCATTGAAGATCCACTTTCTACATTCTCATTTGGACTTTTTCTCTGGTAAGTGCAGTAATTGACGAACAAAGTGAACGTTTCCATCTGGACATCTTGTCGGTGGAAACCAGGCATCAAGGCACATGGAGTTTTGCTATGCTAGCGGACAACTGCTGGACTGCGGAGAGATATGGCCCAGGTGTAGAGTACAATAGCCAGGCAAAGAAAAAACGTTGGCCTAAAGTCTAATGTAATAGGCTTGTGTGGAGATAATTGTTCAGCGAAATAATTATGTCATTTGTCATTATTTAAAACTATTGTACAAGTACTAATGAGTCTTGTTTTTAAATTTGAATAATTTTAAAATGAGATTTCTAGTTAAATTCTGCTTTAACAATCCTTTCAAATATCGAACTTAGCGTAATAATATCATTAATATGTAATAAAATCTTACGCCCGTATTTTCAGTACTGGGGCTAATTCTTAAAAGTATTTTTTGTAATCACATCATTGGAAAAGATAGGTAAGAAATAAAATTATCAAAGATGCAAAATACAAAAAGATACATCGTTGAGCAGTAGCAATTCTATAGAAATATAATTGTGTATTACCAAATGTCTCTAGTCAGTTTTGGGGAGAATCACTCATAAGACTGCTTATAAGCTGAAGATTGACGTTGTCCAAGTTCTGACAATGTCCGAAGGAGTTTGCGAGTTGAAAGAAGAGTTCAGAGGATAAATCTCTTCGTCGTATCTTCATCAATGTAATCCTGCGCAGTTTCATAAGGTCCACCTTTGAATCACGTTCTCCTCTGGAAGGAAAACGAAGGAAACGCGCCGAAGTTATAGGCCCTAAACGGCATTGCAAATTTGTTCCTCTTGTAAACCATGGCTTGCCCCTACGTGGTCTATACATGAACTCTTTGTTAACTCTACATAGTGGCAACGGGGCCTCTTTGTGGCCTCTATGTGGTTTCAACGTGGCGTGGTTGACTCGTTGTGACCTTTACATAGTCGCATCGGGGTCTCTTTGTGGCCTCTACATGGTTTCAACGTGGCCTCATTGTGACCTCTACATAGTCGCATCGGGGCCTCTTTATGACCTCTACATGGCTTCAACGTGGCCTCGTGTGACCTCTACATAGTCGCATCGGGGCCTCTTTCTGACCTCTACATTGGCCTCTGCATGACCCACACGATGAGTGAGTAGATTTCTGCTATGAATATCTTGTCTCTTTGAATAATATTCTGGTTTCTGACTTCTTCTGTCTGTAAGTTTGTCTGTATGCGTGTGTTCTTCCGTCTGGTTTCTGTCTGTCTGACCTGTGTTTGTTGTTATTCATCTGTCTTCCCTGTCTGACCCATAATTCTCTTGGCTCTCCGTCCGTCATTTCCGTTCCTGGAAAACAAAGACAAACCTTCCATCGACCGACTCTGCATTTACACGAGATTCTGTTACAACTTAATGGCTAAAATACAGAAGTTACAGAAAGAGTGGCTGATCACTTATAAACGACTAGACTCAATATATTCTCCATTTCTTCCTTCTCCTTTTCCTTCTGCTCCTCCTCCTCTTCCTTCACCTTTCCCTTTTTTCCTCCTCTACCGCCTGCGTATCGCAATGGACTCATGAGTTTACGTCCCACGCATGGCAGGTATATTACTAACTACACAGCATACCATCTGATAACTGCAGATCAGCCGTTATCTACATAGATGATTAGCTAATTTATTAGTTGTTAACGGCGCACACTAAGCTATACGCTATATTATACATATACATACACCTATCTATCTATATGCACTTACATGCATACATGTACAAGATTATATATCTATATATAATTATATATTTATATATATCTAGATATATGCATAGCTGATGGAGCTTTGGCAGCAGGATACTGCCTGCGCCTGTTTATATAATGTACAGAGGGATTAATTCGCGCGTGTGCTTACTTATCAGTGTATCTGGTTTCGTGGCATTTCGTTGCAGGCAGCCCATAGCACTACTCTTCGCTGGCCCAGATCGAGGGAGGGCTCGTCTAATGATATTTAGGTCTAGGCTCCAAGCGGTCTGCGTCTGTAAGGCCTATTTTTAGGCTTCCCTATTAGGCCGTGCTGCTGCCGATGGCGTAACAGAGGGCCGATTTCTGGAACTGGAGTAGCAGAAGGAAAACGAGGGACTGCTGGTATATAGCTGCAGAGATAGACAGCGCTTCTTAGATGAAGTGATCGGTTTGTGAATTATTGGTGCTATATAAATGACTTGCAATTGTTCCTATACACGAACCGTAGAACGAGTGAAGCGA
Source organism: Allolobophora icterica (assembly GCA_963556255.1). Lineage (NCBI taxonomy): Eukaryota > Metazoa > Annelida > Clitellata > Crassiclitellata > Lumbricidae > Allolobophora > Allolobophora icterica. The sequence continues at coordinate 39,147,609 of OY744609.1, read as the reverse complement.
CTGACTCTGTGCCAATGTTGGATCGTGTAATTGTCGAGAGATGGCGTTGTGCGAATGCTAGTGGGTTACGTTACGTGTTAGTGCAGTCAAAGCCAGAGGAAATTACGCACATGAAGAGATACAGAAAGAGAGAGGCAGAGAGACGGTTAAACACAGAGAGAAAACGCAGCGAGGGCATTTAATGGCAGAATGGTTAGACACGCAGATCACGGCATCGCAAACAAGCGCATGTGTTAGCAGTTGGAGGGAGGAGAGGGGAGGGGAGGGAGGGGCAAAGAGGAAACGACAGACGTTGCACTGCAATGGCCAGACAACAGACAACTGTTGCTACTGTTAGAAGAACATCGGACTTTAGCCTAGATTCTCTCTCTCTTTGTCTCTCTCTCTGTCTCTTTCTGTCTGTCTGTCTGTCTGTCTGTCTCTGTCTCTGTCTCTGTCTCTGTCTCTGTCTCTGTCTCTGTCTCTGTCTCTGTCTCTGTCTCTGTCTGTCTCTGTCTGTCTCTGTCTGTCTCTGTCTGTCTCTGTCTGTCTCTGTCTCTGTCTCTGTCTCTGTCTCTGTCTCTGTCTCTGTCTCTGTCTCTGTCTCTGTCACTGTCTCTGTCTCTGTCTCTGTCTCTGTCTCTGTCTCTGTCTCTGTCTCTGTCTCTGTCTCTGTCTCTGTCTCTGTGTCTCTCTCTCTCTCTCTCTCTCTCTCTCTCTCTCTCTCTCTCTCTCTCTCTCTCTCTCTCTCTCTCTCTCTCTCTCTCTCTCTCTCTCTCTCTCTCTCTCTCTCTCTCTCTCTCTCTCTCTCTCCTGAAATGCCTATGATGCCGCAGCATCAGTGCCGCATTTAACACTTTTATCAATTAAAACTAGGCTTATTTCCTCTAGATTCAGCAACAGCTTTGGTGTCTCTGCATGGGATTGCCTTAATCTGGCCAGATTAATTCTTGCCTCTGCAATCGGTCGCAGCAAGTGGCCATTGGTCTGACCCTTCTGTATACGCACCGTTGTGGTCCCACATGGATCTTAAACTGACCTGTCTTGCTTACAATGACCATTCCTACCTGCTTTCAACCACTATTCTCCCACCTCGTATCCTGCGATCTAGGTGAGTGCGTGGACTGATTGATTGGTTAATTGAATGGATGTACGGTTGTGTAGCTGTGTAGATGAATTGATGGATGAATGGGTGGATTGACGAATTGTGCAGAGGCGCGTTCACCTATAGGCGCACTGGGCGCGCGCCTAGGGCACCCAAGTAACGGAGGGCCCCAAACGAATAAATTTTCTGTTTCAATTATAAGAAAATTAAATTTTTTTATTTTGAATTAGTTTAAATATGACACATTTTCTAATTTTTACAGTTTAATATTCATAAACAAATATATTATTGTAATTTATAATTGTTTTGTTCATTTGTGCTAATAAATCATCTTTGTGCCTGTTCAGATGGTCCCCCAAAAAGTTTGCGCCTAGGGCCCCGTTTTCTGTAAACGCGCCACTCAAATGTGTGGCTGGGTAGATGAATTGATGGATGAATGAATGGATGGTTGGTTGTTTGGTTGGGTGGATGGATGGATGGATGGATGGATGGATGGATGGATGGATGGATGGTTGGTTGTTTGGTTGGGTGGGTGGGTGGGTGGATGGATGGATGGATGGATGGATGGATGGATGGATGGATGGATGGATGGATGGATGGATGGATGGATGGATAGATGAATAAAGTGATCTGGATATGCATGTCCCCTGGCCAGAGACGCTACCTGCATGATTTATCGGGCTGAGCTGTGGTTGCCTTTGAATGGATATATAGACTAAATCAGATGTAATGTACGAGCAGATCAGACATTGGCTTCCTTTTCCATTTGGTCCGCATCGAACCAACGTCTCTGACCAACCGATTCGCTTTCGTTCTCTTTGCGCAGACGTATTGAATTACGCTATATAATGAAGAACAATGACACAACGTCTTTCAGTTTCCTGGAATTCCTCGGATGCTGATCAGTGCCTCCCACTCTTCTGACAAATAAACAGGTGTGTCTAAGAGACAGGTGGAGGAATGAATCATGCAGCTAGACACACCCTCTTTAGCCGGATCCAGGCTGCTACTCATAGTGTGGCTACTGACTAACAGGAGTCTGTGTGTCTCCACGTTTGGCTAACTGCAGAGTCACTGTGATAAGGCGTCGGTTGCTTCAGCCTATACTCAGCCAAGCTGCAGAGAAAAGAAAGACCTTAAAGAAGAAACAGTGTCCCAATTCGGCCACCTGTTATTTCCATCAGTCTCGATTTCTCATTTCTATTGTTCTCTTTTTCAGTCAACTTTCATTCGACTTTACTCCTCAGTTAAGACTTCTTGGCAGAATCAACTGATTCGGTTGATCGCACCTCATGTGAGATGCGGTTGATCGCACCTCATGTGAGATGCGGTTGATCGCACCTCATGTGAGATGCGATCACTGCGTATGTACACTTATCATGTGTACATACGCAATCTCACTTCATATCCCAAGACATACACAGTGCATATAATCTTACACACTCGCAACCAGTTATATTCACACATAATATATTTCAGTGTATCTGTAGTGTATATGATGGGTATAGGATGTATATTAAAATCTACACACACACTTCGTGTACATGCAGAATTGTAGGCCTATCGTATCTCATACTTTGGTCTGGCTGCATTATGTAGCAAAACGTCAGCATTTGCAACACAATTCTCAGACGATGAGGATTGGACGAAATCGATTAGTCATCAACGGAGGAGGATGAAGTTAGGGAGGGAGGGAAGGAGGATGCGGGGATAGAGGAAAGGAGGATTGAGGAAGGAAAGTTGGCCAGGTATACGTAACCTAATCTCAAGAATTCTAACGGATGCAGTGGCTGATGGCGGTTCTTGGCAGAGGCTCAACGGATGTGGAGGCAGGGCTGAGGGACTCGGCCAGTATATAAACGGACGCAAGTTATCCGCACAACTCATCTCTCTTTGTTGCGTGGTAAGGCTGCATTGCTCGAGAAAATCCTCGTTCCAAAGGCCTCTGCTGAGAAGAGCTGTGGCTGCTACTGCTGCTGCTGGTGCTGCTGTAAGAAAGGAGCATCATAAACTAAAAGACGCCGAATCGGTTTCTTTGACAACTTTCGTTTGACCAGAAGAGCAGCTGTTAGATTGACGGAGGAAGAGCGAGTTGCAAGTGAAGAAAACAACCGAGATGCAGTCAAGCATAACGACCACGCGCACCGTCGAAGGCCCGGTCCAGCGAGCAACGACCTATGAGACCAAGTCCTCGTCCAGTTATGTTGTCGAAGGATCTGGGTCCACCTACCGGCCGAACATCGCGCCACGCAACCTCATCATCCAGAGAACCTCCTATGGGGGCCTCGGTGGCGCAGCCGGCGGAGGGGGACGCTCCTACGAGAGGTCGATCCAGTATTCGTCCATGGGGGCCCCGTCCGGTGCCTATGCCAATGTGACGAGCACAGGGGTGACAGCGGTCAAGCAGTCGAGGGAGAGGGAGAAGAAGGACATGCAGGACCTGAATGAACGATTCGCCTCTTACATCGAGAAGGTTCGCTTCCTCGAAGCCCAGAACCGACGCTTGGCCGATGAGTTGGAGAAGCTGAAGGCCAAATGGGGCAAAGAGACGACGCAGATCAAGGCCATGTTCCAGGTGGAACTGGACGAGGCGAGGAAATGTCTCGACGATGCAGACAAAGAGAAGGCAAGGCTCGAAATCAGAGTGGCTTCACTCGAAGAACAACTTGAGGAAATGAGGATCAAGTAAGTCTTGAGACTCTCCATCTCCTCCTTTTCCATCTCCTCCTCCTCCTCCTTCTCATTCTTCTTCTCTTCCTCCTCCTTCTCCTCCTCCTCCTCCTTTTAAGTCTCCTCCTATTCCCCATATTCCTCCTCCTTCTTCTCCTCCTCCTCCTTTTAAGTCTCCTCCTATTCCCCCATATTCCTCCTCCTCCTCCTCCTCTTCTGTCTGCCTGATGCACTATCTTCCGACTGTTACCCAACTAACTCTTAAACAGTTAAAACGACGCATTCTCATTCTAAATTTCTTCATCCGTCCAATCAACCGACTGACTTGTTTAAAGTCATAATAATTATCAAAACCCTACAAAAAGCATCGAAATAGTTACGTTTAAACTGCTTGTCAATATGTTAAACTGAGTGTCGATATATCATCGGTTAACGACCTTTTCAAATGTCGATCTGGCTTCGATCTTAATGGATCATTACATTGACTATGAAGGTTGGGCTGGGAGCGCCTCTGAATAGTTGCCTTGAAGAGCGCGCTATATAAATGTCTAATTGATTGATTGAAGTCTCTTGAAGCGATCATCTGTTTGCTGTTTATGATAAAGGCGCTATAGAAGTCAGATTAGATCAGATTAGATTTCCATATCTCGTTTCAAAACTCAGATAACTTTATAGAAGCGCAATTTTTGAATTTTGCGAATAAGTTTAGAATAACTCTAAGCCTAAATTGTCCAGAAACCGATTGAAAGCCACCTTCTGCGTAGAAATTTACTTCGTGTTGCCAATAATTTGCTTAGCATAACTTTTTCAGAATTTTGCTTCATAGCATGTTTTGATATATAAAGAAAGGGAAGGAGACTGGAACAGAGACAGAGGAGCAGAGGGACAGAGGGACAGAGAACAAGACAGAAAGAGGAGAGAAGAAAGATGTACAAGGCAATATTGGCTTCCTTTTTGGAGCGGCAAAAGAAAGCAATCATTTCTTTGACCTTTTCTAAGTGTCTAAGTTTCCTGGAAGGTTCTCACTGGGCGCTTCGACAACATTTTTTGCCTAATAACTCTGTACAGACTGTACACATACATAATATGTGGATCCATATTTGTTTTTAATACGTATGTATATATGTGGCTGCTGATGAGCATACATCGCAACGGAGATACATATGTATATATATTATATACATATGTTCATATATATCAGATTTAACATAATTATGACCAACTAACAAAACACGAAAAGATAGTACGGCGAAGTAGATGATAAATAAGAAAGGTCGTTGAAGCAGGCTGGCACGCAGGCACGCAGGCAGGTAGGCAGACAGACAGACATAGTTAAGCAGATGGATAAAGGCTATGGATGGAGCGCAAGATCAAAGGACCGATGCATGCACAAATACGCACTCGTCTACGGAGATTGCTCTCTGGTATACAGCAAAAAGAGAAATATATGTAGACTAATCAAACAACATAGAAAACTCCAGAATACAACAGAAAGACATAGAACGAAAGAGAGAGGGGAGAGGAAGAACGAAACAGAAAGGTATGAGATAGAAGAGACACACGGAGGCAGAGAGACAGAGCGAGAGAGAGAGAGAGAGAGAGAGAGAGAGAGAGAGAGAGAGAGAGAGAGAGAGAAGCATGTGCAGAGACACGTCGTTTAGCTGAGCTTTGTTTAGTCTCCTCATAGAGTCATTAATGTGTTATTTGGTGCTAAAAGCCAAGAAGTAGGTGTAAGGTATACAACAGCTTTTATCCATCCACCTATAGCCATGCGACATTCAATCCGACCTCCTTCTCCTCTTCCTTCTTCTCCTCTTCCTCCTTCTCCTCTTCCTCCTTCTCCTCTTCCATCTCCTCCTCCTTCTTCTTCTTCTGCTCTTCCGTCTCTTCCTTCTCCTCCTCCTCCTCGCTCTGCTCCTGCTCCTCTTCCTCCTACTTCTGCCCTTCCTCTTGTTTTATAATCCTCCTCTAATCAAATGCAGACTCACTATGGCGCTGGCTGCGCTTACGTCTTTTGTTTTTCTTTTCTTTCTTTGTCTTTCTTTTCTCTTTTAACAGACATGTATCTTTTCTCGGTCGTCATGCGGTTACGAAGTCCAGGCAGACTAATGGGGCAAGCAAGCAAAGCAGCAGCTACAGTCCATCTTCAGACCCTTTCTCTCCCTATACCTCAAGCATTCTGGTTGTAGGACTTAGAGCTCAGAAACAACTAAAGCAAATTAAATATGTCTGCTCTTTTAAAGAAATTTCTTTATCCGAAAAGTCGCATACAAGAAGATAATTCAAGTAAAATTATAACATAATGATAGTATATTTTATCAAAAATTAATAATTCACACTTTATTCCATTAATAAAGCGATTTAAAAGCGAAATCAAGAGATGTCGCTTCACAAATGAATTAAACAAATGAATTAAACAAATGAATTAAACAAATGAATTAAACAAATGAATTAAACAAATGAATTAAACAAATGAATTAAACAAATGAATGAAACAAATGAATTAAACAAATGAATTAAACAAATGAATTAGGCCTAAACAAATTAATTAAACAAATGAATTAAACAAATGAATTAAACAGTAGGCTTGAATCATTGTCAAAGTTAAACTTTCTTACATGACAAACACTAGTAGAAAAGGCGAAACATGTTTAGTTGTGCAAAGGAAAATGAGGCCCAAAAAATTTGAACACATTTCAAAAGAAAAATGCTAATATAGACCAAGTCCTCCGAATTTAACTGTTGGGTTTACGTATTTGCTGACTTCAATCTTCTTCATTCCTACTTTACGACTTTCCCGTTATTAAACACTTAACAAAAGTCTAAGGAAGGATTTGACTTATGAAGGGTTTGAATTTTAAAGGACAGCTTATGCATAACGATGATAACGAAACGAGATAGAGAGTCATTCGATTGGACGATAGAATGACTTGTAAAAGTCTTGTATGAATAATATATGCATCACTTAAACCAACAGACTGAAATCGGATTCTGTTTCTCTCAAGGCATAATGCGAGCAATTAGAGAACGATGGTAACCGATAAACAGGCAGACAGACAGACAGACAGACAGACAGACAGACAGACAAACAGGCGGACAGACAGGCAGATGGAAAAGCCTTAGATCCAGCTAAAGTTGCTCTGAAAGAACAACCCAAAAACCAGTCTGCCTCCGGCCAAGAAGTCAGCTGTTGATTGGCTGATGTAACTGATGTCTCTGTGGTTTCTCGTTTCTGTCCTATTGCCTATCATATTATTATCTATTGTCTCTTGTCTGTCTTTCTGTGCGTCTGTTCTCTTGTATGTCTTAGTGTTTCTATCTTCCTTCGGCATATGCGTCTGCCTCTCCTCTCCAGAAAGCTTCATTTTCAGTTTTTATTCTTAAAATAAGTCCATCTGTTTGATTCTGTCTGTCCGTCTGCCTGTCTGTCTGTCTGTCTGTCTGTCTACACATGATGCGTCTTTATTTCTTTATCAGCGCATTATTCAGCATGCCTGCGTTCCTTGTCTCTTTTAGTTTTTCTATTTATTATTCTCTGTTTGATTCGGTCTCTCTCTCTCTCTCTCTCTCTCTCTCTCTCTCTCTCTCTCTCTCTCTCTCTCTCTCTCTCTCTCTCTCTCTCTCTCTCTGCATGTCTGTCTGACTCGGTAAGTCTGTACTTCTTCCTATTACTGTCTCTTCTTTCATTATCACAAGTTTTTCTGAAGAAAAAAAACTGAGAGTGGAACATCGAGTATGAAGAGCAATTCCTAGAGGCCTTTACTTTTCCTCCGAATCATTCCTTCCTCAACTCCTTCTTTTTCTCCTTCTTTCCTGCTCCAAATCGCCCTCCCCTGCAGCTCCTCCTGTTTATGGCTCTTCCTCATTCTCCTCGTAGGGCTTCGGTCTGCATTAGCCATTGGCGCAATAGAAGTTACAAATTAATAATAATTACCGGAATCGATGTTTTCCATCACGATCTGACCGAACAACCTATGATGATCGGAACAACCTCCTCCTCTTCCTCCTCCTCCTCCTTCTCCTCCTCCTCCTCTTCCTCCTCCTCCTCCTCTTCCTCCTTCTCCTTCTCCTCTTCCTCTGTCTGTTCTGCGGATGTGTTCTGACTGACAGAGACTAAACAGCTGCTCTTCAGATATACATACAAACAGACAGACAGACAGACAGACAGATAGGCAGACAGACGGACAGACAGACAGATAGACAGACAGATAGACAGAGTCGATGGACAGAGTGATTTTCCATTTAAGCTTTTATCGACTCCACGTCAGTTTGCGTTCTCCTCTGCTTCTTTTTCTTGCTTTTTAATTTCTCTGTCCGTAATTCCTTGTAAATCTCTCATTGAACTCCACTGTCTCCCTCTCCCCCTCCCTTCCCTCTCCTCTCTCTCCCTCTTTCTCTTTCTCTCTTTCTGTCTTCTGTTGTCAGTCGATCTACGTTTGTGGTCCTTGTGTGCTGTCTGGCGAAGAAATAGGAGGGGGAGGAGGACGAGGAGGAGGACGAGGAAGACGAGGAAGACGAGGAGGAGGACGAGGAGGACGAGGAGGAGCAGCACCCGTTGCTCCGAAGACTGGCGCTAGATTTTTGATGATGAAGTTGCTGCTGCTGCTGTTTTTCTTCTCTGGGAAAGAGAAACAAAACTATCGGATCCAATCGGGACAGCTGCTGCTGCTGATGCTGAGAGCATATCATCCTCTTTAGTCCTCACTTTTTCCTCCTTCTTTCCGCCTTTTCGTCTTCCTTCATTTCCTCATGCTTCGACGGATTTCTTTTCTTTCTCACTTCAGTTGTTCGCAAGAGACATACCACACGAGACAGACAGACACACACAGGGACACATAGACAGGGACACAGGCAGTGACAGAAAGGCCTACTACTGGGCTGACAATCGGCTGAGGCATTATATAAAGGAATGTTAGCTGCGTGCATGTGATGGTTTATCGTTACGAATGCCTGTTGCTTGGCTTCAACCTGTCTAGACAACGCCCTGCCTTCCGCTTTCATTCCTCCCTCCCTCCCTCCCTCCCTCCCTCCCTCCCTCCCTCCCTCCCTCCCTCCCTCCCTCCCTCCCTCCCTCCCTCCCTCCCTCCCTCCCTCCCTCCCTCCCTTCCTCCATCTGTCCGTCCTTACTCTTTTCCTCCATCAGTCTCCTCCTACGCCCCTATATCTCTTTCTACGTCCCCCCTCTATCTTACTGCATTTCTTATCTCTTCGTCGATCGCTCTGCCTACCCCTCTCCCTCCATTCCTCATTTCTTCAACTCCTTTGCCTGGTGCAGTTTTGATGGCAGAGCGCTTTATCCACTTGAGCAACTCTCGCCAATCCTTCTCCTTCCTTCCAGTCTCTACTCTTCCCTCCCTTTTCCACAACTCTCTGTCTATCTTTCTCTCTCTCTTCGATCAACCCAAGTAGATCCAGACGACTTCAAGTGGTGCCTGCACCAAGGGGCATCCTCTTCATCCTCATCATCACAATGATCAGGATCCTCCTTCTATGCCTCTCCATGATCACCATGATCATGAAAACGATGAACTGATGTCTAGTAAGCTATGTCGCTATGTTGCTTGGTTGACTGATGATCAATCGATTAATTGATCGATTGATTGATCAACCGATTAACTGACTGATTGATTGACTGATTGATTCATTCATTTATTGCTTCATTCGTTCATTCCTTCAATCATTGATTACTCGTTGTCAGGCTGAACGAGGCTAATCAGGCGGTGCTGATAGAGAGGGAGAGGACAGAGAGACAGAACCAGCAGTTGTCCGACTTCGAGGCAGAGATCAACCTCATGAGACGTCGCCTGGAACTTCTAGAAAGCGACCGAGAAAAGGACAAGAACCAGATCAGACAGCTACAGGACGCTCTCAACAGAGCACGAGTGGTAGGCCATTTATTAATACCATTTACCATCAACAGAGCACGAGTGGTAGGCCATTTATTAATACCATTTACCATCAACAGAGCACAAGTGGTAGGCCATTTAATATCATTTACCATCAACCGAACACGAGTGGTAGGCCATTTAATACAATATACCATCAACAGAACACGAGTGATATGTCAACTTAATTTGAAACATCTCGCTTAGAACTGCTAGCAAGAGGGAACAGCCAACTGGACTGATTAAACGCCTCAGATTTTTTATAAAGCCACCAGTAAACCAAGAGCTAGATAAGACCTTTCCAGTCTTTTAATATAGCAGATCAAATAACTTAAACCCAAAGACAATTAATTTATACCAAGAAATTAATTATGAAGTAAGAGAATATCAATATAAAAAGGTAATTGAGTTACAGCAACCTAAAAGTGTCCGTTCATTCAGATGATTTTTCCGACATAGCTTACTCGACATATATTACTAGACATATTCTACTGGACATAGGTTACTATACATAGGTCACTAGACATAGGTTACCAGACATAGGTTGCTAAACAAAGGTTATTAAACATGGTTACTATAGACATATGGTACATATTCGGTTTTTTTTATAAAGTTTATAAAGTGACAAACCGCAGCATGGAACAAAGTTAGACAGAGTTTTGAGAAGTAGATAACGTTGAGTATGGTGTTCGGGAAATAAAGTCTCTGTTGTCTTTAACTGGAAGACAGTATTGGTGATTCTGGGGACGCAATGAATATATAGTTTATATATGTTACTAGACATAGGTTACTAGTCATAAGTCACTAGACACTGTGCAGTCGGCATACCCATAATTTGGGTTGGAGGATTGATTAATTGAGAAATTCTTCAGATCCCATCTCTGGTGACAAAGCAGTATAGAAGATTGAAGTCGTTAATAATTATCTGAGACAACGCGTTGCTACTCCAAAAATTAACAAATGCTGCCATTAAAAGTAAGTATGATTGGACCTTCTGCCAATCTTATTTCTGTGTCTTTTTGCAGGACTTGGACAACGAAACTCTGCTGCATATTGACGCCGAAAACCGACGACAGACTCTCGAAGAGGAACTTGAATTCCTTAAAGCAGTCCACGAACAGGTCAGTCTGCTCTTCCCTCAGTCTGGCCCTCCCTCAGTTTAATCCTCCGCTAGTCTAGCTCCAAGTGAGTCTAGCCCTTCTTCAGTCTAGTCCTCCATTAGTCTAGTCCTCAATGAGTCAAGTCCTTCTTTATTCTAGTCCTCCGCTAGTCCACTTCTCAGTGTGTGAACAGTGTGAACCGTCAGTCTTGTCCTCCGTTAGTCTAGTCCTCAATGAGTGAACCGTCAGTCTTGTCCTCCGCTAGTCCACTCTTCAGTGTGTGAACCGTCAGTCTTGTCCTCCGTTAGTCTAGTCCTCAGAGAGTGGACTGTCAGTCTTGTCATCCGTTAGTCCTCCTCTTGTCCTCAGTGAGTGCCATGGACTGTCAGTCTTGTCATCCGTTAGTCCTCCTCTTGTCCTCAGTCAGTGAGTGGACTGTCAGTCTTGTCCTCCGTTAATCTCGGCTTCTGTCAGTCTGTCAGCAAATCGTTTGGTTGGACGACGTGTCTCCATTGATTGAACTCGCTATTAAGAAGCAAATCTTTAGGGCCACTCCAGTTGGAACCCAACTTGGAGCTTCTTTGTATTCTGTAATCTTCTAAGACCAATTTCTTAATTTCAACGATACTGATGTGACAGCTAGCACTCAACCAGAGAAATATCCCATCGAGAATTGAGCATTGTCTGAAACACTTTGAAATCCAACACTGGATCAGCAGAGTGGGCTTACGTAGACCCAAGGGATCTGGGGTCATGGACTTGGAACCCCGTTCTTGGATGAGATGAACGGTTGCAGTATATTTATAGGCTAAATTCTACAATTTTAATTGGCGTCAATGTCCACGAGGAACAAAGCGAAATTTTAATTAATTGCTTAAAACCTTTTAACTAGCGGCGGCACTACACCAGGGTGAGCCAGGACAACTGCCCTGGTAAAAAGCCCTTGCCCTGGTCGTTGCCCTGTCAGAATTTTTGCCCTGCCCAGAATTTGATCGGGGCATAAATTGCCCTCTGCACTGGATACTTGTATGACTGCCCTGGACAAGCCCTGGTAACAAAAAAGACTGGCGTCACCACTGCTTTTAACAGACTATAAACTGTTGCTTAATCCATTAGAATAAAACATTTGTCTATTTTGAAACTGCGAACTCGTAAGGCTCGTCATTAGACAATTCAGCTCCGAATGACAGCTTTTCCAGTCTAAAGCCTGCCGAGTCCCTTCACACTTTACTGTGCGTCAAAATGAGAGTGCTTGTTTTAACAACGGTAGCCTGTTCTAATTGTGTTGTCCGATTAATTATGTGCAGGAGTTGAAGGAATTAGCGGCTCTGGCCTACAGGGACACGACAGCAGAAAACCGGGAGTTCTGGAAGAACGAGATGGGTCAGGCTCTGAGGGAAATCCACCAGGTCTACGACGAAAAATTGGACGGAATGAGGGGTGAACTCGAGACCTTCTACAATCTCAAGGTTTGTAAGCACTTATGCGGCTCCTTTGTCTATTAGACATTCGAATTTCTTTAAGTTGACGGATATATATATATATATATATATACACATATATACATACATACATATATATATATATATATATATATATTCGTTTATTATTATAAATCATCGGAGGATGACACACCACATCAAACCTTACAACACATGGTTAATGAAAATTAATGGTGGACCGATACATCGGAATTAAAGTCTACAGCTGCTGTCGTTTGAGTGAATTGTCATTATGGCATTTGCTTGCAATGCTTTGAGTTAAGGCGCTGTCATTATTTTTATCATTATTGCACATTTACTAAGCGCCACTTTTTAATGACCAAGCATAAATCGATGGCGCTGAGCAATTGTGAGTGAAGGACTTGCTTTAGGTCCCTACACAGTAACCATCTCATGGGAATTGGGAAGCTCGACCCCGTAGGTCTATTTTCCACATTACCAGAAGAGCGCTCTAACCAATCGGTTACCCTGTTCCACGCTCTAACCAATCGGTTACCCTGTTCCACGCTCTAACCAATCGGTTACCCTGTTCCACGCTCTAACCAGTCGGTTACCCTGTTCCACGCTCTAACCAATCGGTTACCCTGTTCCACGCTCTAACCAATCGGTTACCCTGTTCCACGCTCTAACCAATCGGTTACCCTGTTCCACGCTCTAACCAGTCGGTTACCCTGTTCCACGCTCTAACCAATCGGTTACCCTGTTCCACGCTCTAACCAATCGGTTACCCTGTTCCACGCTCTAACCAATCGGTTACCCTGTTCCACGCTCTAACAAATCGGTTACCCTGTTCCACGCTCTATCTATATAGACTGCGAGAAAGTCGACTAACAGAATCTACACCTAACGACAGCCAGAAGCCCGGATAGAGTCAGAATGAAAGAAGTGTAAATGCTGGTCTCTGGTTAAATATAAATTGGAACTGCAAGTACACATGATAAGATTGAAAGATCAATGTAAATAGCTTGATTGACTGTGAGATACTAAGGGATCCTTGTTCTTGTTCATGCTCCCGTCCTTCCTCATTTTATTCTGCTCCTTTTATTCTGCTCCTCCTAGTTTCCGTTTCCTCTTCTAAATCAACCGATGAGTTTTCTGTACATGATTGTCCTTGATTACTGACCCTGCTCTGTTATTGTCTAGATTCAAGAGTTTCGAACAGGAGCGACGCGACAGAACATGGAATCAGTGCATGCCAAAGAGGAGTGCAAGCGCCTGCGCACACAGCTGACTGACATCCGTGACAAACAGAATGACCTCGACGCCAGGGTCAGTCGCCATATCGATGGCTCACTAAATGGCTCACTTAATGGCTCAATCAATGGCTTACTAAATGGCTCAATCGATGTCTCAATCTGTGGGGGCTAATTATGGGTATTCATTTATCTATTAGAGTGTAGATAAAATGTAAGGCTCCCAAGTATCCATAGATAGTGGAACGTAGAGAAGAAGCTGATCGCTTAAGCCTTTCATCTGACAGTGAACAAATTCCAAGGTCCTGGACACGATGCCAGTGCATCGCAGAACTTGATGTTTACTTGGCAACTTCTCCAGGGTCGTAATACGGAGTCCGTTTAGAAGACTCGAACCCACAATCGTCAGATTGCAGGCCAAGCGCACTACCGATAGACAACCGTGTCGCAGTGTCTAGTAAGTAAGCACCTAGTCCTCTAAACAAGTTAGTACAGGAATAACTGACTAATTACGTAAAGTTTGCATGGGCGATCTATGAGTGCACGTGAATATTCATATTTCGGAAATGATATAGACCAGGGTGGACCAGGGAGGGTGGACCACTATAGTACAAGCATAAATTCATCTGTGGGAAAACTGTATAAAATCCGCTTTCGAAGAGAGGTGAATGTACTCTGATGTTTGCAGAACGCAGCCCTCCTGCGCGAATTGGAATCACTTCGCCGCGAAAAGGAGGATCGCGAAAGAGAACTGGAAACAGAGAATAACGAATATAAGACGGAAGTAGCCAAGCTGCGCGCTGAGATGGAAGCCATCATGCGAGAACTCCAGAGCATCATGGACTCCAAACTCGGACTGGAACTCGAAATCCTCGCCTACCGCAAACTGCTCGAGGGAGAAGAAAACCGGTCAGACTGTTCTCTGTCTATATCTGTCTTTGTCTGTCTGTCTGTCTCTTTCTCTCTCTGTCACTCTCTCACTTTCTCTCTCACTTTCTCTCTCACTTTCTCTCTCTCTCTCTCTCATTCACTCTCTCTCTCTCTCTCTCTCTCTCTCTCTCGCTCTCTCTCTCTCTATGTGTGTCACTCTCTCACTTTCTCTGTATGTCTGTCTGTCTCTCTCAAACGCACACAGAAACGCACACACATACATGCATACATACATTTGATGTCTACGTTGTGCTGCTTCACTGTAGACTCGATGTCTACTTAATCCATTTTATACTCATAAACATACCAAAAGCAATTCAATTTGAGTAATTCCAATCGCACAGACCTACTACGGACATTATTATGGGGAAGATTATCTTGTTCTTCTTAAGTGTAGTATATACATGCTAATATTTGTGCATATATACATACAGGTTGTCTGTTGCCTCTTGTATTGTAGCGATGGTCTTCGTCAGATCGTGGAGACAATAGCGACCAATCAGCAACAGCGTTCGGCTCAGGCGGCACAAATGGCTTACAGTTACCAGTCTTCTTCCATGTCCAGTTCCTCGGCTGCGGCAGGTGGTAGTAGCGCCGGAGGAGCTCTCGGATACGGAGCCGGAGGTGCCTACGGAGCTGGCGGCGCTGGAGTTGGTGGAGGCTACGGATCAGCAGCTGGTCAGTATGCATGTTGGCTTAACGGGGTTTTCTCTATCTCTTCATTCATGGACCTCGTCAAAGAATTCTAACAGATTTGTCACACATGAACAACCTCTTGTAAATTCAGAATTAGACCCATTTACTCATACAGGCCTATAAGAATAAGTAGGGCTACTCCCTGACACCATCTTGAAGCTGTCTTCGTTTCATCAGTAAATTATTACTCATTTATGAAGAAGCCCACAATATAATGACTAAGAGTCCATCGATAGTGCTGAGCATTTGTGAGTGAAGGAATTGCTTAAAGTCCCTACACAATGAAGTCTCAGAGGACGAAGCTCGAACTCGTCCTCTCCCCGTTACAACGTTACAAAGGCCCAAGCGTTCTAACCAATCGGCTGGTGTGTGTGTCAAACACAGCAGATGCAACGCAAATCACGTACGTGTTGTTCGACGCTAAAGAACTAAAAGAAGGTGAAGTTGATCACCATCTCACTCGAAATAAAGTCAATCGAAGAGACCTCAAGGTAACAGATGAATTATGGGAGAGATGTTGATGAACTTGATAACATTGGATGATAGACCTTGAGACTAAGGAATGGTACCAGAAAACAGACCTCAACTGCATGTTTATAGCCTTGTGCAACGAATGGTTGGTGGAGTTAAATGGCTGATGGGGTTGATGGTGTCTTAGATTCTTCGACGAGGGTGAGTCAGGTGACGAAGGGTGAGATGTCGGCCAAGACGACGTACCAGCGAAGTGCCAAAGGACCCGTCTCCATCTCCGAGTGTTCTGCTGACGGAAAGTTCATCGCCATAGAAAACACGGGCAGAAAGGTAAGCACAAGAACAAAGGTAAACTACACCGTGTCCAGTGCGGCGCCCAATCAGATGCTGAACATTCGAATGAGTTCCATATTACTTAGGTTGAACAGACGCCAGTTACCTTTCTCTACTAGGTGAGATAGGCATCGATTCCTATCGTTGTGTTTCGCTCATGAAAAGCATAATGAAACGACGACCTTCAGATACGCACAACTATTTTTGTCTATTATTTCTATATTGGTCTCTTCTCTCTCCTCCGTCAGGTGTGCACCGACGATGAGGCCTCAACAAGGGTCAACCAATTTTGGTAGACCCTTGCAAATGTTAATTAGTATGCGCCGCGTCTAATTTTGTTCTGGGCGTCAGTTTAGATGCTAGCAAACGGGAACGCTTGATCTTCGAAACTTCGAGAGCCATTGTGGTAGCATGATGAATGCAGTCCTGTATTGTTCCTATTATTGATCAATGCAATTTTATTACAAATTACAGACGTTTTGAACGAATGTAAAATCTCCGAGTCTTTTGGAAAATCGATCTGTATTTGCTGTCAATCCTCTGTCTTCGCAATCGACCTGTCTCTGTTATTAATCTGTCTCCGTTACTGATCTGTTTCCGTTATTGATCTGTCTCCGTTATTGATCTGTCTCCGTTATTGATCTGTCTCCGTTATTGATTGGTGTCTCCGTTATTGATTGGTGTCTCCGTTATTGATTGGTGTCTCCGTTATTGATTGGTGTCTCCGTTATTGATTGGTGTCTCCGTTATTGTCTCCGTTATTGATTGGTGTCTCCGTTATTGATTGGTGTCTCCGTTATTGATTGGTGTCTCTTTAATCAATTTGTGTCTTCATTAGGAGGAAGAGCTGCATGGCTGGAAAGTACGTCGTAACATCGATGGCCTCGACAAGGCTGACTTCTCTCTGGACTATGTCGTCATCCAGCCAATGTCGAAGATAAGGGTCAGTTTGCAGTGTCGACCATCTAGGCGTACGAAATGGTACATTGGTAGTCTATAGGTTTATGTTGATTTTAATTTATAGAATAAGACATCACGATCCGTTATCTTATGTAACGCAAGACAAGGTCTGTGTGTCTTTGTGTGTAGCGGTGGGCTCATGGCAGTAAGCCACTGACGATGTCAGACCCAACTGAATAGACCATGTTGTCCGTCTGTTAATCTGAGTCTGTGTGTAGCTGTGGGCTCATGGCAGTAAGCCACTGACGATGTCAGACCCAACTGAATAGACCATGTTGTCCGTCTGTTAATCTGAGTCTGTGTGTCTGTGTGTAGCTGTGGGCTCATGGCAGTAAGCCACAGACGATGTCAGACCCAACTGAATAGACCATGTTGTCCGTCTGTTAATCTGAGTCTGTGTGTCTGTGTGTAGCTGTGGGCTCATGGCAGTAAGCCACAGACGATGTCAGACCCAACTGAATAGACCATGTTGTCCGTCTGTTAATCTGAGTCTGTGTGTCTGTGTGTAGCTGTGGGCTCATGGCAGTAAGCCACAGACGATGTCAGACCCAACTGAATAGACCATGTTGTCCGTCTGTTAATCTGAGTCTGTGTGTCTGTGTGTAGCTGTGGGCTCATGGCAGTAAGCCACAGACGATGTCAGACCCAACTGAATAGACCATGTTGTCCGTCTGTTAATCTGAGTCTGTGTGTCTGTGTGTAGCTGTGGGCTCATGGCAGTAAGCCACAGACGATGTCAGACCCAACTGAATAGACCATGTTGTCCGTCTGTTAATCTGAGTCTGTGTGTCTGTGTGTAGCTGTGGGCTCATGGCAGTAAGCCACAGACGATGTCAGACCCAACTGAATAGACCATGTTGTCCGTCTGTTAATCTGAGTCTGTGTGTCTGTGTGTAGCTGTGGGCTCATGGCAGTAAGCCACCTACGGCTCCTCCGACGGATCTTGAGTACTTTGACAGCAACTGGGGAATCGGATCTAACATCACCACAAAACTCGTCAACCAGATGGGAGAGGTAAAATGGACGCTAAGATCATCACCATCATCATCATCATCATCATCATCATCATCGTCATCGTCATCGTCATCGTCATCGTCGTCGTCGTCGTCGTCGTCGTCGTCGTCGTCGTCGTCGTTAATTGTCGTTGTCGTCATCGTCATCGCCATCATCATCATCATCGTCATCGTCGTCGACATCATCAACGTCGTTATAGCCATCAGCATCACAGTTGTCGTCATCATCATGATTCGTCATCAACGTGATTTCTAATCATTATCAACAGCTACATCATCGTGCTAATCTAATCTTGAAAATTCTATGGCGCTCTTATCGTAATGCACAAAGGCGTTAATTAATTGTCATTTCTATAAGCAAAACTTCCCTTCAACCGTCGTCATAATTAATTAATGTGAATAATGTCATCGACGTCGTACTTAAAATTCATTAATGATTACCATTCCCACATTCATCGCATAATCAGTTATTGTTTGTCTCGTTTGTGTTCGTAGGACCGGGCTACCCACATGCAGAAGACCGTCTACGCTTAGACAGACCGCCATGACCGCCCAGCTTTACAACGACTCCCAGCCACACGCACACACATACAAGCACACTCCACACTACTCCCTGCAGCAGAATAGGTGATGGATGGATAGATGGGACGCACCCCCCCCCTTTAGACAACACGCAACACCTGGCAACGACACACACACCCAGAGCAGTATTTTTCTTAAGACGCTCCTTGCTTTTTCTTCTTCTTAGACAACTCCAGACACAGTGTATTTATTTTGATTCTCTAGCTTTATTAAATTTCGTTGTATATTAAGTAGCAGCAACAGCCTATGTATGCAACAGCCTGTATTCTTAATTGTCTTCTATTGCGTTTTATTTTTATTGAATATAACTGAACGACCAATTGAAGGTAGTGTTATACATCTGTAGAAAGCAAGGCATTATTGAACGCAGTAGGCCATGATCGTAGCTACGTACGCTATATATGCAGGCAATCACAAGCAGATCACATGTCTGTCTTTTGATCTGTTTGTTGATCGGTTAGAACGGGCGCTTCTGCTGCGTTGGCTGATGTCACGGGCTGCGCTCAGCCGCTTTCCTGCGAGAACACTTTGTATAGAACGTATACGATTGTATTCAAGTGCGCAATGTTTGACGCATGATGCGCTTTAGTAGACGCAAGAACTTAATTTATGAATTGTAGTTAAATCGAACAGCAATAAAGTCTCTTCCGTTGGAAAACAGTTACTTAGTTCTGTTATACTTCAGCGGTAGAAAACCGGAATAGAAAGACAGAAGGATGAATGCGTGAAAGCTGAATGGTAGGAGGAATTGAAGCAGAATGAATGAATGAAGGAAGGAGGAATGGAGGCAGAAAGGAGGATTGCAGGAAGGATGGAGAAATAGATGGTGGAAGGAGAAATGCACGAAAGAAGAAGAAACACGGGTAATGGTGTTTAGACCTAGTGAATATTAATTAAAGATGCGGGGACGAGGAAAGCTCAAATGAAAAGACACACTGGAGCCCCAAAAACAGAATAATATACATTTTTAAATTCTCACATTAAGCCTAATTTTACCCAAATTGAAACATTCTATATAAACTTCAACTGTTTACCGTCAAATTGTAACATGGTCCGGTTCTATTTCAGCCTTACAATTAGGCTAGTACATCACGGGAATTTAGAGAAATTAATCCAAGAGACTGCATAGTAAGGAGAAGTACAGAGAGTTCCCAATGGTGAAGCCAATATTGAGCACGGGCAATGGTGTTTTGGCCTAGTGAATATTAAAGATAAGTTCAGTGGACCAGTTCAGCACATCTTCCGCATTCTCCTGAAGAAGAATTGCCATCATGATCGGTTCCGCCAATGTACTGTAGGAGGACATCAGTAACGTATCGTCACATATCAGCCCTCGACGCCCACTGTCTACCACCATCCTCAAGAATTTCCTCCCGGATATTCTGTCTTTTGAGACTGACACGCGTAACGCATTCTTACGCAACGAACAACTAGGCTACTAGAAATCTAGCGGTATGCTATTATCATACTGAAGCTAGCATTAAAATGTACGCACCTGTATTTAACCTCATTTT
The DNA here is from genome assembly GCA_963556255.1 of Allolobophora icterica. NCBI lineage: Eukaryota > Metazoa > Annelida > Clitellata > Crassiclitellata > Lumbricidae > Allolobophora > Allolobophora icterica. Next base: position 39,127,676 of record OY744609.1, on the reverse strand, counting down.
CATGTCCAATCTGGTTGAGAGGTTGATGTTCCGGCAGCTGGCTCAACTTGAAAATTTTAAATTATTTTCTAATGAATGCATTTATTCAGGCAATTTGAAATTTACTACACAAACCGTCTGAAAAGATTCTACAAAATATACATAGGCCTATATATAAAATTATACAGTCTACATAAAAGTATTCTGAATTTTGTAGGTCACTGCAGATTGTGATCCATATTCGATCGAGTTCAGTCTTAGAAAGCAGGAAAAGGTTTCCTCTTAAAATCGTAATCGTAATCTCCAAACTTCTAAAGCGCCACTCGAAGGCCAAGCGCAGGGCACCAGCCTATTCACGAGCGCAACGTCAGATCAGAGAGGGTTTCCAGAGAGTAGTCCAAAAGAGGTCCGAGTCCGGTTTCCAGAAGGCCAAACCAAATCAGAGAGGGTTTCCAGATAGTAGTCCAAAAGAGGTCCAAGTCCGATATCCAGGAAGCCAAACCAAATCAAAGGGGGTTTCCAGAGAGTAGTCCAAAAGAGGTCCAAGTCCGATTTCCAGGGTACCAGATCAGATGAGGCAGAGCAGCTGTCAAGGCGGGTGTCGCTTACGGCGAGAATAATTGGAAGGCGGAGGATCAGATGAGTCAGGGTAGCAGTATTTGAAAAGGTGAGACTTCAGTTTTGAGTGGAAAGCCCGGGGGTGATAGATAGAGGAACATGAGGAAGAGGATGAAGGACGGGTTGCAATGGTCATGGAGGCACTGACAAACTGCGGAATTCAGGGGGCAGATCATTCCAGAGGCGTGGCGTTATGATGGATATGGCTCGGTTGGAGAACTTGAGGTGAGTAGTGACTGGAGGTCGAGAAAGACTGAGATATGACGATGATCGGGTGGAGCGGATTGTCTCAATGGTGAAGAGATCACGATGGTACTTGGACTGAGAATATTGTAGGGAGTTGTAGGTTAGTGATAGAACTTTGTAGTGGATTCGCTCTGTGATTTTTAACCAATGGAGTGATTTGAGGATGGGATCGAGTGATATGATGATGTTTGGGCGTTCTAGTGACAGCTCTGGCTAGTGAGTTTTGGATAAGCTGTAGACGCTTGATTTGAGTGGATTCAAGGTTGAGGAAAAGAGAATTGCAGTAATCGAGCTTTTAATGAACAATGGAGGAGGCAGTTTTAAGGTCGAGCATGCATGGGTCGTATGCGTCGGAGGTCACGAATGTGCATGAAGCAGGAGCGCGAGAGGTTGGAGATGTGGCTAGAGAAGGAGAGGTTTGGATCAAAAATAACACCAAGATTGCTAACCGTCTAAGATGAATTTTCCTTGTTAGAACTTAACAGCAAATGAACAAATTGAATTCATTGGATTATGTGTACCTGAGTCCTTCTGTCATACGACGACACAGTTGCTAAACCCGTAATTTTTAAACAGTGCCAATCAATATTTTATTATTGTGCCTTCTCAGAGCTCGCAGTCTCCGCCTATTCGTGTATGTAGACAGAGTGAGGAATATGTACCACAAAAGTACGAAAGTACTTAGATACACAGTGTCAACACTTCCTCTCTGTCGACAATACTTCACTAATGTCAACTTCACTAATGTCTTCTTCTTTCTTGCTCCTATTTAATGTTCACTGTTTCACTTAAATCTACGTATATGTAGCTTATTTATACTATGTAGCATAGCCTTGACTGAACACAAACACTGTTTTTGAATGTTTTCAGTATCCTTGTTTTAAAACATAAATCTTCAGAAATATAATTCACAGTTCAAAACAGTCAGCAATACTTCTCTATCGAACTTAAAACATCACTCGTCAGCAAAAATCTTCGCGCCATTAACACACGTGTCTTTCTACGCCTGAGCGACACCTAATTACATTTGCACGGCGAGCTGTATAGCCAACAGGTAGGCTGCGCGCCTCGCTATACCTGACCAGCATCTAACTAACTATGCATAACAAGAATTGGCCTATTCACGGTAGGCGTGCCCCTCGCTAAGAGTAGGCCTAGTCAAACGTTCAATCAATATATATATATATATATATATATATATATATATATATATATATATATGTTACAGGGAATGTGTATTTTCAGGGAATATGTATATTCCCTGAAAATTTCAGGGTATATGTATATTCCCTGATTCACTCAGGGAATGTATACATTCCCTGAAAAAACCAGGGTAGGCCTATATACATATTCCCTGAAATCTTCAAGTGATTTCTATACACATTCCCTGAAAGCTTTCAAAGACACAGCGACATAAAGTCAACAGTAGGCCTAGTGCTTAACTAGGGTTATAATTGATCTTGAGTTTTTATCCGAGCTTGGGAAATGGAGGTTTTCCTGGACCTTGGTCTGGATGGTCGAGGTCAATAAATAAATGGCGCAATATGCATGCTATACTAGTTCATTTATATTTAAAATATTACTAGTCGAAAGACTAAAGGAGACTGCAGACTCAGACTGTACTGTTTTGGAAGTTTTCTGGAAGTAAACTGTTGCCCTTTTCAAAACATAGGAAATTATTTTTTGAGTTTCATAGTCCGATTTCCAGGAGGCCAAACCAAATCAAAGGGGGTTTCCAGAGAGTAGTCCAAAAGAGGTCCATGTCCGATTTCCAGAGTACCAGATCAGGTGAGGCAGAGCAGCTGTCAAGGCAGGTGTCGTTTACGGCGAGTATAATTGGAAGGCGGAGTATCAGATGAGTCAGAGTAGGAGTATTTGAAAAGGTGAGACTTCAGTTTTGAGTGCACCCGATGGCTAGGGTTTTCTTTGGTTATTTTAATGTTGTAGCTTAGGTTTTTCATTTTTCAACGGTGATAACACTGATTACTACTAAAACCTTTCTTCTATGAAGTGAGATGTTGTTTATTCTGAAGATTTGATCCTATATTTACGTACAGTTATTGAACAATGGGCGTTTGCGCATCAAAGGAGGTACGCAGTGATAGAACCTTCCAATTAGCGACCAATTATAACCCTAGCTAAGCACTAGGCCTACTGTTGACTTTATGTCGCTGTGTCTTTGAAAGGTTTCAGGGAATGTGTATAGAAATCACTTGAAGATTTCATGGAATATGTATAGGCCCCTATAGGCCCTACCCTGGTTTTTTCAGGGAATGTATACATTCCCTGAGTGAATCAAGGAATATACATATACCCTGAAATTTTCAGGGAATATACATATTCCCTGAAAATACACATTCCCTGTAACATATATATTAGGGTGGGGCAAAAAGTAATAAAAACTCGAGTTCAGTTCCCGGACAAACCTAAATCGAAGGTCCATGTTAAAGTTGATATTGCACCAAAAATTGATTTTTGATATGTATCACCGTTTTCTAGCAACTTTGTCTGAAACACCAGACCGAAAACGCAATATGTTGTAAAATGAGAGCTGGTCTTACATCAGCCGGTTTAATGGTTATGATCTTCAACGTAAGAACCCAAAGTTAAAGCTACAAACAACAATGAGTAATAAAATAAATGAAAAATCATCTGACACAGTACTGCAGTGTAAATGTTTTAACTTAGTTCAGGAAATCAGCTTTAGTTTCTGTAGTTGGCAAGTCCAATCTTGATTTCTTCATTTGAATGATAACACCGTGGCGTGAGTCATGTCCGTGAACTCGGCCTCAGACTGCAGAAACTCTACTTAAACTGTCCTCTTATCTCTCCTCTCTGGTTGCTACACTGCGTTTGACAGGTCCCAGATCTCGTTGCTTGCTCTATTTGACATCTCTGCTGCCTTTGACATGGTTGACCATGAGATCCTCCTGCAACGTCTCGAGTTCTCAAGTGGTCTCAGGGGCTCATCTCTTCTTTGGTTCCGGTCCTATCTTACAGATCGCACACAAACAATAATCTGGGGTGACTCCAGAACACACTGGGTTACTGTCAAGTTTAGTGTCCCCAGGGATCAGTACTTGGCCCACTCCTTTACCTGCTTTAATCAGCTGATATTACCTCCAGCTTTGTAACGCATTTATCCACTGGCCGCCTCTATGCTGATGACGCCCAGCTCTACGTGCATGGGTCTCCGTATGCTCAGCTGTTTCTTACTGTTCGCATTGATGCTCTCTTTCATGATCTTCAAGCATGGCTATCCTTAAACATGTTTTCTTTAAACCCAGCAGAGACCCAATTGATTTAGTTTGGCACTCGTCAACAACTGGCCAAGGTTGACTACCCTCTTTTATCTCAAAGCTTTCCTTTTTATACATTCTCTGCATCTGACCGCAACCTGGGTATAATTCTTGATAGCTCCCTTTCTTTTTCTGACCATATCTCTAATCTCACCCGCTTGTGCTACTACCATCTCCGACGTCTCAAGGCTATCCGAAGATCTGTCTCCTCTCCAGTCTTTACTCCCATTGTCTATGCCTTTATCTGCTCTCGCATTGATTACTGTAACTCCCTCTTTGTTGGCCTCCCCAAAGCCCATCTCTCCCCTCTACAATCTGTTCTTAAACCAGCTGCCAGACAAATCACCCGTCTCCCACGATTCTCCCATATTTCCACATTCATGTTTGAACATCTTCACCGGATTCCTCTTACTGCCCGCATCCAACTAAAGGTACATATATGACTTATTTGTTCCCCAGTGAGAAATGTGATGGTCCAGTCTCGTTCCAACTAAAGGTACATATCCATATTTGTCTGATCTTACCTGGGTCTTGCTCCTAAATACCTCTGTGACCCACTACGTCTTCCTACTTCAGCTAGCTCCCTTCGCCCTCTTCGCTCCTCTGATCGACTTGACTCATTTGTTCCCCCAGTGAGAACGGTGATAGCCCAGTCTCGTTCCTTTGTTACTATTGGCCCTTCATTGTGGAATCAGCTTCCTCATTCGGCCCGGGCTGCAGTACTATCCGGTGGTCCTGCCACAGCTTTTCGTTGTCTTTAAACTTGCCTTTATTCCCGAGAACCTTGGCACTGGGAGCGCCCTTGATTGGTGGGAACTTGGTAGAGGCACTTATAAGTTTTTAAATACAATACAATACAATACAATACAATACAATACAATACAATACAATATAGTAGTGTACTGTGTAGTGTGTAATTTGTGTATTAAAGTGATTGTGTAATATATTATAGTCGACATTAATGAGTTTCTATGACCCTATTGTAATAAGATTAATGCATTTGTTATTTATTTCTAATGAACTATATGACGTCACACATTTTTCAAAGTTGCGACCCCTAGACATGATACAAAATATGAAAATTAATTATTTCATTAACCAGTAGATGAGGGAGCTTCTATTTATAGTTGTCTGGTTGAGGCAACCGGTATTTGCCCCACCCTAATATATATATACCGGGTGGCCCATTAAAAACGTTCCCACACTTTGTTAACCTGGCAAAGATCTAATTTCAGAGATATCAAATTTTAATTTATACCAAAATGTTAAGCAATTATTTCTGTGCACAAATGTCACATTTCGACAGAGTACGTTTATTATGTCGCAGCCTGCGGCAAGGTTATGACGTCAAACCTGTTTACAAATTTTGCACAAAACTACGTCATTTATTTCACCGCGAAGTAACGACAGTATCTTGATTAAACTAGTCCTCGAAGTAGTAAACATTAAAACATGGTGTTTTCAAATGATGATCTCGCTGTTATTAAGATATCATTTGAGGAGAAGGGTTGGCGAGGCAAGCGAATCGTTCAGGAATATCCGCGTAAAAACTGGTCAAGACAAAGCAAAAACCGATAAGCTCATTCCCCAATATCGTAGACTCTATCCTGATGACAATTAGGCCTACATATTTCAACAAGACAGTGCTCCTTCACATCGTTGCAGATTGGCTCAGCAATTTCTTCAAGCAAACACCTCTGATTTTATCCACAGTGATGCCTGGCCACCAAACTCTCCCGATCTAAATCCTCTGGACTACTATGTATGGAACGTCCTAAAGGAGCTTGTGTATGCTGGTCGCAGAAAACCGTTTCTAAATACTGACGAACTTAAGCAGGTCATTGAAGCAAAATGGTCTCTATTAGACGACACACAAATACAGAAGTCAATAGGACAGTGGAAACAGCGTTTAAGGGTCGTTACAAGAGAAGGCGGAGGATCAATTAAACATTCCTTCGCGTAAAACGCCATCATAAAACAACTGTGCAAAATTTTGACCATGGGTCATACAGTTCTAACAACAATTTATCTCAAACTGTTGAGTATTTTGCGCTAAATTTTGGCTGTGTTGTACAAATATGAATTACGATTAGTATGATTTACTATGATTTAATTTACTTTAAAATTGTTTAATTGCCAAGTTAACAAAGTTTGGGAACGTTTTTAATGGGCCACCCGGTATACACACACACAATACTACTGCACAGCGAACTAAATATATAGGCCTAAGGCAATATCTCACACTGAAATAGAGCCTGTACACAAAACTGAGTTGACACACAGGTAAACCGAGAGCCAGACGAACTGAGTCATAGGCAGTCAGACAGGCAGACTTTAAGCCACACAGGTAAGCCGACAGACTGACCGACTTGACCGGTCCGCAGGCTGCAGGCGCCACAGATCTCGGTCACGGCTACACTCTTCTCCATGCATGCGAAAGCGAAAGTGGAGAAGAAATTAGTACCCTCTCCCACTCTTAGACCAAAGTTACGCCTCTGCCCATCTTGGCTTTTGACTGGACTCACCCTGGAATTTCCCTGGCACAACAATTTTGATTAGAAACGACCATTGTCTAATGTTTGGGCATTAAGAGTGGCGCTATAGAAGGTCTTACAGTAGATTTATATCCACTTAAGGCTGTTTGTGTCAGTGGACTGCCCTCCTGGGAATTTACTTGATTACTGCTTTGTTTTGGTGCGCTATCAGTTGAAGTCTTGTGCCTATACACCGGCGCTACAGAAGTTGCTAATTTATATTAATAGCTATAGACCTATTAGCTCTTGATATCAGAGTTATGGCGTTAATAGAAACCGTCAGTGCTTTTTTCTAGAAAAAAGGCAGGTGCGTAAATTTGGTCTATAAAGTGGGGGTACCAATTTCTTACAAACACGAAGCAAGGCAGAGACTGCGATCTCTGGGAAGGCAAAATAATAAAATATTAATTGGCATTGTTCAAAAAGTGGAGGGTACGGTACCCCAGTCCAAAAAGTGGGGGGTACGGATACCCCTCGTACCACTAACAAACTACGCCTATGAAAAAGGTTCCGGAACTGAACAATACGTTCCGGAACTGAACAATTATGGCAGGGCTAAAATCGAGGGGAAAGCTCGAGAAAAACGGGATCGGGGGTTGGGAGGGAATTTCAATAAACACTGAAAACAGTTCACAACACTGAAATTCAATTAAAATAACTAAATATTTTTCATTAATAAAATAAATAGGGCCTACATAATTTTCAGTACCCCGGGCCGGCAGCTGATAAAGGTGCCGGAACGCCGTTCCGGAACGTTCCGGCTGAAAAAAGCACTGGATACCGTAAAATTAAAAGCACTATAGCATCGCACTACCAGTCTAATTAATATTCATGAACTCCATTAAATTTAGGCGCCTAGATGGCCTAGATATAATTTTATTTTGCAACGTCATTTTAAGAAAATGACGTCGTTTAGTTTTAAAAGGAGTGTTTTCGGTTGAAGTGGGATTTTGGTTTATGCATTTTTGCGAATTTGAGTTCAAAAGGCATTCATTTCAAAGTTATGCAGAAATTAACAAATCTCGACCAGTAAGTAAATAATCAGCGGCATTATATAAACTGCTGATTAAAAATGGACGACGCCAGAGTCGTTTGGATCCGCGATGTTGTCTGTGATCATCTCGACATAAGTCCGCTCGAGCAAGATGAGATCTTTGAGACTTTTCTGTTGAGTGATGATGGTCGGCCGGAATTCATTCTAAACAAATTTCTATCCGGCCAGACTGCAGACGAAACATTCACCCTGGCTTTCTATAAAGAGTTGCGCGAAGAAGAGGAATGGGTTGAAGTGCCTATTGAAAGTGGAAAAGAATCGGATATACCAGAGGAAGAGGAGGCAGAAGAAGACGAAGTTGTTACAGAAACAGTGGAACCTGTTCCGATAGATGATGACACAAAGGCCAAGAAGGCCAAGAGAAACAATAAAAACAAAAAGAAAGGTAAGAAAAATAAAAATAAAGTTCTTAAATCTAAAACAGCAGAAACGAAAGGTGATTCACAACAAAAAAAGGCAAACACAAGAAAGGGAAAACCATTAGGTAAGCCTAACAATCCATTACAAGATGACAAGAAACTGAAAAATAACGAGACAAAACAAATCGGAGAACCATCAAATCCAGAGACAATCAAACCACTCGACAAGTTGACGAATGAATTGGAAAGTTCTAAGACGTCTTTAGAACCTTCAGCGAAGCCTGAGAATCAGGAAGACGAGGAGGAAGAGGATGCAGGAACCTTGCTAATTTTGCGTAAGATTATGAAGCCTTATCTGTTTGTTGTGGAGACTCAAGACTTGCCGAAAGATGCCGTTAACAGGGATTTCTTATTTATGGTCCGTCGTTTGGATGGCATAGTGCCAGAAACGGTTGGAAAACATGAAGATCTTAATGAGGTCTTGACAAGGCATTTTGAAACATTGATGATGAATGGCGACTTCCTAAGATCAATGAACCAGATAATCACCGAGATCTATATGCCTCTGCTGTCTTTCAATGACCAGAAAAACCTACACTCTGACGTCGGGGGTGTTGCTCCAGGAGGTGTAATTCACGGCAAGCCTTCTGTAAGCACAGAGTTCGACAAGAAGACATCACTACGCTCTGCTTCGCCTTCGCAGGGCAGAACCTCAGTGCGCCCACCTCGACTGACTAAGCAGAGTTCGGGATCGGGCATTCTAGGCAGCACACGGCGACCTATCACTCCGGTTTCTGCGGAAGAAGCAACGGCTCGAAAGCCTTCATCGTTTCCGGCATCAACGTTATCAGACGTGACAGCTGCTGACACTGGGCAGTCAAGGCTTACCTACGCACAGAAGATGATCAGAGATGAACTCATGATCCACCTGCAGAAATTCAATCTGGCTGTTCGAACAACAATGACTCAGCTCGAAGGTGAAGTCCATCTCGAGGTTCCAAGTGGTTTAACGTTCTCATCCAGTCTGAAAGAAAACGTACGAAACCGTTCACTCATGGCCAAAGTAGAAGAGACTTGTCACAACTGGTTTCAGCAGGTAGGTATACTTGAATCACCACCATCGTCTCATTCTCGACTAACATAAATCATTTTCAGTAGAAGTTTTCAATTTACGCACGATTAAATAATGCTAATAGACTGCCCGATAGTTTTGTCACGGTCACAAGATTTTGCACGCATTAATTAGGCCTTTGCACACAAAGAGGCGAGTAACATCCTTTAAGCGTTTACAGGGTCTTTTTCCGCTGGAGGGGAGTCCGGCCAAACCCAATTGTATAACGATAGATGTGTGCAGATGCAGGCAACAGGGAAATCCGTGAACTATCGACAAACACGCTTCTCATTCCGCATAGAACTTTCGAAAATTTCGAAAACGTTTGAATCAGACTGTGAAAAAGATGTGCCGTTAATCAAAGATAGAGTTGGTGCGAAATTATTGATGCCGATCGATGTAGTAAATCTATAGTTTCTTATGCTTGATGATCATTAGGTATCGGAAGCTCTGGAAATCCAACAGAAGAGGACGCACACAGGCAACGGGCCTTTAGCTGAATTAGACTTTTGGCGAGAACGAACTACGTTTCTGTGTACACTGCACGCCGAGCTGAAAGCACCCGAAGTTCAGCCTTTTTTGGAACTGTTCAGTCAGATCGACAGCTCCTTGGAATTAGTCAGGAAGGACGTTAATCACCTGTACGCAGAAGCCAAAGACAACAACAGGTTCCTGACGACTCTAGAAAGACATTTCAAAAACCTCACATATGGAACCAACTTTCAGGCAAGTCATGCGAAATTAGATGTATGGCGCTCTTTACCTTTGACAGGGTTAAAAACGAGGACCTACGCAGGTTGGGAGGTGTATCATCGTTAGATCTGTGTAGTTGTGACTGAGACGCAGCCAAATTCTTTAGGACCACGCTTAGAACAAAGTCTTCTGTAGAGGCATATACAAGAGTGTTAGTTGCACCAAATCAGGAGAGTTAATGAGAGACTTCTATCATCTTTGATGGCTAGTCCAAAGTTTAAAATATCTCTGCTTTCATGCTTTTTCTGGTCTGTCATTTGTCCAATGTTGTTGAAGCCCGATAACAGACTGTTTGTTAGCTGTTTACTTATCTACTTGAACCGATCACATAGCAAATCTAATCTCTCAGATCTGGAATATCTCTGTGTGCCTCTGTCATGCGCTTCGGTACATCGTGCTGTCTTGTGCATAGGCCTACCCTGCAAGCATTTCCAATGGGAAATTGGGAATTGGATGGGACACATACGGGTTCTATTCGGGACCCATATGGAAATATTGGTCCTGTATGGGCTCCATGTAGGCATGCTAACAGAGTACATTGCAGGGTCATTCTATATCTTAACTATTTGCTAGGTTCAGCTCAATAAACGTTTCAATTTCTTTGGAGCTGCACTTCCTTAGATCTGTCTGATGCATGTTTCGGAGTCATTGGTCGGTTCTTAAACGAAGCAACTGCCACATCGATGTCCACTTACATTATGCCTACACAACTATGCTTGCATGCATGTATATATGAATGCATTGTATGTATAGATGTATGTATGAAAGTACGTAGTCACATATACAATATTATACATGTATATTTATGAATTTACATGTATGTTCCTGTATGTATGTATGTAAGCCCAGGGGCGTAACTTTAGTCTAAAAAGTGGGGGGTACCAATACTTTGGTCTGAAAAGTGGGGGGTACCAATTTCTTCTCCACGTTAGCTTTTTGCATGGCACCCATTTTGAACATATTCCCTGCCAGTATTCTAATTAATTTTGGCTCTCGGTTTACCTGTGTATCTAAGTATTTTCGTACTTTTGGTGGTGACTGCGTTCTCTGACAAGGCACAATAATAAAATATTCATTGGCATTGTTTAAAAAGTGGGGGGTACAGTACCCCCCAGTCCAAAAAGTGGGGGGTACGGGTACCCCTCGTACCCCCCACAAATTACGCCTATGTGTAAGCCTATGTATGTATGTATTAGGCCCTATTATATGTAGTATGTGCTCATGTATAGCCCCACCATCCAACGTAGCCGTCTAATTGTCTGCCTGCCTGACACCTTAGGATCTTGACCTGGAATCGATTTTGACCCTACCTGCCTGTCGACTATGTTTTGACTAAGCTCCTGTGAATAAGCTGGTTCCCGCGACTTCGCTTTTTTGGCGCTGTAGAAATCTCGAGATTTCGATTACGATACATACCTACATACACAAATGTACATCAATATGTAAAGACTATGTTAGCTTGGATTATTGTATTGTATTGTATTGTATTCGAGCATTTAATAAGTGCTTCTAGCCGGAAGATCCATTCATAAGCGCTCCCAGTGCGAGATACCCCGAGATAAAAAGCAAGTTTTAAGAAAGGTAAAAGAGGAAGAGACGTTACATGAGAGAATAGAAGAAGCTCATTCCAAAGGGCAGGACAGTGGAAACAAAGGATCTAGGTTGAGCCAGTATTAGCAGCCTGTATAATATATCGAAAGCCAAAAGACGTGCTTACTGAGCTGGTATATTTTGCCTGCTAGGTTGCAACTGATACGATACCATCGATGATGGAGGCGTTGCGTCTCGTTTGGATCATATCGCGCTATTACAATGTAGACGAGAAGATGATTCCATTGATGGAACGTATAGTCTGGGAGTTGACGGAAAGAGTGACGCGTGTTCTTCACGTACGCGTCCTCTACATTGACAACAGCTTAGCCGAAGCCAAGAGAAAGGCGTCCGAAGCGAAAGACATGCTCCAGCTGTGGAAGTCTTCCTACCTCCAGGTGCGCGCGAAAATTGAAGCTTCTGGACGCGATGCCCGATGGGAATTCGACCGGAAGCGACTGTTCGAGAGGACTGACTACATGTCAACGATCTGTCAGGATCTGTACAACGTCGCTCAAGTTCTAGAGGAATTCCACAACATCTTCGGCGCTGAGATGATATCTGTCACTGGAAAACGTGAGCGAGTCGAGACTATTCTGGCCAAAGTGGACAGACTGGTTGCGCCGATTCAGCAGTGCAGCTTCGATCCCTATGCCATGAAGAATTCCGAAGACTGGCGAGCAGTGATGAGTGACTTTGCGCGTGACGTAGCTTTGATCGAAGTGGAAGCGAAGAGGTTCATCGACGAGGCATTTAAGAACCTGCGATCGGCTGAAGGAGCCTTTGATATGATCGTCCGATTCAAGCACGTCAAGTCGCGCCAGGCAATCAACGCTCAAATGATGAAGAAATTCGGTGACATTCTGTCGCAGTACGATAGACAGATCGACCAGATCAGCACTATCTTTGAAGAGAACAAAGACGATCCGCCGCTTTATAAGAACCAGCCGCCGGTCGCTGGGTCGATCAACTGGGAAAAATCACTCTTCCATCGCATGAAGCAGACGATGCTGCGCTTTCGGACTCTGAACGAAATGATGGAATCAGAAATGGGTCGATCAATACAGGCGAAGTACCTAAAGATCGGAAGAGAGATGCGATCACATTCGCAACATAAACACGAGTGTTGGTTTGCTGAGGCGGAAAGCAGTCTGCCTCTGATGCTGAAACGCCATCTGCTGACAGCTATCGCAGCTAAACCAAAACAACCACGCAGTTCAGCAGCGATTCCGAAGGTGAGCAGCAACAACGCCATTCTTCCGACGAAGAACATCTTCCTGTCTGAATCGCCATCGGATCTTATACCTCAATCAAACGACGAAAGTGCACGTTTAGGTGAAACAGTGAACCACGAAAAGAGTTCAAAAGCGATACCAGAAATAACGACAGCAGACAGCAGTGTGCTGCAGGTGGTCGCAAACAATACAGAAATTGAAACTTCTAAATCAAGCCAAGATAACCTCAACAGAAACAGAAATAATCCTAATAACGAGAATTATCCGAATAATTTGGATTCGGCCAACGCGTCTCAGCGTGGAACTCCGCAACCTGTTCAGATCAGAAGAGGAAGCGATAGTCCGAGTGCAAGGCGCAGCCACGGCCTTCCTAAAGACGCGGCACCAACATACAGCATGTTGACAGGAGAGTTCCTCAAAGAACCGCAGTTTGAAGTTGACTTTGATCCAGGTATTGCTGAGATCATAGCCGAGGCCAAGTACATGGAGCAGCTGGGAATGTCGATTCCCGATGGAGCCCGATCAGCTGCTCTTCATGAACTGATCTACATCCAGAATTTGAGCATGGTGAAACAGATGGTGACGAACTACAACGACACTCTAGCAATGCTCACTGAATCCGACATGCTCGCTCTTGAGGACCACATCAAGGATCTGCGCAAGGTGATCGTACCTGCTTCGAAGCGAATGACATGGCGCACAATCGGAATTCCGGAATTTCTGACTAAGTGTAACCTTCAGATTGGTCGATTCTCTTCACTCGTCCATGGAATGCAGAAGAATGTGGCCGACATTCAGCAGAGACTGAGCGCCATTCACAGTGCCGACCTATTCAAGGCCTGCCCACGTAATCTTCTTGGCCAACCGCCGGAATGCATGGAATATTTCGACTGCATAAGAAAATACAGAGCCGCCGAGATGCGAAACCTTACGAAAATCTACAAGGACATCGGTTACATACTACTGAAAATTGAAGGAATCGTCTGGGACTCAAGCTCTGGATGTTGTTCAAAGATGCGCCATTACTACGCATATTGGGAAGGCGTTATATTCCATGCAATAACGAATATGATCATAAGCAACCTGAAAGCCTTCAACCAAAGCATCTCTGGAGAGAGAGCGCTGTTTCAACTCGGGGCCCTCTTGGCGCCTCCAGACATCGTTCTTCACCCAATGCCTAACGAGGTAATGCATGCTATTACTCAACACATAATGTCAGGCATCATTATGACCGATTTTCATCTTTGTCAACAGATGGTGCAGCTAAAATTTTATAATTTAGTCCCTGGTTAGCTTAAGTCCTTTGCGCAAACCGCACTACATTTTGACGGCATCGTTTGTTTGTTTTGGCCTACAACTGAATGAATGCAAGCTGCCTCTGCGCTGATCCACGCTATTATGTTATGGTAATAGTTAACACTACATGCCTCGACCAGTGCCTGCCGTCTCAAAGTTCTAACGGCAAGGGTGCACCTTTTGGCTGTCACTTGTCTTTGATTACACTGCATTCAGACAATTCTTGATGAGTTAGTGAGCCTGACTTTAGACTTTAAAAATTTAACTTACCTCTGTCTAGCATGCAGGTGAAGAAACATGTTCAAAACGACCTCAAATCGCATCACATTTAAGTCTGTTAGATATCTATGTTGTAGCGCCTTTGTAAGATTCTTTTAAAGGCGTTAGTATAAATTGCCAATTACATACATATATACACGCATAGCCATTTTCAAGTTTTGTAGCCAAGTGTTTAAACGTTAAACACGTTAGTTTACAGATGTAAGGCGATAGTGTTTAGAGTTAGACGACAGTGTGTAACGACTGTGATTGCGTCGTCGTTCAGTTGTCTGGTGACTTCGTCCAACTGAATTTATTTCTAGGTTCTTAAGCTGACGATGCAGAGCGTCCGAGACTGCGTTGAAAGTAGTCAGTACTTCGTTCGTTGGATGTACGGCACTTGTCTCCTGACGCCTGCGCAGAAATGCGAAGGCGACGATGAACCAGTGCTCTACACTTTCTATCCGGAGATTCTGGCCAATCTAGAAGTGAATGCCATCGTTAAGACGATTGCACACAGCATGATCGACGCCCTCTCCCAGACCAGCAAATATATTGTGCGGTGGAAGAAGTATCGGCTGATCTGGAAGGAGGACAAGGACGCCATTGTGCATAAGTGGGCGCACAGAACAGCGCCGACAGTCGTAGCCTACGACGATCGATTCTTCAACTACACGAAAACAATCAGCGAAGTCTATGCGGAGCAGATGAGAGTGAACATCGACTGCATCGACCTCAACCTTCTGCCGTTGGCCGATGGAATCAACTCACACATCAGGCAATGGGTCGAAACCTACGGACGAGTATTACGCGAGTCGTCGAGGGCCGCTCTGTTCGCCTTCAAGAGCGAAATGGAGAGACGATCGGAAGACCTTAACACTAAGCCGAAAGACATTGACGAACTCAAGTACATGCTGAAGGCGATTGCAGACATCAAAGACATTGCGGTCGACGTAGAGCAGACCATTCGAGACGTCACCGAATGTTACTATACAATGAACATTTATCACATTGCAGTCAGCGATGAGGAGAACGATGTCGTTGCCGTCATGCCAGTCTTGTGGAACGATCTGCAGGAGAAGGCTAGGACCGTTAACTTTCGCCTCATGTCGTCCAAGAAGAAGTTCACCGAAGTCACAAGGAAAGCCATAACGGAATTTGGCGAAGAGGTGCGTCAGTTCATAAAGCGATTCTATGAGAGCGGCCCTGGATCGGTCGGAGACGACTTGGATAAAGGTCAGGAATTGATGATGCAGATCAGAATGGATATAACCAAGCTAGAAGCCAAAAGGCAAGATCTAGGAGCAGCCGAAAAGCTGTTTGACCTACCAATCAGATCATACGCAGACTTTTTTCAGATTCAGAAAGAAATGATTGGCTATGAACAGCTCTACGAGTTGCATGCTGCACAGTTAAGTTCAAAGGAGGACTGGGGAAAGATCATCTGGATGAACTTGAATGTTCAGACTCTGCAAGAGGGCATCGATGCATATTTTTTGCAGCTACGGAAACTTCCTAAGTCATTGAAGGGCACAGACATATTCAGAGCTCTTGAAAACCAACTGAGAGAATTTCGAGACAGTCTACCTCTACTGACTGACCTAAAACAACCAGCGTTGCGGCAGAGACATTGGAGAGACCTAATGAATAAAACTGGAATCGTGTTTGATATGGAAGGCGAATCATTTACGCTGCAGAATGTATTTGCTATGCAGTTACACAGGTTTGTCGATTTGATTGCTGATATTCTTAATGCAGCAGTGAAGGAATTGGCCATTGAGAAAACCATCAAAGACATCGAGGAGACTTGGGCCACGTTGAGATTCAGCGTAAGCAAGTATTTCAAAGGTGCTAACGACAGAGGACATGTCATTGGGTCTCTCGATGAAGTCATTCAAGTACTCGACGATAACTCCATGCAGTTACAAGGCATGGCTGTTTCCAAGTACATCGGACCGTTTCTGAACACGGTTCAGAGCTGGGAGAAGACTCTGTCTATCATCAGTGAGGTACTCGACCAATGGGTCGTCGTACAGCGCAAGTGGATTTATCTGGAGGGCATCTTTGTAGCCAGCGACATCAGAACGCAGTTACCAGAGGAAGCCAGGCTTTTCGATAGCATTGACAGATCATATCAGAAGATTATGGCAGAAACATCAACTGTGCTCTACATCAAACAGTGCTGTCTTGTTCCCAATCGTTTAACAGAATTTCAAACAATGGTTCGTGGTTTAGACAAATGCCAGAAATCGCTGAACGATTATCTAGATTCAAAGCGAAATGCATTTCCGAGATTCTTTTTCATATCGGACGATGAGTTGTTAAGCATCTTGGGTAATACCGACCCTCTCTGTGTCCAAGAACACATCATCAAGATGTTCGACAATGTACTTTCGCTTAAATTCCTAAAGGGGATCAGCGGCGACCAACAGGTTCTGGCAATGTTATCGAGCGAAGGAGAAGAGATGGCTTTCTTTACAAAGGTAATTGCCGACGGACGCGTCGAGGACTGGATGACGGCAGTTCTCGAGGAAATGCGTCGTTCGAATCATAAAATCACCAAGACGGCCATCTTCTACTATTGCGCTAACGGAATGACAAGACTTCAGTGGATGATGAATTATCAAGGCATGGTCTGTCTGGCTGGCAACCAGATCTGGTGGACATGGGAAGTGGAGGATGTCTTCCAGAAAGTCAAACAGGGACAAAAACAGGCTATGAAGGAATTTTCTAAGAAACAGTTTCAACAGATCGACGACCTCGTCGTCCTGATTCGTACACAGCTGCCAAGAAACGACAGAAAAAAGTTCAATACGGTTCTGATAATTGATGTTCACGCACGAGACATCATTGATGGGTTCGTCCGGGACAGCATACTCGATGCGAGGGAGTTTCAGTGGGAAAGCCAGCTGCGCTTCTACTGGGATAAAGTGTCTGACAAACTGATCATTCGTCAGTGCACTGGTTCTTTCGGATACGGTTATGAATATATGGGTCTCAATGGACGCCTTGTCATCACTCCACTTACTGATCGCATCTATCTGACAATAACACAAGCGCTTTCCATGAAACTTGGAGGTGCACCAGCTGGACCGGCGGGAACTGGAAAGACGGAAACGACAAAAGATTTGGCGAAGGCCCTTGGCATGCTATGTGTTGTTACAAACTGTGGAGAAGGTATGGACTTCGTCGCTTTCGGCAAAATATTATCTGGCTTATGTCAGAGCGGTGCTTGGGGATGTTTCGACGAATTCAATCGAATCGATGTGTCAGTGCTGTCGGTCATATCAACACAACTGACGACAATCCGAAATGCCTTGCTTCTCAATGTATCGAGCTTCCATTTTGACGGTCAGGAGATTCGACTCGATCCGAGAGTCGGTATATTCATCACTATGAATCCCGGATATGCTGGACGCACGGAATTGCCCGAATCGGTGAAGGCTCTCTTCAGACCGGTCGTCTGCATTGTTCCAGACCTCCAACAGATCTGCGAAATCATGCTATTTTCCGAAGGATTCCTCCTGGCGAAAATGCTTGCCAAGAAGATGACAGTCCTATACAAGCTGGCGCGAGAACAACTATCAAAACAGCATCATTATGACTTCGGCCTTCGAGCACTCAAGTCCGTCCTTGTGATGGCAGGCGAGTTGAAGCGCACTTCCGGCAATTTAGACGAGGATGTAGTACTTATGCGAGCCTTGCGTGACATGAACCTTCCGAAATTCGTATTTGAAGATGTGCCGCTATTCCTTGGGCTGGTCAGCGATCTTTTCCCTGGACTTAACTGTCCGAGGGTTCGCTATCCGGACTTTAACGATGCCGTCGAAGAGGCTCTTGTTTCCAACGATTACGTGCTTCTGCCTCATCAAGCGGACAAAGTAATTCAGCTTTATGAGACGATGATGACAAGGCATACGACAATGGTAGTCGGTCCGACTGGAGGAGGCAAGTCGGTCGTTATAAATACTCTAGCACTGGCGCAGACACGACTGAAACTGCCGACTAAACTATACACACTCAATCCGAAAGAAAGGAGCGTCATTGAGCTTTATGGTGTCCTAGACACAGTCAGTCGAGACTGGACGGATGGTCTGCTATCGAACATATTCCGAGAAATGAACAAACCTACGGAGAAAGAAGAACGAAAATACATCGTTTTTGATGGCGACGTGGACGCACTTTGGGTGGAAAACATGAACTCTGTGATGGACGACAATAAGCTGCTGACACTGGCGAACGGCGAACGCATTCGTCTGCAGAAGCATTGTGCCCTACTCTTCGAGGTCTTCGACCTGCAGTACGCATCACCGGCGACGGTATCTCGCTGCGGAATGGTCTTTGTCGATCCCAAGAACCTAGGCTATGAACCATACTGGACAAAGTGGGTCAATCGGCGTCTGGCCGAAAACGACGATAAACACGAAGCCGAACTTCTAAATAAGTTATTCAGAAAGTACGTACCGCACTGTATTAACTTGATCTGCGAAGGCATCATAGAAAACAAATACGTAGAAAAGCTAAAGACTATCGTGCCTTTAACTAATCTGAATATGGTTGCCCAGCTGACGAAAATGTTGACTGCGCTTTTGGAGAAGAAAGCTGAAGAGTCAGGAGACCCGGATGTCATCGAAGCCTATTTTATAATGGCTCTCTATTGGTCGCTTGGTGGCGCTCTTCTAGAAGATGACAGAGTGAAGTTCGATACTTTACTGAGATATCTGTCAGCCCTGCCCCCAATACCGCCTGATGGTCCCGCGCCGAGAGCTGGTGAGCTGCCGGGAGGAGAGACAAGTCTGTATGAATTTTTCTTTGATGTCAAAGATGGCCACTGGATTCCGTGGACGGCGCTAGTTCCGAAATACGAACACAGGCATAGCATCAAGTTCAACGAAATTCTTGTTCCGACGGTCGACACAACGCGCATCCTGTGGATACTGAAACTCATGGTTCACAGTCAGTGTCCGGTTCTGTTGTCTGGCGAAAGTGGAACTAGCAAGACTGCTACAGTGGCCAGTTTCCTGCGTTCGCTGGACAAGGACGCGATGCAGGTACTGGAGATTGGATTCTCCAGTCGCACGACGTCTCTCGATGTGCAGCGCAATCTTGAAGCGAACGTCGAGAAACGAATGAAAGACTTGTACGGACCACCTCTTGGAAAACGATTGGTAGTCTTCATCGACGACATGAATATGCCCCAGGTCGACACCTACGGAACTCAGCAGCCAATAGCAATGCTCAAGCTGCTCATCGACCGAGGAGGCTGCTACGAAAGAGGCAAAGACCTGTCCTGGAAATTCATCAAGGATCTAGACTGGGTCGCTGCGATGGGAAAACCCGGCGGTGGACGAAACGATGTCGACCCTCGATTCATATCGTTGTTTACTGTCTTTAATATGACATTTCCATCACCAGTGTCATTGTTCCACATCTACAATTCCATACTGTCCGGACACACCTCGCACTTTGCACAGGAGATACAAGATTCCGTGGCGCTGATCACTAAGATGACCTTGACCTTGTATAACGCGATAGTCAGAGATCTGCCTCCTACGCCATCGAAGTTTCACTACATCTTTAACCTGCGCGATCTGTCTCGAATCTACTGTGGAATGTATCAGATCACAGCCGACAGATTCTCTCGTCTGGCGCAGTTTGTCCGCGTCTGGCGTCACGAGTGCATGCGCGTCATATTCGACCGACTGGTCAACGCCGATGACTTCAAACTCGTCAGTGGTCATCTGAAGACAATACTCGACGCAAACTTTCGAAATGTGGCCGAAGAAGTCCTTGCTGATCCAATACTGTTCGGCGATTATGCAAACGCGCTAGAATTAAGTGAAGTACGCCTTTACGAGGATTTAAAAGACTATGCACGTATTAGTGAACTCTTCAAAGATATTCTTCAAGCGTACAACGAAACAAACCAGGCTTTGAATCTCGTCTTGTTCGATGATGCTCTTGACCACCTGTCCCGTGTCCATCGCATTCTGCGCATGCCACAAGGACACTGTCTGATCATAGGAGTCGGTGGCAGTGGCAAACGCTGCATTACCAACCTGGCCGCTTTCACGGCCGATTGCCAAGTCTTTCAGATAACGCTTAGCCGCGGCTACAACGAAACCTCGTTTCGCGAAGACCTCAAAATCCTGTACGAAAAGCTGGGAATTGAAAACAAGAAGATGGTATTTATGTTTACAGATCAGCATGTGATAGAGGAAGGGTTCTTGGAACTCGTCAACAATATGCTCACTTCTGGCATGGTTCCCGCCTTGTATTCGGACGACGAGAGAGACCAGATCATCATGAATCTTAGCGACGAAGCGTCGAAAGTTGTCGGTGTACCAACCAAAGAGGCCGTTTGGCAGTATTTTGTTTCCAAGTGTAGCAATAACCTGCACGTCGTCATGGCAATGAGCCCAGTCGGGGATGCGCTTAGCAAAAGGTGTCGAAACTTTCCGGGTATAGTTAACAACGCGAGCATTGATTGGCTGTTTCCGTGGCCAAAGGAAGCCTTGCTGGCCGTTGCTTCTCAACTTCTTTCTCCCGACAACTCGCTCATTCCCACTGAATACCGAGAGGCGGTGCTGAATCACACGGTCTTTGTGCACAGATCAGTTGAAGAGGTCAGCACAAATTTTAAGGAAAAACTGCGCCGAAACAATTACGTCACTCCACGAAATTTTCTGGACTTTCTGAAAACTTACCTGAGACTGCTGAACGAACGAGACGCGTATATTCACACGCAATGTGAGCGACTTTCTGGAGGACTGAAGAAGCTGCTCGAATCCTCTGAACAGCTGGTCACACTCAATCAACAGCTGGCCGTCCAGCGAGTTCTAGTGAATGATAAAACGGATGCCTGTCGTATTTTGCTGGACGAGATATCGGACGCAACGAAAGAAGCCGAAGAGAAGAAAGCAATGGCGCTGAGAAAAGGCAAAGAAATCGAGATCCAGAGCAAGGAGATAGCCGTCGAAAAGAAGGAGGCTGAAACGGCTCTTGCCGAAGCCCTTCCGGCCCTTGAGGCAGCGCGACTGGCGCTCGATGATCTCGATAAGAATGACGTGACCGAGATCAGGTCGTTCGCCAAACCACCCAGACCAGTCCAGACAATCGGAGAATGCATTGTGGTTATGAAGGGAATGAAAGAAATCTCATGGAAATCAGCAAAAGGTCTCATGTCAGATCCCAATTTCTTGCGGTCTCTGAAAGAAATGGATGTCGATAACATACAGACAAAGCAAATTTCCAACGTAAAGGGGTTTCTCAAGGACATGGACATTACTGTCGAAGAAATGAAAGAGAAAAGCAGAGCAGGAGCAGGGCTTATGAAGTTCGTAGTGGCTGTGGTTGGCTACTGTGACGTTTTCAAGGAAATTAAACCTAAAAGGGAAAAAGTTGCGAAACTGGAGCGTGAATATGCCATTTCTAAGCGAGAACTGGATAAGATCACCGCCCAAGTGGAAAAGCTAGAAGCCGAACTGGCGGCTCTGAAGGCTAGGTATGCGGAAGCGATGCTCGAAAGACAGAAACTGCAAGAAGAAACTGATATCATGGAAAGGCGTCTCGCTGCAGCCGATAAGCTCATACATGGCCTCGGGTCGGAGAACGTTCGCTGGCAGAAAGACTTGGAAGAGCTGATGCAACAGCGAGTTCGTCTTCTAGGCGACTGCATCATCGGAGCTCCGTTTCTCGCCTACGTCGGAGCTTTCAGCTGGGAATACCGAAATGATCTCATCTACAAGCGATGGCACAACGCCGTCGTCGACAGCGGAATTCCACTCAGTCAACCGTTTCGCCTCGAGATGCTGCTGTCTAACGACGTCGAAATAAGCAAGTGGACGTGGGAGGGATTGCCTCCGGACCAACTGTCGACACAGAATGGCATTCTGACGACGCAGTCGAGTCGCTTTCCGCTATGTATCGACCCGCAACAGCAAGCGATAAGGTGGATCAAGAGACGCGAGGAAAAGAACAACCTCAAGATCTGCACATTCAACGACCAGGAATTCGTAAAACAGCTCGAACTGGCAATCAAGTACGGCTTTCCCGTTCTCTTTCAAGACGTCGATGACTACATCGATCCTCTGGTAGACAACATCCTGGCGAAAAACATAAAAGGACCGGCAGGCCGAGAGACTGTCATGTTCGGAGATAAGGAAGTGGACTACGACGCCAATTTCCGACTCTACCTAAACACAAAACTTGCCAATCCTCGATACCCGGCGAATGTATATGGAAAAGCAATGATCATCAATTACATGGTGACTCTGAAAGGCCTCGAAGATCAGCTTCTAAGTGTTATCGTCAAATTTGAAAGAAACGAACTAGAGATTCGAAGAGAAACTCTGATACACGAAACGAGCACAAATAAGAAACTTCTCAAGGACCTCGAAGACTCGTTGTTGCGTGAACTGGCTCAGTCGACCGGAAATATGCTGGACAACGTCGAACTGATCAACACCCTTGATGATACGAAAACGAAAGCCAATGAAGTGGCAGAGAAGCTGAGGCTTGGCGCCAGAACTGCAGAGGAAATCGAGCGTAATCGCGACATCTACCGGCCGGCGGCTCAACGAGGTGCCATACTATTTTTTGTGCTGGCGGATATGGCGAGCGTCAATTCCATGTATCAGTACTCCTTGTCGTCTTATATCGAACTATTTGACTATTCGCTGAAAAAGAGCCAGCCGGACACAAGCGTCCGAAAGCGCCTGCTCAATATTTGCGATACGCTGACGCACAACGTCTACAACTCTGGCTGCACTGGTATATTCGAAAGGCACAAGTTACTCTTCTCATTCCAGATCACAATAAAGCTGAAGCTGGACACGGGCGAGGTGAAGCCCTCAGCGCTCGAGTTCTTCATTAAGGGCAACGTTTCCGTTGAGAAGACGGCCCATAAAAAGCCGTTTGCCTGGTTGACCGACGACTGTTGGGACTCGTTGACACTCCTCGCCGAGGTTTCTGTTCAGGTATTTGGATCCATCCTTGAGGATGTCGAGAAGAACGAGGACACGTGGAAGACCTGGTATGACCTTGACAATCCGGAAGCAGTTGACTTTCCACTGCAGTATAAGACCCTGTCTGACTTTGATCGTCTAATGTTGCTGCGCTGTTTCCGCATCGATCGAATCTATCGAGCCATCTCCGACTACATAACGACAACGATGGGCGATCGGTTCGTGACACCACCAATTATCCGATTCGATTCCATCTTCGAACAGACAACTCCCTACTGCCCAGTTGTCTTCATACTCAGCCCTGGGTCTGATCCGACAACTGATCTCATGAAACTGGCAGACAGACTGGACATTGGGGCCAGTCGTGTGAAAATCCTTTCTCTAGGACAGGGTCAAGAGAAGCTTGCCATGACGATGCTAGAGACGGCAATTAGCTACGGCCATTGGCTCATGTTGCAGAACTGCCACCTGCTTGTAAAATGGCTCCGCGAACTGGAAAAACAGCTGGAAAAGCTGTCGAAGCCGCATCCAGATTTTCGCTTGTGGATTACAACGGAGCCTACATCGAACTTTCCAATCGGCATCCTTCAGCGGTCTCTAAAAGTCGTTACAGAACCACCTAATGGGTTGAAGCTCAACTTGCGCAACACTTATTTTAAGATATCGGGGTCTTTCGACAAGGCATGTCCTCACTCTCAGTTCCGACCTCTGGTCTTTGTTCTCTCCTTTTTTCATGCTGTTGTACAGGAGCGCAGAAAGTATGGTAAGATTGGCTGGAATATCATATATGATTTCAATGACTCTGATTTTCATGTGTGTGTTGATATTCTGAAAACCTACCTCAACAAAGCACTCGAAAACAGCGACACAAGTATACCGTGGAACAGTCTCAAGTACTTAATCGGCGAAGTCATGTACGGCGGTCGAGCCATTGATGACTTTGACAGGCGCATTCTCAATACGTACATGGACGAATACATGGGTGACTTCTTGTTCGACACCTTTCAGCCATTCCATTTCTATCGCAACAACGACGTCAGCTACCATATTCCAGACGATGGGCCAAAATCCCAGTACCAGGACTACATCGAGACTCTACCACTTGCCAACACTCCCGAAGTGTTTGGACTTCACCCAAATGCCGAGATCGGCTACTACACGAATGCCGCCAAAGACATTTGGGCTCATCTCATCGATCTACAACCACAGACGGGTGAATCGGGATCTGGTGTCAGTCGCGAGACTCACATCGACAAAGTAGCCAAGGACATCATCGGGAAAATGCCGCAGCAGTTCGACATGGATCAGACAAAGAAGCGTTTTGGCTTAGAAATCTCTCCAACGACTGTCGTCCTTCTACAGGAACTGGATCGCTTCAATCGCCTGACTGACAGGATGGCAAAGTCACTTGCCACCCTTAGAAGGGCACTGGCTGGAGAGGTTGGAATGAGCAACGAACTGGAAGACTTAGCCAGGTCGCTATACAATGGAATGATACCAGACATCTGGCGTCGCTTGTCTCCAGCCACACTCAAGACGCTCGGAAATTGGATCCTCTTCTACTTGCAGCGACATCAGCAGTACTTAGTCTGGGTGAATGAGCACGAGCCAGACGTCATGTGGCTGTCTGGGCTACACATACCAGAAGCCTACCTGACGGCACTTGTCCAGTCTACGTGCCGAAAGAATGGCTGGCCACTAGATAAGTCAACGCTCTTCACGCATGTGACGAATGCACCGACGCCGAGCGAACTCGTCGAAACGACTCACCATGGCTGCTTTCTGTACGGTCTGTACGTAGAAGGCGCTGCCTGGGACATCAACAAAGGATGCCTAGTGCGACAGGTGCCGAAGGAGCTCGTTCAAGCTATGCCCGTCATGAAGATCATCCCAATAGAGGTCCAGAAACTGAAGCTCCAGAATACCTTGCGCACGCCAGTCTACGTCACCTCGCAGCGCCGTAATGCTATGGGCATCGGATTGGTCTTTGAAGCAGATCTACACACAACCGAACATCCAAGTCACTGGATCTTGCAGGGAGTCTGTCTTGTACTCAACCCCGATTAGCAACGGGTTTCATCTGTCCATGGCTACCAAAAACATATAGCGTTATGACTCATGAGACTTGACGGTTGTTTCTTCCGAGGCCAGTGCCGGATTCAGGCATAAACTAAAAAAAGCAACAGCTTAGGGCCTCACAATCTGCAGAATTCAGAATTTTGGGGCTTTTAAAAATTTTGTGTACTGTATATATGTACATATACATATGTTATATATTACGTGGATCCTTTTTCGACAGCTTGTGTAGCAAATTCCATCTTCCCGAGTTTTACATTCGTTTGAAAATAATTTAAATTTGTCACTTTAAATGTATTAAGACATATATATGTTCAGTATTTGTGAGACCTTCTGGTGTAATTTTTAAACAAGGTGCCTCCAAGCTTTATATAGCTTAGGGCCTGACCAAGTCTAAATCCAGACAATGTCTGAAGCAAAGCTGATAGGAATTCATTGTGATCAAATCCGAGGCTTCTGTCTGATGCATTTCACAGTAACAAACTACCGGTATCAATACGCCTCAGACCTGTGCAAAAATAAACTGGTCAAAAACTTTCTTTGTTGCGTCAGAGTTCAGATTTCTGTTGCCTCTTATTTCTGCAGCTGCATACCAGTTTACAAGTAGCAGTAAACCAAATGAATCAGTCAGGCCGGACATGTATGGCCTGGCCAGGCCTGACATGTAAGGCATGGCCAGGCCATGTATGGCATGGCCAGAGTGAATATCGTATGGTATATTGCAAAGTCCTATCCATCACAATCTGGACTCCTTCCTGCTAATCAGTCAGCCTTTAGGGCTCATCACTCTACTGAGATTGCTCTCCTCTTTGACATCAACTCTGCTGTTGACAGGGCTGAACTTACTATCTTGGCTCTTTTCGATATTTCTGCAGCCTTTGATATGGTAGATCATAATATTCTCCTTCAGCGTCTTGAGACTTCATATGGGTTGCAGGGCCTCCCTCTTTGCTGGTTTCGATCATATCTGTCTGAACAAACCCACATGATTATATCGGGCGACTCTAGAACAAAATGGATTAACATTAAGCTGGGCATTCCTCAAGGCTCTGTACTTGGTCCTCTACTCTTTATTCTCTACACGGCTGACATTCCTTCTCTTTTCCCACTCTTGGGAGCTGCTGGATGACATGCAAGCATTTGTCCATAGGTCTCCTTCATCCCAATTGCACTTAGTTGAATGCCCTGAGTCTCTATCGAAGTCTCTCCATTCCTGGATGTCCTCAACTTGTCTCTCTCTTAATGCCTCCAAAACCCAGTTCATTTGGTTTGGGTCTCATCAACAGTTGCTGAAGACTGCGATCTGTCTCATCCTCTGTTTTCACAACGCTGGTCCATACTTTTAATTTGCTCCCAAATCGACTACTGCAATTCGCTTCTATAAATCGGTCTTCCTAAGGACCGTCTCATGCCTCTGCAGTCGGTCCTAAATGCAGCTGCGAGATTAATAGCATGTTTGCCACGCTACTCACGCATTTCAGCCTTCTTGTTTGAGCAACTGCACTGGCTTCCTCTCTCTGCATGTATTAAGTTCAAAATCCCCATTCTGGTGTCCAAGACACAATGAGATCTCGCCTCCAAATATTTAATTGATGTAATTCACCGGCCTCTTTCTGTCTCCTCGCATCGTCCACTTCGCTCCTCGAACAGATTTGATCTTTCAGTTCCTCATACTAAAACAGCCATGGTGCAGTCCCGATCTTTTGCCTCAATTGGTCCCTCTCTCTGGAATACACTGTCTCTTTCTACTCGCTCTCAAATTTTAATACGTAACCCCCGTCTTCTTTTGCTTTCCTCAAGACTTATTTCTTTTCTCTAGGCCTTGCGCACTGGGAGCGCCTCTGAACGGTTCACTCTACTAGAGGACAGAGGTGCTTTATAAATGTTTAAATACAATACAATGCAATCACACAATCAGTCAACCAATGAACAATAATGTCAATAAAGCAATCTGTAACTTAAAGGTTGCCTGTTAGAAATATAGCATTAACACGTGCCGAGGCACTACCAGGGTAGAACACAGTGTTGCCTTATTGACCAAGATTGCCTTGGTCAACTAGGTTGACATCACTATATTCTGCAGCTCTTTGGGACCTCTCAACCCCACGCCATGTATGGTAACATTAGAAAAACACAGTTTCCCATGCTTTGGGCAACTTTCTGGAATAGGCTTGATCTGAAATCCAAACTGTTCTGGCTGATACTCAAACTCTTACATCTATTAGACAGCCATGTTTCAGTACCTTGGTGAGTTTCTTGAAAGATGCCACAAATTTTCAGATATATACAAATATAACACAGTTCAACAGGAAATTCTTTCTATTGAACTGTGATGCGTAAATTGTCTTCTTTAGGCCTCTTGGAGAATGTGACATCTGCAAGGTTCCCCAGTACATTTACAAGAAGTGCCACTTTCCCCGATTCCTCATGGAGACACACACACATGGAGACACACACACACACACACACACATTCTTCATCTTATGTATGGATAACATCAATTCAATTTGTAGCTCCCCACACCATCTTTTCTACAAGGCTCTATCTGGCAGTCAGCAGAACCTCTAAACATCAATGCATCACCTTGCAAATCTTGTCACTTACTGGAAACCTCAACAAGTACACATCTCAGTTCAAAACTCAGATCCTTCCTGCTAGTCACACACTCTGTCTGAAGACCCAGTTTATTTCAAGAAAAAAATCTGTTTTTATAGCTCACATATGGTCGAAGCAAAATTCTCTGTGAAATGTACCTCATTTGGTATAACTTTAAGGGTGTTGCAAGACACTTGGAAATAGAGAAATAGTACAAGGAAGAAAGCAGTTTCACATATGCTGATAAAAAAAAACTTTGTTGAAAGGTAAGCTTATCACAAAGGTCAGCTGGATCAGGTCATTCACATGTGGCCTAACCCTCAAAACTGCATTTTCAGATTATCCTACTATTGCTTACTTTAGACCATTCTGCAGCAATGCACAGATGGTCTAACCATCAAACCAATGGCAACCAGATACAACAATAATTTAAAACTAGTCCAACAGCTGAAAAATAAACACAATCTCATCATTCTCTCATTACACGTATCAACTTTGTGAGGATAGATCATGCGAGCATGTGATGATCCAATTAACTGACAGCACATGTAGATGAAAGTAATCCCGGAATTACCAATTTAAGTGGTTGGCCATGATCAACAGTTTTACGGTAACTGACTAATTCTGCATCTCTGTGAGGGACGACAGCTGGTGGATTCTGTTGACTGAGAATAACGAGACCAACAAGTTCTTACTATATCAAGTAGTTTATATGTAAAATAATATATTAATAAACCAGAGACATGGGATTTTACAATTGCTATCAGGAACTGCTGACTCATTTCTTGCCTACACAAAGTGGATAACCAATATTTTTCAAAATTTAAATTGAATGAGAGCCAGTGATGAATGAAATACATACATCAGCAATCCTTGCATTGTCAAAGTACTTTAAAATCTCAAATGAAACCTTATAAGACACTTATAAGTTTATGTGTTAAGCTTGTAAAGCAGATATAGGCCTAACAGTGTCACAAGACAAAATAGTATAGTTGTTTTGAAATCCTAATTTCCTTAATCAACCATCAACCCAGCATATATACCTCCCAAGATTTTGACTGCATGCATACCAACAAGAAACTAATGAATCTGGAATTACCAAAAACTAGCTTTACAATAAACAAACTATCAGGATATAAAAAATCAAACAAATGGTTAGCATTATCTTAACCCATAACCACAAAATGCATGTGTAACAGTTACAACTATGATCTTCAAAATTTTTCAGGTCTGATGTTAAAAGAGCAGTATCAACATTCCAAACCAGCTGTTAATATATACTGTACACAATCAAACTACTCACAGTGCAGGAGGCAAGGTGGGTATAAAAATGAAAAAAAAAATAGTCCAACTCCACACTTGTAACCAAACACAGAATCTTACATTTGTAGTCCATTTCATATTATAAGTATAATGCTTTCCAAATGCAAATGTGGAACAGAATTTTAAAGTTATCTATAACAGTCATAATGATTCACGATACATTCAGATAATAAAAAATGATCAGTATGCCACAGCTGCTCCTAATCCAGTCAGACTAAACATTTGAAATTCTAGATTTTACAAAACTTCTAAACTGACTGGCACTGAACTGCTAACTGGCAGTGTAGAAATCAGAATGTTAAAACTGAGTTTAGGGATTATTTTATCAAGGCACATTAATACTTGTTTAATGCGTGATAGAAACTTACTAAAAACAAAAAAAATAATAAATAGATAGGGTCAGGTCAGATTGTGTGTGTGCGTGAAGGTGTGTGTACATATATAGACATATATACATAGTTATGTGATCTCAGTGGAGAAAGGAAGCACTTAATCAGGAATTGATTTCTTAAAGTTTACCATACGCTTGAGGAAGTTATAGTAAAAATGTAGGACTTGTGGTTCAAAATTTATATATTTTGTTTAAAAAAATCTAAAATATCAATTGAAATTGGCAGGAAATCACTAAAGACACTCAACCTGTCTCTACCCAGTGTTTCAACGACTGAATCTTGCCTTAATATACCATGTGGGATAATGTCTCCAGAGATGAAGATGCATTAATTAGTCAATATTCATGGTCCTAGGGAAGAGTGCACTCTTTATGACTGATCCAGTAACCAACAAGTCATCCCCTTTCCTCGCCAAGATCACATATACACTAAGAAGTGTATATTATATATGCTTGTATAAGAATACGTACATACATATATATCCAATTTATTATTATAATGCTGTCTTTATTCATTTAGATGAGATATGTGCAAATGTAGTTATGCCAGTTATTGTCCAAAACATCTAATTCTATTGAATACCACAAACTGCAGTGTGGACCTGTTAGCACCTGGCATTGGGGGACAAGCCACTGGACATGGTGCATAAACTGCACTGAGAGTAAAACAGACTAATGCAGGAATAACCTATTGCGCAACTGACCGTCAGTCCAACCGGCTGTCCATCCACCAGCCGTTCATCCGACTGTCAGTCCGTCCATCCATCCAACCATCTGGTCATCTATCTGATCGTCAGTCTATCCTAGCCGACCGTCAGTCCGTTCATCCAACCATACAGCGCAATAACGGATTGTGTGTTAAGTTAATAGCTCTGGGGGACATAACACCACGTTGTGTTATGCTGAACAGCATGTTATATGGGAGTGCATTAACAAGTCCACACTGTTCCTTTAAACACATTGCGTGATTTAGCTGTCAAAATATGAGAAAAAAATTCCAAATTCAACACTACAAGTTCCACAGAAATGATGATAAATACAGGCACATTGACTATTGCTCTGTGTAAAGTGAACTCCACCAAAATAGTCACTTAAAAAGATGATCAACTGCAAGTAGAACCATGTAAAGCAAGAAACCTACACATGAATATTCAACAGGAATTTGTAATTGTTTCACAGCAAAGCACTCAAGCCCTTCACAATAACTCGTGCATTACTTCCTAGCAATACCAAAATCTGTGCACTACTGTTCAGTTTATCACTGAGCCTTCAACCAAATCACAATTACTTTAATAAACCTCTATGTAGTGTGAAGTATGAGAAAGAGTTTTAGCACTGTATTGGGATAATATGGCAGAGAATAAGCGAATAGCATTCCATGCCAATAGGAAGTCATGCAAAGCAACAGAACTCAGGACAAAGAAGGATACTGCCATGAAGGTTTTACAAAAGCATCCTGAACCAGGTAAAATAACTGCTCCACACTGAAGCAAACATTTGCAAAACATTCAAGCAGAGCTTCAACCTTGCAGGAATATAATGAATAATAATAATAATAGTAAAAACGATAATAACAAATATTAACTGCATAATATCTGTTCAAATCAGATAATTCAACATGCTACTAAACTGAACTGTTCCAATGAATTATGTGAACAGTTTATATTTAAACATAACAATTAACATCCTAAAAGCTTACTTTAAGTTCAAGAAACTTCTGTATTTTTGCCTTTGTGTTATAACAGTGACTGCAGTTCCAAGACTGAAATTCAAGAGAACCTGCACGTTGCACATTACTGGTAGTTTGTCTCCATAATTCCTCAAAATTTTAACCTTCATAATTTCAGAAGAATGGTGGCAGTGGACCAACTTTGCCTTGTTTACGGCCCACCCATCAAAAGACAAGACAGATATAATGAAACACAACAATTTGAAATCACAATTTAACACTTGCTGTACTGTCATTTACAATTTGTGCCTTTGCTATAGAGGAGGATCATCAGAAACAGGTATCTTCAAATCAAAATGTTCAGAAAACAGACCAAAATACCACTCCACAAAAAGCACATATTCATAACATTTCTTTGAATGCATGTGCTGAAAGGTAGACTGCAAAATGCTTCAATTTCCTGATTTCAGTCTAACGCCTACAGTTGAAACAGGTATTTAACTCAAGCACATCTGCAAGGATTTCGATTAAGGGCAAGGTTAGATAATCGCTCTGCTGCTCCCAAACACAACAAGCAAAAGTGGATCTATTAAAACGCTGTAGATCCCCATGGCTGTCAGAAAAAGGCCCAATAAAGGCCAGATTAAGACCAACCCAAAGACAGATGGATAACAGTTGGTGATCAAGGCATAAAGAGTGGGAGGGACGAGCAGGGAGGCAGGGACAGAGGGAGGCAGTTAAGAGCAGCTTGGGTTCAGATGATCTAGTCGCAACACTGATTAAAACTGTACGTTAAAAACAAGAATTGGAAGATTCTTTTATGTTAGCCTAAACTGAAAGCCAACTGATATGTATCGACTTGTAAGAGATCGTTATCTATGTTTAGCAGAAAAGACAAAATGACTGCTGCAGTCATTAAAGTGACTCATCTAACATGGCATAAATTCATTTCTGCTATGATGCCAAACAGACCTCTAAAGTTCTTTTGAACAGAATTTAAAATTCAGTGTCTTTATTTTGTCCTTCATCCTTAACAGCAACAAAACCTAATTCAAAAGCAATTGATTGTGCTTCAAATCTGTCCACTTAAGATCAGTCAATACAAATGAAATTCATAGCAAGCAGGTTAACAGCTGACTAAAAATAACTACAAAAGAGTGACACTGCTACCCAGCAGATTTACACTAGAGTAGTCAAGTTCAGCCAAAACTTGCACAGATGCAATAAACAACAATCTCTACATCAGTACTCAATTCACTGACAACCCTTACAAAAGATAGAGCAACACCATTGTCTGCTAGCTGTATCCATTGCACTGGTAAGAAAGTTACAAAAAACAACTATTTCTAACATGAAACATAATAACCAATGACTGAAAACAATTAAAAAAACTGCTAAAACTGGATTGGCAAAATACACCCAAAACAGAATCTTTTATTATGATGTTTCAAAACATTTTAGCAGGCAACAAATGTTGTTGAACTTTGAATGGCTAATAGTTGTACAGTAATTACTGTACGTCACGCCAAGTCACAGTATCATCGTCTGCAAGTATTGCATTGACAAGCTACAGACTGTAGCTCAGTCATACATACCAGGAGTAGAACCCGGATCACTCTTGTAGATGCTGCCCTACAACAAAGCCAAAGACTACTCATTTCAATACCAGCTCATACGAATGAACATGTTGACAGCTGTTCAATGACAGAAGAATCTAACATGAACAAGAATCATTTATGAACGACTGAAACTCTGCACTTGTCTTGCAAACCCTGCAAATGACAGATAACTTCAGATGACATCAACACAGGCATTATCCCTTGAGATGAAGTCAGTACTCGAGTATACATTACATTACAGCCAGTGGTTACAGCTTCAAAACTGCTTAAAATGACATTAAGACAAGACATGCATACCCTATATACTCACTCGCATATAAGTCGAATTCGCGTATAAGTCAACCCCTAAAAGTTTAAACTTATATGGAGAAAAGTCAATGACTTGCATATAAGTAGATGTGTTTTTGTCTACCCGGTAAATCTGGATATTTTGCAGCTCTTTCAAACACCAACTAAAGGCACCAAGTTAGACCCTAAGCTTAGAACACATGGTGGACGAACATGTGCTTCGCCCAAAATAGATTGTTCTCCAAGTAATTATTTGCCACTAATCAAACAGCTTCTGTTATATTAGATTTAAAATTATCAGTGTGTGTACTTTTTTACAAATACCTGGATTCTCTGGAGATTTTTAGACCTTTCTAAACCAGTAATTAAACATTTTCTAACCAAACTACCCTTCAAATTACCAGTTTGTGCTTTAAAAGTTACGACTGACAGCATATAATAAAACAACTTTTGCCACTTTCCAGTATTTTCAAGTTATTGCCAACCTACTGTTTCCATTTCGCGGAAGTTAAATTCATCAAGACATGGAATCCGGAATATGGATGAAGGCAAAATAATATAGCGCTATTACAATTTTTAACAAACTAAACTGTCAGTACCATTTGTGTTTTGGAACTTTAAAAAGGTAATTAAAATCTCCAATTAATTTCAAGTCATCCGCGTAAATTTCAGTTTCACCATCATCACCATTAGAGCTGTCAAAATTTTATAAAAACGTGGCCTGGGTGCCCCAGTTAATTTTCAGCAGGTACCCAAAGGCCTGTCAGTCTGTCATTGGAAAAATACTTTGAGAAAGCCAAAAATAGTTGTGTTACTATACACAGCATATAAAATGGCGGCCGATAGATTGCTATATTGGTAGCTCAGTAGTAGCTAATTAATAACTAATAATTACTGTAATATTTAGTTATAATTCGCTAAATTACATGCAACTGCTAGATATATAATAACTGATGCACATTTTATCCAAAAAGTTAAAAAGTTGGCTGCACTGACATGATTACTGATTAAATACAGAAATCAATGGAATGGACTCTGATAAACTATTATTGATACTGAAACAGCAATGGCGGCAAATGACGAGATCTTGTTTAAGTCTCGAAAGACCAACTCGCTAAGTAATCAATCTTAGAACGGAAAATTATGTTGACCAAGAGGCTGTATGTCAGAGGTGGAGAACCTTTTTTAAGGTGCGTGCCAAAAGCTGCTAAATCATTTTTAAAAATACCATCGCGTGCCCTTCGGAATATTGCACATTATATTATTATTTTTCTCATATAGGTTTTAGTTAACAAAGAGTAACAAAAAATGAATTAAAGACGTTATTTTAAAGATTGCTTTTGAATGGTTCTAAAATAACGTCCTTCAAACAAGAAAATGTGTATTCCTAAAAGGATTTTGTATTTCTAAGTTTGAAATGTTGGGTGATGCTCTGAATTCCTCGTGCCCAAAAAATTTCAACGCATGCCACTTTGGGCACGCGTGTCATAGGTTCGCCATCCCTGCTGTATGTTATTCAATCTAAGCACTAAAGCCTAATTCAAAGTTAGTCATTATTGGCTGGGCCTCAGCTACAAGGACAGTATAACAGTCATCCAACAACACTTGTCATGCAATTAACGGCTATCCTTAAGCCCAGGCCTGGAGGGTTAGTGTGCGCCGTCATTCAAATTTTCTAATCCGTCCATCGACAGTGCGTAAGTAGGAGGGAAGAACAGCCAGTCAGTCACCGCCTTTCCTATACCGTGATATATTTCTTCACAAATTGACAGGCCTGCCTAACGGTTGCCGGCCCTATAGGGTAGGTTGTGTGAAGGAAGTACATTTCAAGATGGGTGCCACGTTCTGGCAGCCCACCATGCACAGTAATATTAGTATTAACTGAACACGTCCAAAACAGGGCTGGTCTTAGCATAGCCGGCCGGTGATTAAACAGATTTGGGTGCCAAGCACCACCCCCCGCACTGATGACTAAATCCGTTCACATCTTCAACTCTAAAGCTTCACACGGGACAGACAATGTCTGTTATTATATTACACCGTGGAACGTGCTAAGCCTTTAAAACTTAATGTATTATGCTTTTTTGGTTGGGTTTCGAGTATTGATTTACAGCCAGGATGCAATCCTTCGAACGGGTGCCCGAGTATTCGGTGGCCCATTAACAGCCCTAATCACCATTGATTTCTGAGTCTCCTGCATTAGGTAACAGTTCCTATTTGGTGTTGTCTTGCGAACCATCCATGGCGGTAATAATGTTTTCATCTTTAAAACACTTGTGGTACCATTTCTCTTAGCAAATAGTTCCAGGAGAGCTTCACCCATTCAAAAGCCAATGGCCAAATAGGTTCGGTTATCATTGCCAAGCCCGATGATACCATCATCATTTGATTTAACACATCACATACTAGCATTCTCTTTTCTATCAGTCCATCTGATCTCACATTCCACATGGCATTTCCTATACACCAGTGGTTTTCAACCGGGGTTCCGCGGAACAGTCGGGCAGGGGTTCCGCGGCGTTCAAAATAAAATTTTCAAACATCAACTGAATAATTCACAAAAGGATTAGCAATGAGCAGAACTCATCCAAGCTTTCACTCATTCTTGCTTGACACAAATCTGTGTTAAAATAATAAAAATTATTACGTGAATGTTGCATTTTATATGTCGTTGTATGACATACATGCCCATATATATACAAGTCTACTCATGACTTATAATTTGGAAGAGGCTTATCATATGCGTCAAATGGGAATTCTCTAGATAGTCTCCAAATGGCATTCAGACAAAGCAGGCTATCAGGACATTTTACCATTTATTTTGTAACCATTTGGACACTGTGTCCGACAGTCTCAAGAACTATTTTCCATCAGTGCCTATTGAGCAATAGGCCTACGACTGGGCAACAGAAACCCATTTGTAGGAATTAATTCTTCTTTGGATCAGTTCACTTTGAAAGAGAAGAACTCGCTGAAATCGCGACTGAGTGGAATGCTCAACATGCAGAGCTAGACTTGGACTTATTTTGGATATTGGTCAAATACCCATCTCTTGCTCAGAAGGATTTACGAATTCTAATGCAGTTTTTGACCTATGCGAGTTCGGATTTTCTGCAGTGACTACCACAAAGAACAAAAAGCGATGACGACTCTTAATTGTCTGTTGAGGATGAATTATTACGGGTGGGTCTGTGATTCATTCGAGAATTAAACTGTTACACTGAAGCCATCAGGCACCAATTTTACATTAAACTTGATGAAAGTTACTTGCATCACAGCTTTCCTATAACACTGCTGCAGAATATTTTAATATTCTATCCATCTGTCGGAAATATATAGTTGCTGGCGAAATATCCTACAATAAAAATGCTGTTATTCGAACTTGAGTTCTATAGTATATACTTGTAATGTGATATCATAGCCTGCACCAGCAGCACAGGTGCAAATAACTGATGTTACAAGTTAAAAATTATAAAGTCTAAATATTATCCCAACATTAGAAGTTACAATTAGGCCTACATTTATTTCTAGCAATATTGGATGGGTGAAACGCACGCTGGGTTCCGTGAGCCAATGAGTGCTTGTGTAGGGTTCCGTCACTACAAAAAGGTTGAAAACCACTGCTATACACTATAGCAGCGTTTCCCAAAGTGGGTTCCGCGGAACCCAAGGGTTCCGCGGGGTGAACACAAGGGTTCCGCGAAAAGTTGTAATATGAAAGAATTTTCATTGAGAAATTTCATTGGAATAAAACATTCCAAGCAGTTTTTAAAATACACAAAAAGTTTTATAGAAGGTTAAAACTGCCGTCAGTCGTCTCTTTTGTATGTTGCCCCATGGAGCAATAATTCGGGCTTTCATTGCCCTTTAGCTATGCAGCAAGGATTCTATATTTAGGTCCTGGGCTATATAGAATTATAGATTATAGAGGTCACTGGATGGAACTATACATGTAGGTCAGAGCTGTAAGTCTGAATAGGGACGTAGCCATCTTTGTTATCATTCCTCGACGAAACGAATCCGAAAATGATTTAACGCAAAAGGTTTAAAAAATACAGCTGATTCTGATAATCAATCATACAACAATATTAGCAATTAGTTTTTTTTTATTTGCTGGTATAAAAATCTGATCCAGAGGGTTGGCTCAAGTAAGGAAATTTAAGGGTTCTGGGCTTATGTTCAAGCTAATAATGTGGACTGTTTTGCAACCACGCGTGAGTTTTTAGTTGAAAAGGATTGTTTTCAACCAAAACATTCGTTCAAAAATTGCAGGTTACATGCACAAACCCGGAAGCGAACTTGGTTAAATACTTTCCTCACATGAAGGGTGATATTAATCGGATTCGAAACACATTCAAAGTAGCCGAAAGCCAGCAAACTTTTCTAATAAAGATTATGAACTTCTTATTGAGATAACGTCAGACTCGCTATATATATGAAGCAGATTTTCACTATCATTGATCGGTTTCTGGAGCGGGTCAATTAAATGTCGCGAAATGTGCAGTTAGTATGCTTCTGCCATTTGCCATAACCCATTTGTGCGAAACTAGATTCTTATAGTAGGCAACGAAAACCAAATATAGAAATTGACTAAATGACATCTGACATGGCACCTGACATAAGAATCCAGCTTTCTAGCATTAAACCAAATATAAAAAATTGGCACGAGAAAAAACAAAATCACCACACATACTAAAACTTCATGAACTCCCAATATTGTGCTCCATAAGTCTTGGTCTCAACAACTGTTCACTTTAACATTTGATATAAGAGAAAATAAATTGCTTTCAAAAACTCCTTATATGGGCGTGTGTTTAGTAAGGCCTATATTAATATGCTTCTCAGGCTCTACGTTTGCCTCAATACGTGTAGTTCAGGACGGGGTTCCGCCATAATATGAAAAGATGACAAGGGTTCCGTGGCCAAAAAAGTTTGGGAAACGCTGCACTATAGACTCAATCTGGTTCAGGAACTCTTGGTTGGGCTCCATGTATGTGTGTAAACCACCACTGGGGATCTGTGCAATGTTTTTCTTGCTGATACAATTTCTGTTCTTAATGACAATTAACATCATTACACTAACATAAGCAGTGCTTTCGTGATATAAACGAGAGATATTAGACATCTAGAAAACTAAGTAATTAATTATTTAACTAGAAGTTTCCTACAGATGATCATTGACCAGTGCCTTTAACACATCAGAGTTTTACTGTAAAATATCTACAAACAACAGAAGAATGAATTTATATAGTACACGTCACAGTGAACAAAGAACAAACCTGAGCTCCTTCACACCCATTCATGTACATGGCTTGGGTGCCTGAGCTCTGCTGTCGAGTCAGAAGAGGCTGGTATGTAGCTCCTAGTCAACCAATCAAACACAAAGATTCTAAGTAACAAGGCAAATCGAAACAAGTACCTACTTAATGACTTCTCAAGTCATGTCAAAATACATCAATTTTCAAATGCAACACACCAGCAGAGGCTTTTGACAGGCACTTCTGGTAACAGTCGGGGACTTGCTTTCTTTTCAAGTTATATCTCTCACTGCAAAGGTTCACTTTACCTACTTCGGCTACCAAGTCATTTGATATCCTGGATGCTTAGACTCTCAGTTCTGGAGACAAGCAAATAATGCTATCGAACATTATTAGCCAGCATCCCATGCCTTGACTATACTCCTAAGTGAATTTCAGTCACTGCTTATGTCTTTGATTTTCTCCCCTTTCTGAAAGCATTATTATGGGTGACTTTAATATTCAAGCATAATGCTTATGTAGCCAGTCACATAGCTCATCAGGATTTCATGATATGTTGGGTTTGACAAGAAACAGCTCATATGTTTCCTACATATAACAAAGGCCATACCCTAGACGTCTTGATAACTTGTTCTGATATACAATCACTTCATTCTGTTACTCCTTTTTGAGTCATATCTTTCACATCATATAACTATCCGTGCAAAATATGACTTCCCAGTTAAACCCCCTAAAAGTTACAAAAACAGCTAAATTTCACCCTGGACATAAAATTGCAAGCAGAATATCCTGGCCTCTTCTTTAAATTGTTGTCTCCATCACAAACAGCTAATGAAAAATAAAAAAATAATAAAACACAATTTCTATTTAAATAGAATCTTTCTTCTGGCAGCCTTGATATCCCCAGTGACACCTGTGGTGAGCGTCCTGTAGAAGCGAGTTTCATAACCACATCGAGTTCTAACGCTTTGGTTAACCCACTGCAAGCTGCAAATACACAGCTAAATAGACACCTAAATTCTTGCTCAATACTACTTCAGTTTAACACAGTCCATACCACTGAGCTGTAATTGATACGTATCCCAAATCCCGTGATTAGCAAAGGATCTGGTGTACTTAGTTCCCCGAGAGTAGATGTAACAAATTTGTACATGGTCAATTAAATCACTAACTTTCTGGAGCCCCTGCAAAGGCCATGCTAACTCCAGGTAACTCAACCTCATATGCATAAAGCAGTAGCAGAGCTGTATAGGAAGGACTAAGCAAGTCAAGCCTCTACAATCATGGCAG
This sequence comes from Allolobophora icterica, assembly GCA_963556255.1. Taxonomy (NCBI): domain Eukaryota; kingdom Metazoa; phylum Annelida; class Clitellata; order Crassiclitellata; family Lumbricidae; genus Allolobophora; species Allolobophora icterica. The sequence continues at coordinate 39,087,869 of OY744609.1, read as the reverse complement.
TCAGCTAATGAAATTAGCCCTGCTATCCGATGGACAGGACTCTGACACCTACAAGTGACTGGAAGTCCACACAACACAAGAGAAGCCACACAACATTGTAAGGTGAGGTATGATAATTGCTCATTTATTATATGCTGCTTCAACATTTGCTCTTGTTCCACTTGGGAGATTGGTTGTTAATCATATTAATGTAGGCATAATATTTGACAGCCCAATAAATATTGCATTCAATCAAATGATGCTTTCAATCTTGTTGTGCTATATAAAGGAACAAACTTGGGTTTTTCAATTGCTCATTCCTCAGTTCAGTCCATTCTGCCAGGCCTTACTTTCGTTCAGGTCTAAAGACGTGAATAGATCATCTTTTTCAATTTGTTACCTACCATGACATTTTGAACTGTACAGATATTAACACAGAAGTAACTATTAAGCGATGCCATGTCAATCATGATGATTGATCCTGATGGACAGGACGCTGACACCTACAAGTGACTGGAAATCCACACAACACAAAAGAAGCCACACAACATTGTAAGGTGAGGTATGATAATTGCTTATTATTAATTGCTCATATTGGTGCCATAGAAGTCATTGGATTGAATGAGAATAGCTTAGATACCATGTCCTGATCCATCAGTGCTGGCAGGACTGTGCTGGATGTTAGAGGCCGAGGCTGAGGCAGCTGAAGACCTGGCTGCATAAGCATTCACCTCTTCCTGTGCCTTCGTTATGTTCTTCTTGTATCGAATGCGCTTGTTTCCAAACCAGTTGTTCACCTAACAATTAGAAACCTTTATTAACACAAAATTAAACTCTTTTGGCCTTCCAAATGACGAATAAGATGTGCTATCAATTTTATCTTCTAAGCATGTTGAGTGCAAAATAATGATTTAATGGATTCTGGCAATATTAATCAAGCAAATAATTCTGTCGACCATCATAGCAACTTTGACAGACTGCTGTTGTGATCTTCCTCTGATAACAGTGGCTTTATCAACCCCTTTATTAACCAGTCGGGAGCTACGAGGCAGTATGAGGATAATGCTTGGAAAATAAAAAATGATCGGAACAAACTTTATAAAAATTATTATTAGTCTAAGTTATACTGCACATCGACAACTGTTGGATGCGCAGTAAGAAGCTTCTCATGCGTCCTTCTAAGGCTGAATTCCTTCTCTTAGGTACAGCTCAACAACTCCACAAGTTTTACTGGTTACTGCCATTCAGTTAAGTGAATTGACTTGATCATAAGAGATGTGTGCACAGTTTTGGCATAACTTTTTACTCCACTATGTGTCTTTATGACCATGTTAAAACCGTTTGCAAATCAGTTCACTTTTTACATTCAGTATATTTGTATGAATAAAACTTAGGGTTAAATTTTTGATGCGGTTTTAGGGAATACTTCCACTACGATCTCAAGAGAAGCAAAGGCAAACAAATTTTTAAAATCCACTAAACCATTTCTCAGGTTGAGAAATCTGTTTTATCACAACGAAAAGGGTCATTTGCGCAAAAACAGACAAACCTTAAATGTTTAGAGATTAAGAAAATGTGACAATGAATGCTCAAAAATGTCACCAGTCATAGTAGCAAGTTATCTTAAACTAGGCCAGGAAAGATTCTCATGCCTGTTCACCTTATGGTTCAAAACTTCAATGATCAGTCAGTACACAGTACAGTCTGAAGAGCATGCAGCTTATGTTCCAGATTCACTTTAAGAGTGGCAGAAAACTTCATCCAAATTTTGGCTCTTCCTGATGCAAAATGGTTATTTAATTTTGGCAGACTTTTAAATAACAACTCTGAGCTATTCAGCTCATAGTATATCAGTATAATTATTTCTCTATATACTCTAAATCTGCTTGCTTCTTCAAACACCTCAGCGCTAAACTATATGGTGTCACTCTTGCTAGTGACACTTTGTGGTAGTTTTAAAACATATTTTACATAAATATTCTCAGTGTAAGGGGATTTTTCAACTTGGACACCATTCTCTGCTAGGCCACCATCAGTGCAAATACAAATTGTGCCTATGACATGCATTAATGTCTGGCACATAAATCTAATTCACTATTCATTGTTTGACTATCTTGGTGTAACCCATCCCTCAAATTTCTCCAACTAAATTAAGTTTCCTTTCCATTACTTGCTGCAAGATGCTTTGTGTATGACCCACTCATCTTTAAACCCTGGTGCTTGTGATCTTCTGCTGCCACATGATGTGCAAGATCGTTCTGCACAAGCTCATTTTGATTATCGGCGGCTTGTCCCTATCTCGTGTGTGTAGCATCCATGTTTTGTTTGTATATAGTATCACATTTGCTGACGAATTTCACTTTGGTAATTGTAATTAGTAACTTCTATCATGCGGATGCCTAATGTAAAAGGCATCAAGCGATGGCTTCTTTAAATCACTATCTCGCAGAGAAGGTTTCTCATAGGAGTAACATACCTAAACATCAGTACAGCTTACCCTGACCAGCGTTACTGCATGACCAGCAGTAGAAGAGCCACACTTACAATGGCATGACAATGAAACATGCTGAAAACAATTAATTTAATGTAATCCATCTTTAAGAGACTTCATCCATCTACCTGTGACACTGTGATACCACATTTACGTGCCAGCTCCTCTTTGGCTTCCTCACTTGGATACGGATTACTCAGATGAGAATAGAAATACTCATTGAGTACTTCAGTTGCTGTCTTACTGAAGTTACGGCGCTTACGTCTGTAAAACAAGCAAATTAAACACACTTAGCTCAAAAAATGAAGAGAAATTCCACAACAGAGTTCTAACAGCAGTGCTAGCATTATCATCATGATGTCATCAGTAATACTAATAATAACATAACTGACCTTTTCAGACCTTTTTAAGAATCTACAAAATTATCTTGCAGGCTGTGCTGCTTTTTATCTGAAGGACTAAAGTGTCTTGGTCTTTCCATCGCTGGTCGCAGATATCTTCACCCTGTTTGCACACAGTGACCCGGTTGTTCCTCTTGTCCGAACGTCCACAGCTCAGCACAGATGCTTTGCAATCATAGGCCCACCTGTTTGGAATATGTTGCCTAGCAACCTCAACATGAACACCTTGACCATTCTTTGCCTCATTTCCAGAAGTGTTTGAAGACCAATCTGTTCGACCGTGGTTCTATGTTGTCAGGTCAGGAGTGCCACTACTGAGTTTATCTTAAAGTGGCACTATATAAATTTGCCACTAGAATGACACTTACCACACTACTGATGAAGTGGCAATAATGATGAATAAAAATTATTAAGAGAATAAACATGATTACAATAAGACATCGCCATAAAAGAAACTTTGTTTCACCTGCTCTTTAAATAAAAACTCAGGTTGGCATTAGAATACCATGCACAGCAAAGTACTTGAAGAGAACAGGTCAAGGACAATGTATGCCATCTGCAGCTGGGTTATTTTCATCTTGGAGGGGGGAAGCAATGTAGCTTTTGGAGTGACCAAGACTGTTGGTCACTTGTTGCACCTTGATCTACTGACTGGGAAGTGACGAGTACCTGTGCTACACACACTTGTGCTCAGGACATTTCTTTCAATTGTGATTGTGCTGGACTGCTTTCATTTCAGCTGTATTTGGTTGATTGTGTGGTTGATCAGGATAGCCGGATGTGCTTCATCTTCCACAATGAGGGACTACTGGGCGGTGGTTTTATCATGTGCTGTGAACACTACTAATTGTTGTCACACAACACTGTTGATGCAGCTTGGTCCAGACACTCTCAACATGATGCCATCTTCCAAGTATGGATGAAAATCTGTTTGCTGGACTCCACATGTGTGTGTGCCAGCTATTGGTGATTTTTCTAGTTTTCTGTGCGTTGTTTAGTTTGCTAATGAAATTTCTGTTCTTAACGACATCTAGCATCATATACAATGGCACGGGTGGCACCACTGTAAGGAACGTAAAAGGTGCTATAGTAAGTATATGGACACATACATACAAAACCTAAACCATGGTTACAGAGTATATGGACATTTACAAAGCACCATTTCAGATCCTTTCAAGCCAAGTTTGACTATGATTGCAGTGAGCTGCTTTCATGGTTCAGTTTGTCCGACTATTTGCCTGACTGATTATGGTGGGCCAGCTCTCAATGTTCACTATGGTTAACTTTCATTGTGGTGGTCTGCTTTCGTGACTGTGTTTGACTGACTGCAATTATATCTGACTGCTTTTACAATCCATTGTAATTGTATTTAGCCAACTGTGATTTGTTTGACTGCTTCCACAGTTCACAATGGTTTGACTGTGCTTGACTGTGATTCCATCTGACTTCTCTCACGGTTCATTATGATTCACCATGTGTGGTCGATTGTGATTGTGCTGGACTGCTTTCATTTCAGCTGTATTTGCTTGATTGTGACATTGGACTGATTTCAAGGTTTACTAATGGTGTAATTAGAATTTATATAGTGCCACTATAGAAAAACTTAACAGAAACACTCTCTGCACTAGCCTGTATAATGCTAAATGTCATTAAGAACTGTTTCATCAGTAAGCAAAATGGTTGACCATGTTTGTCTGACTGTGATTGTGTTCAACTGTTTTTGACTGATTGCGATAATAGTATTCAATTGCTTTTGGGGGTTCTCTATGGTTAACCATGTCTGTCTGTCTGTCTGTGATTATGTTGGACTGCTATTGTAGTTCATTATTGTTGTATGTACTCACAGTCCTGATGCTGACAATGTAAATAATGACTGCATTACAAATTAGTATATTACGTAATGACTAACCGTGCATCAAGAAATTTGGATCTTAGGACCATGACTGCTTCACAAGTGCTCTGCTTCAGCTGAAGTTCAATCGCAGTGAACTTCTTTCGAACAATCGCAACCATTCGGTCGACTTCCTTTGGAGCCACAGGTCGTGTGCGACTCTGTTCTTTTAGCAAGTTGACAACATGTGTTGTAAATTCATTGCAAGCCTAACAAAACAAACAGCAAAATACACCAACTCTTCAATGCAGCTCTGAATACAAACAGCAAAAAATACAAATATTAAACTTCAGTGCCGTAAAACGCTTCAAAAACAGTCAGCTACTTAGGTTTTGGAATTCATCACTCACTTCTGTTTTGCTCTGTGGATTTGCTGAATCAGACTTACGCTACCATAAATACTTGACTATAAGCCTAAAAGTTTTGGACAATTCTGAAAGTCCAAATTTGGGTTTGACTTACATGAGGGTCAACCAAGTTCGAAAGGTATATTTATTAGGTGTGTCGTCGTCAAGTTATCCAAGTGATTTTTGAGACTGCAAGATGCATCAATGGGAGTTCGTCAATAAAGGACTACACTGTATCTGATGTGATAAAGCAAATGATACCATAAATACTAAGTTTTTATTACATTGAAATATTTGCTTAAAATACTGACAAAACTCTGATAGAATAGAACAAGAATGTGTTAAATTAAAACCATGCTGGCATCTATCATCAAACATTTATAATTTCTTGTTCATTTTCCACTGGTGCTTCCGATACAAAGATCATTTGCAGCACAGAATTTTGTAGCACCACGACTGGAAATTCATGTTCATCTTCCTGCACAACTTTGCTTTCTTCTGTTGGTTGTTCTGTGAGTTAGAGCTCAGTATTTACAGAAAGTTAAGTGATGAATAACATGTTGCCACAGTAGTGTAGTAAAATTTTACAGCCAAATGGCCAAAGCACAGGAAACTGGGTTTTTTACCATCTGCAAATGCAAAACACTGGAATTTATTGAAATTCAACAGAGGTGATAATGTTGCCAAGGCTACAAGAGAAAGACAGAGGAAGTGCACTGGTCACTTACTGAGAGGGGATTTCCTACTGAGAAAGTTCCATCATGGAGGGAAGAATGGGGGAAAAGAAAATGAGAGGAGGACCTACATGGATGCAGTTGGGCTTGGATGATGGTGGACAAATAAAATAAACTGAAGGAAGCTCAGCATCGAAAGAAATGGTGCTATTGAAATTTTGAACCTGCCCAAGGGCAGAGAACCCTTGAAAAAGAACTTCTCAAGCTTGCACACAAGAAAACCACGATGGATGTGCACAGCAGCTCATATGATGCCACTCTGAGTCTACAAAACGTCAAAATTTGGTCTCTGAGGCAAAAAACAAAACTTTCTTGCCATCTAGCTTTTCACCATCTCAAGAAACCTCAAACCATATGCCCTCCATGTCAAATGGTGAATGACCTACCAGTGAACCAACATGTCTTACCTGCTCGTACTTCTCATATTCTGTGTGATAGACCTGTCGAATCTGTGCCAACTTAGCCCGATAGTCTGAGTGTTCGATGGTGTTTTCTGGTGATTCATGACCTGTAGACAAAGCCTGTGTAGCAGCACTAAGAGAAGAAGAGCCTCCACCTTTCTCTGGCCCGGCCACTCCTTCAGCAATCAGCATATTATCCAATCTCATGAGCTGTGGATCTGGAGAGTTGTCTTCATCACCACCTCGAAAACTTAAACCTAAAGCAGACAGGCATCATGGTTCTTTAAGAAATAGTCCAACTTACCCTATTTTCACTTTTATCCCAAGTTATACTGGATTTTGTACTAGTTAGTATAACCTCTACCAAAGTACACCCAAAATGGAAAAATTAGCTAATGCATAAACAAACTCATGTATATTTGTGAAAATTTTTTTTGTAGTTTAACTTTCTAGAGCCCAACAGAAATTAGTCTGCTGTCTTATATGTTGAGGGGGCTGAAAAATATCAGCCTCATGGGTAGGATGATTAGGATGACTGCTTAGTTAACTCTGAAATAGGCCTATGAGCACATGATGACTCACATGCTTCCCATTGGACTGACAGGTGTTTGTTTATCCGCTCGGAATTGGCACACAGAAGTTCCATTTCATACCAATAAGGTCCATTATTTCAACACTCTAAATTCACTTGACAGACTTATAGTATGACCATCGATGTCGGCAATTCCTAGGGATTCTTTGTACATAGTTTCATAAAGTGACCCAATCGCACCATGATTGACAATTTCTTTTCAAAGAACATTGCAATCTCTTTAAAAAAACTTTTTAAACAAAATATCAATGATTAAAGAAATACTTGAAAACAGTGACTCCGGGTTTGTGGACATGTTTGGACTTTTTTTAGGAAAAAAATTTCTGCATTGGTCTAATGGGACATTGTAGTTTTGACAGTTTCATGCCGATATATTATTTTTAATGAGACGGGTGAAGCAAACTACTGTGGAGCACAGGTTTATTGGTATATCAGAAAGTCTTCTATAGCTTAATTAAGACTGTTTACTGTGTCCGCAGGAATTCATTGTCCTTTTGTCTTCTTAGCTAGATACTAGATGGCAGCAGGGTTCAAATTACCATAAAAAAGTTTTCATATTAGTGTAATTACTGTGGCAGGAAACAATGATGGATGATGATGACAAAGCCAAGAACAAAGAGACTGTCATAGTTGATATCTTTATTAACCACCTAACAGCCTAAGCCCTCGTTAATTAGTCTAACATCTGGCCTAATTCTGTACCAAATTAACTGAGCTGTTTAAAAGCCAACAAGAACCAAAACAGCAAATGTCGACAAAGAGAAGGCAATAGGTAGCTGACCTGTTCTTTCTTTGATCTCACAGAGCACCTGAAACAGAGCTGGTCTCATTCTGTGACAGTTCAGTGTATGCTTCCTAAAACACCAGCGATAGACATCATAGATTTATTCTTCCTTTCTCTAATTAGTGTCGTAATTTGTCCAATGCCAAACAACCTAGCAGGTGGACAGCACCAAACTTCTGATTAAGACAGTTTTGTAGTGAAAAGTTAGCTTAATATAGAAGTCAACCACTGCATTACGTGAGCCATATGGTGTAGCACAGCAGGATGTACAGTTTGCATGGGGGGGGGACTAAGGGTGCAGTGTGTTTTATCATTTGGACGTAATGGTAGATGCTAAAAAATATAGTTTTTTTGGTCACAAAAGAAATACAACAGAAAATGAGGGTTCAACAAGTAGTGACGAGAATGCTAAGGTTACATTCAAAGGCCTGCACAATTCATAGAAACCTATTTAGCCTGTAAAGTTCTTGTATAATGGTGACATAGAAAACAGGACAAGGCATTAGATTTATATAAGCTGAGATGTAGACCTAAGCTAACCCAATGACTTCTACAGTGCCTTTATAAAATTACGCTAGAGGTGTAACTGCAGTCAAAAGTCACAACCGATTGGAGGGTCTGGTAGACATCAAAAAGTTAAGAGAAACTAGGAATCAGGCTACAGTGTAAAAAGTATTAAAGCAAGTTGAACAACATGATTAATTTACCATTACATCCAAATGGTAAAACATATTGCACTCCGACTTCCCCTCCTTCATGCAAACTATTGTAAGGTTAGTTTGTCTGGCAAATGCCCTGGTCTCTAGCCATATCAAGGACTATTTCATGGCGAGGTTTTCTGCCTGGTTTGTCTGACAAATGCTCTGGCATCTTCAGTCCTATTATCATTTCACTCGCTGCCCATAGAAAACAGAATAATTGTCAAGACTGGATTAATAATCTGCTCTGTCTCATCTTCAATTTTCACTTCAATTGTCCATGCATTTGTCTGCTCGTGACTTGACTACTGCAATTCCTTCTTCAATGGTCTTCCCAAAGTCCGTCTTGCTCCTCTTCAGTACGTTCTCAATGCTGCTGCTAGATTAAATGCCCATCTTCCTCCATTCTCTCATATCACCACCTTTATGGCAGCAGAACTCCACTGGGTCCCGCTTTCTGCCCGCATCCAATTCAAGGTCCTCATCCTTGTCTCTAAGGCTCAACTTGGTTTTGCTCCGAAATATTTATGTGACTAAATTCATCGCCCTCACTCTGCTGCTTCTCTTCATTCCTCTGACCGTTTGGACCTCCTCGTTCCCCGTGTCAGGACTTCTCTGGCTCAATCTAGGTCTTTTGCTTCCATTGGCCCTGCTCTTTGGAATGAGCTTCCTCCATTCGTTCGTTCTTCTATTCTCTCAGGTAATGCCTCTTCCTCTTTTACCTTTCTTAAAACTTGCTTGTTCTCTCGGGGTCTCTCGCACTGAGAGCGCTTCTGAATGGCCCTCTCGCTAGAAGCGCTTATAAATATTCGAATACAATAAGGTTCCGTATTTTATCCAACCTCATTATCTTTGTTGCATGCTGACTCACAAGACCATAACTACTGACTGTCTGACACTAACCATAACAAGGAATTGGTATTTCCACTGCAGGCCCCATCTTCCGGCAAATTTTCACTCTAGAAAATCGGTGTTGGGTTTTACACCTCAAGTAAAACCACATCTGTTCCTGCTCTTGTTTCCTTCAACAGCTATTTCTGTGCCTCATTGGATTTCCATCTTGGTTTTTGATCGGGCTTGCCTTGGAATTTTTTATGGACATCAAATTTTTTTAGTAGCAACTGACCATCGACTGATGTCCTGAAACTATTGTATTGGCACTACAGACATTCTTGGACTATTATGATTAATATACACTCTAACCTCCATTCTCACAACAAAGCCACTCGGTTATGAAAATGAAACTTGCTGTTGCATAATTTTCTATTAAACCTCATTAAAGTTTTATCTAAGCTTACTGTCTTAAGAACTGTAAATTCAAGTCTGCATATTTAATTCTTAGGCTGTTGAGCAGCACAGCCCTAGCCCAAATGGTGCCTCAGGCAAAGCATATGGCGCCCTCCACAGTCCACCCATGTCAAAACCCGCGAGGAACCAGCCAGAACATTATGCTGAACTGAGTTCTTTATTTTTATTATTTTTATTAGTAATCAAGTTCATCTTTTTTGCTTGTAGTTCTCCTTTGTGAAAATGGTGCCCCCTAGATTTTGACACTGCAGACAACTGCCTGCTTTGCCTGTGCCTAGGGCGGGCAATGCTGTTGAGCATTATCAGATGGTTTCACTTTGAATTTATATTTCTGTTCTGCTATTACCTTGCTTGAGCTTCATCCAAACTCTGATCGGTGATAGCCATGATCTGCTGTAGAATTTCACCAATGTCCTGTTTTCTTCGTTCCTGATCGCCACCATTCATGGCATCTGGTCGATCGTATGTCAGGTTAACACCTCCACCGATCATGTTGCTAATGCAGTGAAGATTCTGGCCATATGGTACCCTATCAGCCATCATGCAATACTGCAGTTCTTCAGTAGGTTATCAGGTTCTTCAACACAAACAGTACACAAGCACTTAAAAATGTACCTCACTGACACATATGTTACAAACTCTAATACAATCAACAGTGCAGTAATGTAAAAAAATCTGTGGAAATTTCCACCAATTTTTGTGGTCTCAAATATGTCAGTTGACCTTTCTACCACTTGATAGGCTGGAGCCAAAACAGCAACTGCAAGTGGTAGAATGTTGACAATTGCAAAGGTGGAATGCTCCATAATTATTGGTGGCATGGTAAATGGTTGAAAGAAGGAATGGTCCACTGTTCAAAGTAGGAATGCTTTACCAGTTAATGGTGTAATCATCCACCACACAAAAAGAATGCACTACCACTTTTAAAATGTGGAATGCACCAGTAGCACATAAGTAGTTGTGCACTAAAGCCTGCTCTTGAAGTACTATCACCATGATTCCACTGTACCAGAGGAATCTTGAAACTTTAGACTCTGAACTGGCACCAAAATTGACCTAACGTCTTGGTTCTTGTGGAGTTGATGTGATGTAGTGCTGGCCAATTAATAGGCTGGTTCCCTAAGTGGAAATTTTGGTGCTTCCCATTTACACAAAAGCATCCAGCTCTACTGTATTAGCTAAAATAACCTAATTGCATCAATTGGGATTAAATTACTTTATATTCAGCAAGTCAATAAATTTGTAAGTAAAAGTCAATACTACTGAAGTCTTTCAGTTGGTACTATAAAAAACTGATTGTTTTGTGAATAATGTGAAATGTTTTAACTGCTGAAATTTTTTAAATAAACATTTATTAATGTACTTAAAATATTTTGTATTTAACACATCATGAAATATGGCTCTGGAAATGCCTTGTTAGGTTGTAGCAAATGGCTTTCATAAAAACAATTCCAAGTCATAAACAAATAATTGTAATTACAAATTTATATATTGCTGCTTAAAAAAACTGATCAGAAGTGCTCTCTATGCTAGTCGATATGATGTTACATATCACTGAGAACAGAAATGTCATCAGTAAGCAATAAAAAGCACAGAAAACTAGAGAAGTCACCAGGGGCAGTGTGTATGGGATGGTCGCAAGTCCTAGTCCGGACTAGTTTTGGCTCTAAGCCCGACTAGCGGATAAGATCGGCGTGCACGTCGCCGGCCTACCGCGCTTAGTCCAGACCAAGGCTAGGCCATCGGACAGCCAGGCGTACATTCACTAGTCCAGCCTACCGCAAGCAGGAAGATGGCGGCGGCTATGTTGTTCGTCGTTTTAGAGAAGTTTAAGATGCAAAATAGAGTGGATTTCGAGTGTATTTCGGCAATCCGTAAACAGAGATCGCCGAAATCCACTCGACTTGTCCTGGGACAATGAACTTTATGATGCTTTTCGCTTTCGTCGTCACGAATTGTTAATAATTTGTGACGACTTGGCCGAGTATGTGGAATCGACGCGCCGAGTAAGGCTCTGACTAGCCAGGAAGCTGTCTGTGCCCTTAAATGTAACAAATAGGCATGGTAAATTCAGGCAAAAACACAATATGCAATAAAGGGACCAATTCCCCGCTTAATTAGGGACGCCCATTAGATAATGTAAGATGGAACTTGGTTGATCAATTAAAATGTTGTTGGAAATCAGACCCGAACACGTCATTGACAACGGGCGTGAAAGCCTATGAATACATTTGCGCATGCGCGACCTTCTGTAATCGCATATAACTATTAACGCTGGGTTTTACCACAGTTTGACCACGCCCATTCTGGTCTCCGACTAGCTAGACCCAGCGTTGGTCCAAATCCATGCACACGACTTGTCGGTGGCCCGTAGTCTCAGCCTAGCTGGTCCGGACTAAGCGGTTTACGACCGACTAGGTTGCGACCTGTTCATACACGTGGCCCCAGTAGTGGGATCACATACACACATGGAGCCCAACCAAAGTAGACAGATAGCATCACATTCAGAGCTTAGGCCATGAACTCATATTCAGAGTCTCTGGACCAAGCTGAACTGAAAGAGTGGAGCAACAGAGCGAAGCACTGATAGAAGATGATGCACGTTTTGGCTGTCCCTTGAGCAACACTGAACAGGCATTGCATTCATTGTCTTCCAGTCAGTAGATGGAAGTGCCACCAGTGACTAATAGGTGAGGTCAATTTCAAAGACATGTGTCACCCCCAGACACAAATTCCCTGGCTGCAGATGAAATATGCATACCCACAGATCCAAGACTCGACCATACATGTATGAGGAAACCAGGCAGAGGCCAAGACGATATTCAAAGAAAATACCAGTAAAAATGTACAAAATCCGCTGCAGAAATGAAGAATACTTTAAACATGCAAACTCAGCAACAGCAAAACTTCATCATGTTCAAAATTACTAAGAAAATTCTGCATTTCGACAAAATAGTCTGCCGAAATGACATTGAATGCAAATCAACAACCAATGCCCTTGAAGGCAAATCAACAACCGTTAAAGGCTCAACAACCAACATTTTGTGATACCAAGAGTGTTCAAATCACGAAAATGTACTGCTACATCATCTACATATGGTTCTGAAATGCTTTACGGTTACAGCACAGTATTTTCATAAACTTTTGAAAATGTATGGCCTGAATTAATCATGCCCAATGGTACAAATGCCCACTGAAACAAGCCATGGTCCATAAGAAATGTCATTCTCCAATCGCATGCCTCTCTTTTAGGACATGTCCAATGCATATTTCTATGGTCAAATACGGATAGAAATGTTAACTTTCCAATCTTGTTTAACACATCACAGCATAGCACAGGCACACGATATTGATACTCAACAGTGAAACTGTTAATGTAACAATAATCTCAAGCAAATTATCTTTTTTAAACAATAACTAGTAGGCTGTTTTTGGTTCTACTCGCTCAACCTGGTCTTATATGACTGATTGATTGATTATTCGTTTATTTTCATCGCATGTTGACGCACCGCAACATGTTACAGCAAGCAAAATAAAGAAAAATATAAGAAATAAGTAGTGAACTCGACTATCTAAGGACAGAATACAAGACTCTATGTATGAAATTCGAGTCATCCTTAGGAGAAAGGGCAAAATCATGTGGGCGCGGGCGGAGATTATACTGTCGGTCAATTGCAGGCGGGAATAAACCCCTAAGAACATGAAATGAGTTACGAGACACAGAGAGTAGCATGACCAAATCGGCCCTTCTCATCAGCTGCTCCACATTAGGCGTTGAGTCAGAGAGATAGCCAGCCATTTTCTGCCACAGGGTTCCATCCCAGGTCCTCTGCTTTATATCCTTTACACTGCACACCTAATCCATGTTTTTTCCTCCAAGGGAGTTCCTGCTCACCAGTGAACTGATGATACTCAGGCATATATTCATGGCAAAGCTGCAGAGGCGATCTCCTGAGCCGAGGAACTGGTTGAGACATCTGAGATTCTGAGGTGCTTTGTGCATGGATGTCATCCAAAACCTCCAGCTTAATCCCAGAAAAACTCGACCATCAGCAACTTCAAAAGAGAATTTGCATAATTTGCAGCTTTGTTTTCCAAATGCCTCCTTCTGCACTTTGGTGCATGACCTGGGTACAACAGTGGACCAGGAATTGACCTTTTTGAGCAATTGAAGAGAGCATTGTATGTCAAACATGTTTTTATCGTCTAAGCCAGATCTCCACTATGTGCCACTTGCTGTCATTTGTGCTCAATCCTACCTTACATAGCTACATGTTCCAGTGTCATTATTCTTGGTCTTCCTCAATCCAACTTTTCTTGGTCTTCCTCAATCCTACTTGTCAGTGTCATCATTACCTAGTTGCAGTTATCTGGTTGTTACTCTGCTGCATACTGCCACAACACAACATGAACGCTTTACAGCCCCTCGTTCTGGAACAGGCTTCCATGCAATCTAGGCCAGGAATTTCTTCTACTTTCTATGCCTCTATTTCGCAAGCGATTGAAAACCACTCTGTTCAATCATGGTCTTGTGTAGTCAGGTCTGGACCACTCCTGATGAGTTTTCTTGGAGAAGTGCTATATAAATAAGCACTTCTGAATTACAAAACCAAGGACTATGGGCTGAAAGTTTGACAATCTCTGCCTCTGGCATTCTATTTCATGTGGATATATTAAAGGTGCTTTCTGGAGATGCAGTAAACTCTTTCTCTTTAACGATGAGAGTGTACTAAAAGCGACTGGGAAGCCAATGCAGCTCGTCACCGAAGTGTTAAAATCAAGTCAAAACACAATTTCTGCAAAAGTACAAAAAGCAGGCTTATTAAAAGAAAACTGCGTACTTTTTTTAACAAATCCACTAATTGTTTCAGTCAATTTACTGTCAAATGTTTTACATTTTATAATCTAACATCCAAGGTTTACTCTCAATTTCAAACTCTATCACTAATTTGTATATTTCCCAATATCATTGACATCATCAGCAATTAAACTGTAAACCAAAGAAAGTGTAATATTTTCAAAATCTTGTTGGCATGAGCAATGTTTTTCCCATCATTACCCAAATCAATGAGACGAGTGTTCAACCACTTCTGTAAAACAGAACATGATCTGTTTCAGTAAGACAGCGGATCATCTGTAGAAGTTGGATCCTTTTGCTCTTTTATTCTACTGGGCCACATACTGAATGTGCTTTCCTTCAGCATAGGCTTCTGACCAAAATGTTCGTGTAATTCTTTCAACCATTTCGTTGGTTCTGACCCAATGTAAAGGTTATCTAAACATATAGGATCACTTTTCTTTAAGTATTGTGTATGGCCTCGTGTATCCTCACATAAGGGGCCGTCCACATATTACGTACGCAATGACGGGGAGGGGGGTCGGATTTTGGCGATTTTGCTTACGGGTGCGAACGGGGGGGGGAGGGGAGGACAAAAGTGTACGTACGCAAAATAAATTTCTAATTATGACGTCCACATCAGCCTATTTATAACTCTGTATTGTCCTATAGTCGTTCGATGGCATTTTATTACATTATATAAAAGCCATGTGCAGTTATTCTGTGCTGTGAACGAGATACCTATAATTTGTCTATATTGGCCCTCACTCATCCTTCAATCTGGACTAAAGTGCAGACAGTAGAGGCACTTTCTGCAGCTGGTATTGGGGGGGGGGGGTGAGCGTCAAGTGTACGTACACAGGGGGTGTGGAAGAAAGTACGCTTGCGAACAGGGGGGAAGGGTGGTCCAATTTTCCGGATTTTTGCGTACGTAATATATGGATGGCCCCTAAACCAACAGTAAGGATGGACCCCCTTAGTGGTAGCTGTTAGGTAGCAGTGCTCTATTCTATTGAAAGCAGAGGTGGTCATATTGTTTACTTAGTGATCATTCAACCACAAACAGATGATAACAATTACCTCATTAGGTAATATTTTGCAGCATGGCAGAACACTTAGGGTTAGTTAAGTAGGGTCACCATAAAATGTCTATGAAGGCATACAATGTTGCTAAATGCCAGTAACTTGTTTAGCCAATGTAGCCCTTTGTGAATTATCAGAAGCCTCGAAGGGTCTGGCCCGAATCCCCGAAAACGCTGAACATACACAAAAGCCCGATTTCCCGAAAACTGTTTTATAGAAAGCAGTCGAACTCCCTAAAACTATTCAAAGTTAAATTGTAAACTCTTATGCATGATATAGACCTAGCGCGGCCTTATTATTATTATTATTATCCGTTTATTGACACGCTGGCAAACCGCAACATGGTACATGAACAATTGAACATGACTAAGTGGCAAATAAATTAAAGACTAGCTCGACAGCCATAATCCACTGAAACTGGTAACAGGTTTAAGTTAGGCGACTATTTAAGGGCAAGGTACAGAACTCTAGAAATAAAGTTAGAGTCATCCTTGGGAGGGAGAGCAAAACTCATGCGGTCGCTTACGTAGTTTGATGTATCTCGAAATAATATAGAATATAGATATAATATAGAAAATCGATTTCGGGGATCCGGGCGAAATTCTTTTTGGGGATTCGGGTTTCAGGCTGATCCCGCCTCGAAACCCAACTCCCCGAAAGGGGGTCAGCCCGAATCCCCGAAACCCCGAAAACGCTGAAAATACACAAAAATACGATTTCCCGAAAACAGTTTTATAGAAAGCGGCCGAACTCCCGAAAACTATTCAAAGTTAAATTGTAAACTCGTATACGTGACATAGATCTAGCGTGGCCTTGCATTCATCCGACTTCTACTTTCAGTTACATTTTCATCACTAATCGATTTCGGGGATCCGGCCGAAATTCGTTTCGGGGATTCGGGTTTCGGGGATTCGGGCCGCACCCCCCCGAAAGTGAAGAGAATGCAAAATACACCCAATTAAAAAAAATTCTACCAACGTTAAAAATTGGTATAGATTACTCTGTCAATCTCCAGAAATGTATATTCGGAAAAATCCAGAAAAGTTGAATATGGGCAAATAATTTTATTTTCGTTTAAAAAACATATTCAAAGGATCCGATGGAACTTCAATTTCGGAAACTGAGGTTTTGAGGATTCGCTACACACCCGCCTTTTTAGGTTGCCATCTGGATTAGAATCGAATATGCAAATGTCTTCACGTGATTCTTAGGTAAGCAATCATGATATCATCAGAAAAAAATTCAATGCTCAAAACTAATGCCTTACAATTTCTTCGCGTACGGTTAGTATAACATAGTTTAACTTATTTCCG
This sequence comes from Allolobophora icterica, assembly GCA_963556255.1. NCBI lineage: Eukaryota > Metazoa > Annelida > Clitellata > Crassiclitellata > Lumbricidae > Allolobophora > Allolobophora icterica. The sequence continues at coordinate 39,071,010 of OY744609.1, read as the reverse complement.
CGATTCATGCTGCACGGCGCAACTGAGGTTAGTTCATCATAAAATCGTTTCAAACCTATAAAAGTGGCTAACTTTGACAAATCACTATATAAATAAACATCTGCACGATACAGATTACAAAAATGAACAATAAAACGCAAATAAACTTATTTAGATATTAACCTATTAATAATAATTAGGAAACCTTCGACTGTAAACAAAGCTTTCAATCCGCCATCAAAATGGCGGCGTCACTATTGTACTGGTTCCCCGAAACCAATATTCAGTTCATAATGTCTGCAAGTATGTAACTCTAAATTAGAATGATGACATCTCTTAATGAACTTCTGCTCTCACTCCCAAATGGATTCGACATGAGCAGCCCATAAACGTCATATGCGGCAAGAATAAAACCTAAATAATAATATTTCTATACGAGCTACATATGCTCTACTTAATGGCCCGTATGATTCTAAGTGTATGTTTAGAACTCAAGATTATAACGATTTATCAGAAGGTTGCGGAGAATGAAGTTTGTAAGCGAAGATCTACTAACTATAGCTGAACTTGCGAATTCTGCTGATTACCGATTATTTACATCTAGTAGGAACAATGAAGATCATGTCCTTTGACCACTTTGACCACCAGTCCATAAAACTGTATATTCAGCTAGTATACTTCCCTCAGAATCACCAATAGGCCTACTGTTTTCCAGTTAAGGACAATAGAGACTTTATTTCTCGAACACTATACTCTACACTGGGAGCGTCTCTGATTAGCGAATACTGTGAGAGGCGCGTTATAAATGTTTAGATACAATACAATACAATACAATACATTATCTACTTCTCAAAACTCTGTCTAAATGTGTTTCATTGCTGCGTTTGACAGCATGTTTTTACCTTATAAACGATAAACGAATGGGGGAGGTCCATGGAGTAGCCTAGTGGTAACTGGCGTGAAGAGCAGTAGGTAGCGGGATCGCTTCCCGCAACCCTCCTAAAGGTCCACTCAGCCTATCATTCGCGAGATGGCGCGTTGTGAAAATGAGATGTAGGACTGATGGGCGCCTTGCATGGCTGCCGTATACAGTTAAATTCGACTCCTGTAATAACTTGTGATCATCCGTTCATAGGCCTACTGATTAATTGTAATCATACTGCGTTATTATCAGTTTGAAGATATTAAACGAAGATTATTATTAATATCATCACATGAAATCCTTCAGTGAATATTGACATGTAGACTTCGTATGTCCTACAGATAACGTTTTTTGGCAGACTTTTTAATCCGAGAGGGATTAGTTTTCCATGCACTTTAGCACATGCTCGTCGTTAAAGGGTTAATCGTACATTAGGCCTATATGCTGACTTTAAGAACCGACCCAGATGTAATTATTTTTAACAGACAGTCGACGAAATAGCTAAGCGTTAGCTTACTTATCAAGCATATATTAAGTCGACTCTAATCGTAATCGTAAATTCCAAATTACTAAAACCGTAAACGCCAGTTGAAGGCTAAACGCAAGCTTATTCACGAACGTCGAGGGGTTGCCCAGAGGGTTGTCAAATTGACATCAAAGTCCGGTTGCCAGAGAGTCTAGAGAGAGGGGGAAGAAGATTGTTAAGTCTGGTGTCGTATAGATCGAAACGAATTGGAAGGCGGAGGCTCAGACTAGTCAGAGTAGGGGTGCTTGACGAGGTGAGACCAGTTTGAATGGATGCTATGTGGACGAAAACACTGTTCAGGTTTAATCAGAAAAAATTAAAAAATTCAACAAAACAATGTAGAAACAATTGTGATCGTAACCATAGCTCAATATACTGCTTTTATATAAGAACACTATAAATGTTTTTGGCTCATATCTCTGTGTTCTAAAATATAACTCATGGTCGAAGCTTAATTTACTTGCAACATTAAGTGTTTGGTATTTTAGGTCTCGTGCTTGGCCTTTGATTGTTGCTTTAGGAGTTTGGAGATTACGATTAGAATACGATAGGTCAATTAAATGGCATAGGCTAACGTATAAATCTCGTTGGTTTCAAATAAACTATCTATATTTAGATATCGATGCTTCAAATGATCTAAGCCCCGTGATCCGCTGTTGCTCGGTGCCCAAATTTTGTTTATCAATGGCGGCAGTATTCGTGATGCAGTAAAGGAAACAAAGTACCATCGAATCTGCGTTTAAACCGTTATTACAGTATTTTGTGTGTATAGTGACAAGTTTAAGTTAAAGCAATTTAGTTTTCTACGTTCTCAGAATGTTCGGTGTCATTACTTTGTAATAAGTTTTCAACTTTTTAGTGACGCCGCGTTATTAGCAGCGGCGGCAGCGGAATAAGACTAGACCATGAAGACCTCTGCATAGCCCTATACCTTCACATCTTCGATATCCTTTTATATCAATATAATCCAAAACACTCAGAAATAATGAAAGAAACAACTCCAAGAATTCATGCTAGGTCACGTTAGAAGTCCAACAGAATGAAAATTGAGTAAAATATACATATGACCAACTAACTGATATAAACATGCGACAGAAACATGCAGTGTGTGAATACTTATATTGCACATGTCAGCAGCTGAGATGTCATTGTCTCACCTTCTGTGTCATTTTGCTCTAAGATTTTGTCATGTTTACAGTTACAGTTTCTTTGCTGCTATAGTACGGAATGCCTCCAAAAACTAAAAAAGGACGTGTCGGAAAAAAGAAGGGAGAAAAGAAAACTGCCAAGGCTCCACCTTCTGTGGAGACCCTAAATGAACAGTCAAGGGAGTACTATGTGATAGAGATACAAGATCTTGAAAGAAGATTAGCCAGGTGTGGTGTGATTTCAACATTGCTTTAATTTGGTGCTAATAGTTTGATGATAACTTTGCCCTTTTCTACTGTTAATGCAAACATTTTCAGTAGAATTAAGCACAGGCAAAATAGAAAGAAGAGGAATAGGAAGAAGAAGAAGGGTGGATCTCAGAATTGCTTAGAATAAATATAAGCTGATGTTACTTGTGTTTTTAGCTCTTCACCAGTTGTCATTTGTGTCTGCAGTTGGTTGCATAGTAATATGTGAGAACCTGTTGTAGCCTTTATGCCATTTGTGGTGGTTAGAATTGTGTTTTCAGGATGATAGTTGTTATGCTGTTTCAATCCCTTGGCCAAATATATTTAAAGAAATGCTACATAGATGAACTGAATTACATTACTGAATGTTGTTTTGTACAAGCATTTTAGGCCACCTGTTCTTCAGTTGATTAAATGACATTCATTAATTTTTGCTTTTTTATGTGTATCTTGATTTTCAATTAAATTTCCTTGCTTGATTCAGTTTGTGCAAGAACTGCTGTATGATTTTGACTATTTATCAAATTAAATTCAAATTCTAGATATGAAAAGAAGCACGATGAGTTGATGACGAAAAATTCAAATTACCAGGCGGAATTTGATCGAACTTTACAAGATCAGAAGGAAGCAGTGACTGTGTACAGCAAAACACTTGAACAGCGAAGTATGAACTAACTTGTTCCTCGGTCTTTTATGCTGATCAGTTGTGTATTATGTGTATCTGTATCATTTTGGTTTAAAAATGATTCATCATGTTGTATTGAACTTCTAAAATAAACTGAAGCTTACTGAAAATGACCTCCAACAAATCCCACTCAGCTGTTTCAAGGCTTGGAGCATTTGGTGTCTCGTTACTCACAAACGCTGAAAGGTGTAAGTTTCATGAAGAGATAAAGGTGATCCGGTCATAATGTGTCCAAGATAAGTTGTTGTTCACAAGAAAAGAAGGAATAGTGCTAGCTGAGGTGCCATTTCAGTTGTGAGCAAACATTGTCCCTGCAATAAGTTGTTGAATTGCTGCTGTCATGTGTTGCTCAAACCTACATTTTGTAGCCTGTGTCTCATATGAACATACATACTTTATGAATTATTACCTTAGTTTAGTCCCTCATTTTCTTACCTTAGCTGACCTTGCCTTACCCTACTTATGTCACATAAGCACAAAATAAATATTTTAGTTTATTGATTTTTGTGTAGTACATGAGTTGGCAGACATCAAGGATCGCCTGATTGGCTTACAACAAGCCAAAGATGTGGAAAGGGAGTGGTATGAGAGACAGTTGCAACAACTTGGAACAGAGTACAAGGAAACCAAGGATCAACTCATCTCAGAAAATATCATCATTGGTATGAGCAAATCACTGTCTGAATATCCATTCTTATCCAATCCAGAAACTTCTATAGAGCCGTTATCATAAAGCACATAAAACATCGAACTCTGGTCTTTCTAAAGAAAATTGCATTCCTTGCAGTTCATTGACATCATAACCCAGTATGGTCACAAAAAAGAGTCTAAAGGGTGCCGGGTTTGCAAAGGGTCACTAGTATGGAGATCTTAGGGGTCACACTCACGGATACACTGGGATTTGGAAACCACATTCATCGCATATGCTGCCGGGCGCGCCAATCCATCTATGCTTTACGCACCCTGGTTGCCCATGGCCTGCGCGAATCACCGCTTCATGATGTTGTGCGTGCCACAACCTTGGCTAGGATGCTCTATGCCTCTCCTGCTTGGTGGGGCTTTACGAATCGGAGCGAACGAGACCGGTTTAAGGCTATTGTGCGTTGCCTCATCCGCTACCATTACCTTCCGGATGATAATCCTACTTTTGAGCAACTATGTCTCAGAGCTGACTCTTCCCTCTTCTCAGCAATCTTGGTGGATGAGGGGCACATTTTGCATGACCTGCTCCTGCCGATTAAGCCCTCCGTCTACCATATGAGAACGAGGGCCCACGATCGCGTTATCCCACCTGCCGATAACTTGATGAGGAAAACTTATATTATTAGAATGTTATATGGGAACATATATCTATAGGCCCTAATGCATATATGTCTGTCTGTGTTTATATAAATATATGTTGGTAGCAGAAAAATGTGTATACGATTAGCGGTTGTACACCAAAATGTGGGTAGCAATTGGTTTAATAAAGAATATTCTTATCTTATCTTAACATTTTGTTTAATTGCAAAACTTCAGCCATGTTTCAAGCAACTGTCAACCACAAAGCAATCTGATTTGCTCTTTCCACAGCTTAGGGTGCTGTACGTAGGATATCCATGTGATGTTTCAGCTGCAGTATACACATTGCCTCTGTATCCACTGATATCTTGCTGACGAGATCGAGACCTTGCCCAGTCGGTGTGAGATGAGACGATGTGAGAGATTAGGTCAGACTTGTTGTCCTCGAGACCGAGGTCTTGGTCTCGAGTGCACTCGAGTTCGTTTTTAAAGGTATTGGTCTTGGTCTTGAGACCAAAAGTCTTGGTCTTGGTCTTGATCTTGAGGTTCAAAGTCTTGGTCTTGGTTTCGCAAGACCAAGACCGGCTGTCAATATGAACAGTCGTTTAACAAAACTCAAGAATTTAAAAACTTATCAAGCCTGTTTGCATCATAACCTATAACAAATACCTACGGATGGATACAAGTCTTGTTGGTCAGGAAAACCAATCGGCAGCAGCAACTAAGTTATGCTGTATATGGAAGCCCTGTCGAGACTTGTTTTTGAAGTCTGATAAACCATGGGATGATTTCAAAAGGCTCACGGTTTGTACATTTACATCTAGTGCTTGAAAAGCTACTGTATGTGACAGCAACTTCAGCACCTAGCTATGGGAAGTATTTTTTCACATGGCGAAATTTTTATGAGGCCCCACAAGGCACGTCTTGGTCAGAAAATTCTGAACGAATTGTTTTTTTAAAATAAAATACAAAAGGCATTTGGAATAACATTTTGCAAGAAGGACTTTTGTAAATACGAATTCAGAATTCTCTGCAGTCTGCATTTAAAGTTAATTTGCTTGAATAAAATAAAAGACTCACGTTTTCATTCAAATAACGACTCCACAATTTTTTGTGTAAGGAAAAGAAGTCTTGGCCTGAATGTGATTTTTTGGGTCTTGATCTCGGTCTTGGTCTTGAGGTTCAAAGTCAATTCTGCCTATTTATTTGGCTAGTCTTACCTTTAACCCTTTAACAACAAGAGGGATTTGTTTTTCCATACATTTTAGTACACGCTTATTCTTAAATTATTAAACAGAAGTTATTTCTCATATCCAGTACCTGGGAATTCTCCCTGTCTGCTTGAAATTTGTATACAGTACAGTATAATTGTAATTCGATAATGTCCTCCTTACAAAGTCTAGAAGTGCATATTGAAGCCAGGCAAACATTAACAGCCATAGGAAGACTAGAAGAGGTCAACGTTTAGTTTAGAGTGAAAGATGATCTTCGTATGAGAGTTGTGCGAACATGAAGAGTTAGGGAATTCCAGGTGGAAAACTGCCAACTGTGAATGTAACATTGGTGAATCATTTTAGTTCACCACACAAACTAGTAGACTGTTGGATGTTAAGTAAAGCTGAACTTCATCAGCATACGGATGAACCCGAGCACCAAGAGTAATCGTGGTCATATCTGTTGTATGCAGGATGTGTAGAAGCAACCGGACTGAGCCTTGCAGAACTCTGAGTTTAATGAGTGTTCAAACTGAGTTGCATCTTCAGCATCTGTATGACTTTCCAGGAAGAGACCCTTCACAAAGGGATGCCTACAAGACCCCTCAGGTCAAGACTGAGAAAGGACCTGAGGTTTTCGGCCCTGAGACACGACTAAGACTTCAGCTAGCAGTCCAAATGCCTGGAATCTCTCCATATCTGAACGTTCAGGTAGCCTTTTGCTCTGGTCTACAACAGGGTTTGCTGCAATGTCTTCCTTGTGCTAATGGCAGCTAGTAATCATATCGGCTATATGAGCATACTGTCCATAACAGCAACTGTCTGAATTTGACAAAGACATCTTTGGACTTATTTAAGACAGAATTGAGAGGTGACAGATTAGGCATCTTTTTGTTTTTGTTTTATCTAGGTACTCATTTGGCTCAGCTGGATGATTTTAAGTTGAGAAAGTCAGAGCTGATGGGAAAACTAGGATCTTTGGAGGAACAGGTGAAAGGTCAGAAGGAGTCACATCAGCAAGACATGGAACTGCTCGAGAAAAAGGACCTCTTGGCCAAAGACAGGTGAGTTCATGTTTCAGATAATACAGTTGATTTTCAATCTACATGCTCATTATAATCTACACTACATACATAGTTTTTTTACCCAGACCCTTTTAAATTCTCCTGGTTCAACCAGGAGACGGTGTAGGTTTAGCCAGTTTGTAGACGTAGCCATTTTTAATGAGCAGTGATGACATCTTGATTTGAACTCGGCTTTGATTGAGGTCTGTCGACTGGGAGCTTTAGTATTCCCTCAACTGGGCTGCTCAACATGTTGCCAATTTGCCTGAATTTGCACATACCAGTTTATATACCATACTAGCCAAACCGCAATATCTGTGGCTTGGTATTTGACAGGCACAGGCTATAATTAACCAAGAAGAGCTCCTTTCATCATTTCCAAACTGGTCTCCCCAACTGTGATCTGGGAGTGTTTATGGATGGTGAATTGTCCATGGCCGCCCTTGTGAACTCGATGTGCATTTCTCTACCAGCTGCGTCAAGTTCAGTCAATACAGTGCAACCTATCATTTAGCTCTGCAATGAACCCTACTTCATTGTTTTGTCCTGCTGTACCAATTATGAGTCATTTCTTGTTCTGTCTCATCTAATGCTATGTTTTCTCTTGTCCATGCATTTAGTAGTAGCAGGATTGACTACCATAGTGATGTCTATATGGGCCTCCTTCTGGGGCACATTGGGGTAGCTTGAACATGTGCTGCATGCAGTGGCTAGACTTACTGGTGGCATATCAAAATTTGACCATATCGTGCATTTCATATGTGGTGTACTTCATTTGTTGCCCACTTTCCAGAGTATTGAAATTAAGATTTTGATTTTGTATTTGACAATGCTAATTGTGTAATGGCCCTTGTTTTTTTTATGCAAACTCTGCTGCCAAATTTCAGGTTTGGCTGTTTCTTCCTCTACTCAGTGTAAACTGGTTGTTCTTTTACATGGACCTCAACAATGCAACACTGCATTTTTTTGTGGACTGGGCCATCTGTTACTGCACTATTCATCTTGCTAACATGCCATGTAAATCCAGTTAAACATGATCAACTTCTGCCTCCATAATCAGTACACCAGGATGGTTTCTCAATTCTGGATAAGGAAGAAAGCAACAAAGTGGCTCCAAGTCAGTTTCCCGAGACACTTGTCATCATCCACTTGGGCTGATTTGCTGAATAGCTTAGAAATCTCTGCTTTGCCTGGTTTCAGTTTATTTATCTGCTCCCTGGCATATCTGTGAGTTCAGCTTCTGAGATTTTGGACTCACAAACAAAAAATTAACCATTATTAGTGTAATGTAAGTATGCTTACACCTGATGCTGTTATATGTCATCTGCCATTTTTTGATGCAAGAAAAACTTAGAATTAGTAATATTATTGTCCAAATTTTCTAAAAATGTGAAAGACATGATGTCATGTGCACACACAGTAATTGTTGACATAAAATCTTTAAAATTTTAAGTAAGCAATTGTTATTAGAAAATGCACTAAGGCACATGGACATACGGATAACACAGTCACTTGGTACTTAGATAGGATATGCCAGTTATGGCAATTAAGTAACCCCAAAACTGTATGTGTACCCATATGCTTGGCAGTTCAGCCCAGGCACCTTCAAGCTTTAAAATCATTTATCTAAACAGTAGATATTCATTTGGTCAGAAACATAGATTGTCTGACATTAAATTACAATTACTTTTGCCCATAACCAGAGAGTAGTGTAGCCTTTTAGAGTAAATGAACAAAATCTCCTGATAGCAGGCTACATTGCAAGTGTCTTCACATCAGACAGCCTATGTCTTGGAGCTTTCTACCCAAACTAAGACTCGTATGTACACTACTTTATTTCAATATGGCCTCCTTAACCCATGGTTCATTAACACATGGTTATGGTGACTTTGATCGCATTGACCACATGTAAAAAATGGTTCTGAACTGTAATTTAAAGATGAAGGCACCATGTAAATTTCTGTTTCAGTTTAAATTTGGATTCTGAGTTTTGACTGGCATATCTTTCGAATTTCTTGTCCTGTGACTTTCATGGCTATTGTGCCTGAAATTTATAATTTTCATTTGTGTATTTTGACTCATTTTAAGACGATAGCACTATATAAATTACTGCATGCCATTAAATTTGGAATTACGATGTTGTGCTGAGTATGTTTGTGAAGTGTTATGCTTTAATCCACATATTGAACAATTCACTGATTTTGTGGACCTTATCCACCTCACAACAATACTTGTGCCTACAGATAAAACAATTTAGAATTTCCAGCATGGCACCATGGCACTCCATATGTGCTTGATGTGTGCCGTAGACAATCTGTGTGTATGTATGTATGTGTGTGTTATGTTGCAGGCTGAAGGGTCAGATGTTGAGCCGAGTGAATCAGGTTGCGGCTGCATTTCGTAAAGTCTCCCACCAAGAAATGGCTGAGACTACAAAGCGCACGATTCGTGAGAATGTCTCAATTGCATCTCAGTTGGGAAAAATGTCTGAACGCACGACGGATATTGGCAAGGAAACCGTCGAACTTAAGGACCGAGTTTCTGGCGGTCGTCAGCGAATCTTGTCAATGGAAGCCATGGAAACAGAACTGACAAGAAACTACATCAGCAGTCGTAAGGTATGGCAATCAACTGGCAAGTCAGTTTTTGAAGACTTGGAGTTGCTCCTGCACAAATATCTAATGTAAGTTGAACAGAATGTCAGCCCTTTAGAAGACTAGTGTAAAAACTGAACAGTTTATGAATACATGTTGATGGTTGCACAATACAAATGATACACACACAACAACAAATATTAAATGTCTGCAAATGCCGGGTCGTTATTTGGCCTCAAGATTGAATTTAGGTATGCAAATTTAATGTCATAACCTTGAGTGTATGAGCACACTTAGAGAACTTAAGAACTCTTTCATCTTGCTTATCTGATTTCCTGACTAAGTGGATTTCAACCATGCTGCTTCAATTTCACTTGAAGTGACCATCGATTGATGCCTTGTGCATTATGGTTATGGCTCTATAGAAGTCAGTAGATTAGAGTAGCAATGGCTTGGATATATAGGTTTATATTGTCTTTTTATCGTGAGCAAACAATTAAACACAAAACTGAAGAGTAAGGAAGTGATGCCTCTCCAACTTCCAACTTCCAACTTCCAACTTCCTAATCACTGATACTGTAAATGTCAGTCAAGAATTTTCTTTCCAGGCCTTGAATTCTTCATCTCTGACTTTGAGTTCCACTGTCAACTTCTTTCCATCGTCAACTTTTATTCTGGTGCCATTCACTTGTTAGCTCACATTGCATGACAGTCTCTTCCTCTTTTACAACAAGGGTACAATACATAAGCTAGGGTATCTGGAAATAATACTGTTGACGTTGGTGATGGGCTCTGATGGGGCTAGAAAATGTTGTAATGCTCTTATTGATGCATCTGGTAGATTTGCAACTTACTGGAAGCGCAATGTGAGTTACAGAAGAAGGATTTAATTCAGTGTGAGCTGGCTGATGACAGTTTTAAAGAGTTACAAGTTGAAAGTGATGTCCTTCGAGATACACTCAAATCTTGCAGGTTTGAAAAAACTTTCCTTATATGGCAAGCTGAAGAGTTGTTGAGTTCTTCTGAGTATTTTTAAATTGCCTGTTAGTAGTTATAAGTTGTAATTGGTAACTTCTATCATTTTGGTGTCTAATGCAGAAGGCATCAACCAGTGGTGCACCAAATCCAAGCCATAATCTTGTCAATATCGAGAAGATCAGTTCACTGAAACAGAGAGGCAGTGATTGGTTGATACGCAGTTTGAGAAAGGTGTAGTCAAAAGGTGAAGTCTTGACGTGAGAATGAAATGATGTAAGCAACTGAGCAGAATGGACAGAGACATGAAGGGAGTTCCAAAATCTAGGTTTAGCAACTGAAAAGCTCACTCACCAAGAACAGTTCTAGTTTTAGGTATGACCAGACAAAGACAACCAGATGATCTTGCTGAATAATGATAAGACTGGAGAACAAAGACTGAGTTTAAGTTTTGTACTTGGCCAGAGTTCAATGATTTAATAACTATGAGCTACTTAAGTTTGAGTTCATCTGAATAGTTTTTGAGTTCTTCTGAGTAGTCTTTCAGGTACTCTTAATATTTTTATTGTTGGACTCATGGGCTTCCGGATGGGAGGGGCAAGGGCATTCCCTCCTGGATTTTGTGCATATTTAAAAAAATAAAATCTTTTGATTATTATGATTATTAAAACAGTCCCAACACGATTTTCAGTGCAAAAAACAATTAGTTAGGTAAAGTCCTTGACCATTATTTATTTTAAAGTTGTCACAGTTCTGTGTTCTATGCAAAAACATGATTTTGCCCCCTCCCCCCCCCCATAAAAATTTTGCACCCCTTTACAAAAATTGCTGGTTGGAGTCAGTGTGATTCTCGTTAACTTTAACAGTAACGGTAACAAAAGTGTTCGTTAACGAACAAAAAATGATTTCGTTAACGATAACTATAACTAAAAAAATTATTAACTATAACTATAACTATAACGAACATAACACTAACAAAAATTCATCTCTATTTTCGTTAATGAAATAAAAACTGCAAAAATCGATAAACATGAGAACGTGAAAACGCACTACAACAGCCTATGTTAGCCCCAGATTTTGGATTTGTGAATTAACCCATTAGTAGTGGCTCATTCATCGATATTTATAGTCTAAATATAGATATCGATGGGCTCATTTTATTAAATGTAATTATTGTGTAAACGTTTGTATGGAGATTGCGACCCAAGTTGACTAGCGCAAATTCGCAAAATTAGTTGTCATATTAATCTTGTAGTCAAAATTTCTCTAAAGATCTTGAGCGGCTGCAGGCGTGAGAAATGCTGGTTGGAGTCATTTCAAGTAGACCCTATGAATCAGTCAAAAGCGTATGTAGTTGGTTATTACTATTATTATTTTATTTATTTTATTTATTATTATTATTAAAGAACATTTATATAGCGCCCCTTCAAGACAGTCTACTCAGCAGCGCTTCCAGTCCATCCACGGTAAAAAAAGAGCAGTCTTTAAATTAGCAAAAAAAGTAGAAGAGTGACCCGTGGAGTCGTCCATTAATTATGTCAACAAAATGAGGCAAGGGATTTGAAAAAGTTTGACAATTCTTGACATGGGAGGGTGTTCAAGACAAATTGATGTCAGCAATAATTTAATCAAAAAGCAACCATAGATTCGGAAAGTCTATATTGGCGATCTATTTCATATTTGTTTGTAATTTAATCAAACGCAATATTTTCTTCATTTTAAATTATCCCGTTTATTTTTCCCAGATAAAATGAGTAATGTGCTGCATATTCTCTTTGCAAATATCCTGGGTTCTATTCAAAAATCTAATATTTCGAGTTTCTTTTTGATGGAAATATCATTGTTTCTTTCGATTGTTAATATTAAAGAGTGAGAAACTTGTTTTGATTTTAATTTTCTATGCTAAAAGAAATATTATAAAAAAAAGTTATCATGTTCATGTTCAAATTAGAAATGTTCATTTATAAAATTCACATCGAATACACATTTAAAAAAAAACGAGATTGTATAATTTTTGAATGGAAAATCTGAATAACAACATTTTGTTTTTTCGGCTATTTCACTTTTTTTTGCATTTGTTACAGTCATAGAAATTTTCTTGGGGTGAGGTAATTTCTTTGACATGATTTGTTAGGGGGTCCTTGAATGTTTGACAGTTGTTGATAAGTGGAGGAGATCAGAAACTGCCTAAAAATTGTTGGCATAATCGATGACCCAATAGTCACCAGCGGAGCGCGATTGGGGCTAGTTGTAACTATGTAGGCCTACTTACTAAAATTAACTAAAATAAAAGTCCAGTAACTCGTAATCGTAATCGTAATCTCCAAACTTCTAAAGCGCCACTCAAAGGCCAAGCGCAGGACACCAGCCTATTCACGAGTGCTACGTCAGATCAGAGGGGGTTTCCAGAGAGTAGTCCAAAAGAGGTCCAAGTCCGATTTACATGGTACCAGATCAGTTTCCAGAGAGTAGTCCAAAAGAGGTCCAAGTCCGATTTACAGGGTACCAGATCAGTTTCCAGATAGTGGTCCAAAAGAGGTCCAAGTCCGATTTCCAGGAGGCCAAACCAAATCAAAGGGGGTTTCCAGAAAGTAGTCCAAAAGAGGTCCAAGTCCGATTTCCAGGGTACCAGATCAGGAGAGACAGAGCAGCTGTCAAGGCGGGTGTCGTGTATGGCGAGAAGAATTGGAAGGCGGAGGATCAGATGAGTCAGGGTAGGAGTACTTGAAAAGCTGAGACTTCAGTTTTGAGTGGAAAGCCCGGGGGGTGATAGATAGAGGAACATGAGGATGAGGATGAAGGACAGGTTGCAATGATGATGGAGGCACTGAGAAACTGTGGAATTCAGAGGGGAGATCATTCCAGAGCCATGGTGCTGTGTTGGATATGGCTCGGTTGGAGTACTTGAGGTGAGTAGTGACTGGGGTTCGAGAAAGACTGAGGTAGGACGATGATCATGTGAAGCGGGTTGTCTGAATGGTAAAGAGATAACTGTAACTATAACTATAAAATAATAGTAACTACCGGTATAACTGTAACTATAACTAAAATGAAAACCATTAACTGTAACTGTAACTATAGGTCCACTCAGCCTTTCATTCGCGAGATGGCGCGTTTGTTAAAATGAGATGTAGGACGTGATGGGCGCCTTGCATGGCTGCCGTGTACAGTTAAATTCGACTCCTGTAATAACTTGTGATCATCCGTTCATACTGATTTGTAATCATACTGCGTAATTGTCAGTTTGAAAATATTAAACGAAAATATTATTATTATTTATTATTATAACTAAGAAATAATACTAACTATAACTGTAACTATAACTAAAATTAAAACCATTAACTGTAACTGTAACTATAACTCAAATAAAATCTGTAAGGAGAATCACACTGGTTGGAGTTTGATAAAAATGTACTAATACCAGATAATATCACTCGTATGCTTTGTTGCAGTATAATGACTGATTGGTAATTGCAAAAGACTTTACTAGTACTGTCTCTGATATTTTAACCATCACATTTTCTGTGGAATTAGTTGTTTCTTGTGTGAAATGCTTGATTGTCTGGTTGCTTTAGTTGGTGATGTTGGTGATGTGATGTGATTCATTCAGCAGATTGGCAAGAGCTTATAAACGTCTGTAACACTTTGCTTGTTACGTGATTCTGGTGTGAATTTACTGTGCTTTATATGTCACTTTATATGTCAGAGAGGAAGTCATGAAGGTCAGCTTCAGAGGTGACCAATTGAAATCAGAACTTGAAGAGATTCAGGACCAAGTGAAGGAGGAAGACAGAGCAATAGATGCTGTGACTAAAGTCATCACAGAAGCTGCAGCTAAGCTGAGATCAGCTTTGATGGTAATTGTTTTACTCATCTGTGATGTATAATTACAAACTAGCAAGACTGACTGCTTAAGTGATTTTTATGGTTCTACTTATTATTAAGATAGATCCATTTCATTCTAAACTAATCACTTCTTCACTGTGGGACACGGTGGTGTAGCGGTATGTCGTGTGCCTTGTAATTGGAGGGTCGCAGATTAGAATATACCCCAAGTAGTGACTTTGAACAAGTTGTTCACCTACAATTGTCCAGCGTCATGAATAGACTGGTGCTCTGTACTTGGCCTTTGAGTGGCGCTTTAGAAGTTTGGAGATTATGATAACGATCATAGTGCGGGAATTGCTGATAATGTGTAGGCCTACAGACATCAACTAACAGCAGACACTTATGAAGTGTGGGTCATTAGGACAGAGAGCAGGAAGTGGAGTGACCATAATAAATTAATTTGTAACTTCTATTGTGCTGGTATCTAATGCACAAGGTATCAACCAATGGCCAACAAAACCAAGTTATAATCATCCAAAAGGTCAACATCCAGAAGGTCGGTCCGTGAGACAGAGAAGCAGCCTATGGTGGATATGCAGTTCAACAAGAGGTAAGTTTTAAGTTGAGAATGAAATGATTTAAGCAACTTAGCAGAGAACACAGTCATAGAGAGAGAGAGAGAGAGAGAGAGAGAGAGAGAGAGAGAGAGAGAGAGAGAGAGAGAGAGAGAGAGAGAGAGAGAGAGAGAGAGAGAGAGAGAGAGAGAGAGAGAGAGAGAGAGAGAGAGAGAGAGAGAGAGAGAGAGAGAGAGAGAGAGAGAGAGAGAGAGAGAGAGAGAGAGAGAGATATCCAAAACTAGGTCCACAACTGAAAAAGCTTGTTCACCAAGAACAGTTCTTGATTTAGGTATGACAAGACAAAGATAATCAGATGACCTTGTTGAAAAATGACAAATCTTGGAAATAAGGACTGATTTTATCACCACAGAAATGATATCCCGGCGAATGATTATCCAGCAATGCTTCTAGAGGTAGGGTGTATAATGGGTGTACGGACTTTCACTCATAGGACGATCGCTCATAGGATGATCACTCATAGGACTATCGCTCATAGGGACTATCGCTCATAGGGACGATCGCACATAGGACGATCGCTCATAGGACGATCGCTCATAAGGACGATCGCTCATAGGGACGATTGCTCTTAGGACGATCGCTCATAGGACGGTCGCTCATAGGACTATCGCTCATAGGGACGATCGCTCATAGGGACTATCGCTCATAGGGACGATCGTTCATAGCGACTATCGCTCATAGGACTATCGCTCATAAGGACGATCGCTCATAGGGACGATCGCTCATAGGACGATCGCTCATAGGGACTATCGCTCATAGGCCTATCGCTCATACGGACCATACATACATATAAGCATAAAAGTAGGGACGAGAGCAATTAACTTCCTATTAACTAGTAGATAGTTTTGAAGTATAGGCACATCAAAGTAGGGACATTTCAGAAATATTTGTGAAGTCATTTGGAATATTTGATAAGTTTTAATATTTGTGAATGTCATTTGGAATATTTGATAAGTTTTATAATTGGTAGCCAATTGGAAGTGTAGTTAATAATTGCTGGCTAATTGGAAGCTAATTGCTAGCTAATTGGAAGTTTATTACTCGCGTCCTACATATTAGAAATAATGAAGTAACATCAAACGAACATTCAGTAACGGTTACACAAGGCAATGTTGCACGATCACTGGCTAAATCGGCAGTTGTACAAATGAAGAAAATAATGAATGAAACATTGGCGGGGTCAAGCGCTACACAAGGGTCGGTATGTACAAAACTTCCCGATCACGTATTGATGGCTTTACCCAAAAAATCTTTTCTATGGTCATATGAGCGATAGTCCTATGAGCGATAGTCCCTATGAGCGATTGTCCCTATGAGCGATAGTCCCTATGAGCGATCATCCCTATGAGCGATAGTCCTATGAGCAATCGTCCTATGGGCGATCGTCCTATGAGCGATCGTCCTATGAGCAATCGTCCTATGTGCGATCGTCCCTATGAGTGATAGTCCCTATGAGCGATCGTCCTATGAGCGATCGTCCTATGAGCGATAGTCCTATGAGCGATCGTCCTATGAGTGATTGTCCCTATGAGCGATCGTCCCTATGAGCGATAGTCCTATGAGCGACCGTCCTATGAGCGATCGTCCTATGAGCGATTGTCCTAGAACCGTATAATGTAAACAAAAGAGGACCAAGTACAGAACCCTGTGGAAAAACACATGCCTACAGAGCACTAGATGAATAATTGCCATTTAAATATACTGACTGAGTGTGGATTAAGATGAGTACTAAACCAATTTAGTGCAGAACCAGAGATCCCAAACCAGTGCCTGAGATGATAAAGAATTAAGAATGGTAGACAGTATCAAAAGCAGCAGACAAGTCATGCAGAACAAGTGCTGTCATCTTACGTCTGTCCATTGAGCATATGATGTCATTATGAAAGGCAAGAAGTGTGGATTCTGTTGAGTGAAACTTACGATATGCCGACAGAAAAGGGGAGATTAATAGTGAGTTTGATAATATTTGAGTTTGCATGCAATTCTATTCGTCCACTGAGCATAATTATGATGTTATCGTTATGAACAGCAAGAACTATAAGAATCTCACTCAGGAAACAAATAGATACATAGTATTCCATAACCAATAACATATAAATTCAGTTCATTTTATCCACTTTTTCATGCCATCATTATAGGACTGTTATGGGCTCATTATGCATTTGATTTAACTAAATCTGAAGATACAACGAAATGCATTTTAATTTAGATGGCAAGTAAAGAATAACTAACATCCAAAACTTTGCCCTTGAAAGTTTTGATTTGAGTAATTTTGGTACAGAAGGGAAAATTAGACATCACTTGGAACTAGTTTCCTTAGTTTCCTCGTCTTTCATCAAAATTCCTAATCATAATCGTAATCTCCAGACATCTAAAGTGCCACTCGAAGGCCAAGCGCAGGGCACAAGCTTATTCATGAGCGCTATTCTGGATACACATGAATTTTAATGCGAAATGCATTTTAATTTAGATGGCAAGTAAAGAATAACTAACATCCAAAACTTTGCCCTTGAAAGTTTTGATTTGAGTAATTTTGGTACAGAAGGGAAAATTAGACATCACTTGGAACTAGTTTCCTTAGTTTCCTCGTCTTTCATCAAAATTCCTAATCATAATCGTAATCTCCAGACATCTAAAGTGCCACTCAAAGGCCAAGCGCAGGGCACAAGCTTATTCATGAGCGCTATTCTGGATACACATGAATTTTGAATGTGAAAGATGCAATTAAACATCGTCCATCAGATGCTAAAAAGCATTTGTAACCTTATGCATACTCTTTGGTGGGGGTTCTTATAGTTCAGACCTTTTGTAATTTTAGACAATCACACTTGCATATGATGATGGCAATGACAATGATACAGATAACAATGATGAAGGTAGCAAAGATGATGATGATGATGATTGCGATGATGATGATGACGATGACAATGATGATGATGATGGTGAAGATGATGGTGATGATGACTATGATGATAACGACATGATGATGATTGTCAAGGACCAGAATAGAGAAGAAAAAAATGTGAATATTCTGGAGGAGCTTTACAATCTTCTGATCTCGTGGAAATCTGGCTCCGAAAACAATCGAAAGGAAGTGGATGAGACTAGGCCAGTGAGAACAGCCTGGACTGCCTTCAATCCAAGTAAAGGGTAGGTTAAGATCATTCATAGCAGTCCTATTAATAAAATGTAATAAATGTAATTTGAGTTTTAGAATGCACACAAAGGGTTCTCATGAACACAATGCCAATCCTAAAAATAAAGTCTGATTAGAAGATGCCCAAGAGAAAATATTGTTTGTGCTTTGAGTTTATAGCAAATGTCTCAGCTAGTTGATGCATTGTGTTTTGAAATTATGATTTATTAAATTGTGTTTGTTTTAATTTTCTGTGGTGCTGTACTTATTCAGCAATTAGGAACAAAGAAGCTCCATTATTAATATTACAATAAAGATTGTTAAATAGAATTATGGGATTAGTTTTAAAACTAAGGATCAAAGTCAGATCAGAGCTAATCTTGATATTGGAGAGGCCATGCCACTGCAAAGTAGTTGGCTGCCAATCTGGTGTGGGCAAGGTTTCCTATTAAAGAAACACCTTTAAAATCATTGAAGCTAAAGAAGGCAATAGAAACAGTTTATTTAAATGCAGTTGCCAAATTTCCTGGGAAAATTAATTAACATCTGAGTAAGCAAGAAAGAAATACATAAGATAAAGTCATAAAAATTGTATTAACCACAGAATATCATTAAAATTTTACTAAGAAATTTTAACATAAAATTATCATACAAAGCGTTGCTGGTTAGAAAAGTTTTCAGAATGATAGCAGAAAATGTCATCAGAGAGGTCCTCAAAATTTTCTGGCAAAGTGAGGATCTCAACTTTCAGCAACTGATTGACTGAAAATTTACACTTATTTCAAGCTAGATACTATCTATATTAAGCATGTATATGTATAATGTATATCCTTTACATTCATAGGCTATAATTATGTCTATTAAACACTAAAACTGTGCCCACTTTAATCAACCATTAATGGAATTTGCCCTTGCAGTGCTTTTGTAAAGTGACATTGTGGGTCCTGTCATTATATTGTTGTGGTAGTACATTTACCTAAACCTGATGACCTTGCTTCTGAAGAGTTGGTATTAAGGCATGTAAACAAATGTGTCATCTTTACCTTCATACACAGCTTTCTATTTTGACTGAATGGGTGGCATATGTATTCTCCAAATGGAAAGTTTTCTCTCCTGCTGCATAGTAAGATATAAGAAGACAGTTATGGGAATGCCAGTCAGTTGTAGGAAACATATGTTCTTGACAGAGAGAGAATCCTGACGTGACTGGGAGAACAGTGGTAAAATAATCCGAAGATCAGTTGAATTGTAAATTATGACTCTTGAGCAAATACTGATCATTGTCTGCAAACATATTGCAGTTTATGGTATCAGAACGAGGAAATGTCATCTCTTTTATATGCAATCATATCTTTTTGTCTTTGTCTTGTAGACATGTTCTTCCACCTATAAAGCTTTCGGGTTCTCTCTTAAGCTTACGAAAACCTCTGACTTCTCAAGACGTCATCGATATCTCTTCCGATGATGATTTGCTGGCAACTAAAGATGCTTGCACTCAGACTGGATTAACAAACAAGGTTAGTCCATAACATTAAAAGCCTGTAACCACCTCTAGCGCCTTCGACACCATGGCCCCTTCTTCATCAACTTTCTGCTTGGTTTGGTGTCTTTGGCAATGATCTACTCTGTTTCTAGTCCTACTTGTCTTCCCGTTCCTTTTCTGTTAAAGCGTCAAACCACTGCTCATAATCCCTGCCACTCTCCTGTGGTGCCCCGCAAGGCTCTGTCCTTTGGTGCCCTTCTCTTATCCTGTATACCACTCTGCTAAGCCATCTCAGAAAAGGCTTCCTCCTCTGTTAACTAGCATCTTTATGCAGATGACACCTAACTCTAAGAATTCTTCTCCCGCTTAATTTTACACTTCCATTGCATCTTAATTTACATCTCCCTCAGTGTGCTTAATCTAATCTCAAAATGGATGTACTCCAACCTCCTCTCCTCGTCTCTTGCCACCAGACGGATCTCCATTTAATATCTCTGGGCATCCCCTCCAACTTGAAGCAGCACTTGTGAATAAGCTGGTGCCTTGCGCTTAGCTTTCAAGTGATGCTTTAGAAATTTGGAGTTTACGATTATGATACGATTATGATGCTGTGCATAATTTCTTACCTGCAGCAGTTGTCGCAATCGAAGGTCGCCCTGTCGTGTGTTTGCCGTGTGTTGATGTCGACCCTCGACTGCTTGTTCTTTTACTTGCACTTTTATTTAACGTGCCTAACTTTTCTATAGAAGATTCACGACGCGCTTTGTTTAATTAATAAATGAATTTAATTAAAGAAACAAATATATATACACTAACTCTACGGGAACTTCCACGTAGTATTAAAGCGTTTAGATATTAAATCGGACTATCTCAAATGTTGCTTCGTACAGCCTAACTACAGATCGTTCTTTCGCGTCAGTCTCTGAATCTGACGGACTAATACTCTGCCGCCGCCGCTGGTCGCTCCTCTCGATGTTGATCGCTCGACCGTTGTTCTCACGTCGCGCTCGTCAGTAGTACAAGTCCCGTATTCTCCTTTTCCTTCCGTTAAGTAGGAACTTCAGCGTGCATCGGTCAGCCCCCTCCCCACGTCAAGCTATCGTCAATTAGTGTCAGATTGCTCCTCGAGACGCGGGTCGTCGCTCGCCTGCAGCGCGGGCGGTGTCTGGTTACACCATAGCCGCGAGGTGTCCTATTACACCTTGGCGGTGTGGTGTCCGATTACACCTCGGCCTCGCTGCCTTCATTGTTGACCAAGTGGAGACTGGCTTTCGTCCGTCATCATTCTATCTCGACCGCCAACGACGTCTCCATCGTGATGATGATGACATCTCGTCGTTGTCGTCGATCTCCTCACGCGACACCTCCCTTCCCGGGGGAGGACAAAGCCAGTCATTGGTTCGCCTCCCGGCTGAGAATGATGTCGTTCCCTTTATCGATTTCCTCCAGACCATGTCCTCGTCGTTCCCATAAAAATACAAAATATCAGCACAGTTAGAAATTATATTTACAGTTGTCGCGGTGCCTTCCATGGTAGTCCGCCTTCTCCTCAATCATAGTCTGGACAAAAGATCAGCGGGAATATTCAGCGCCCCAGGTCGATATTCAAAAGAACTATCGAAGTCCTGGAGGGCCAGAGCCCATCTCGCAAGTTTAGCACTTGTGGGCGTAGAAGCAGTTAGGAAAGTCAAGGGGTCGTGGTCAGAATAGAGGGTGGTCCTTGACATAAAAATCCAATTCCTAAACTTCTTCAACGCAAAGATTACGACATACGCTTCGCGTTCCACAGTGGACCAACGCGCTTGCGTAGCATCTAATTTAGAATTGGCGAAATATATTGGCCGTTCTGTTCTATCGTCTTGAATTTGGAATAGGCAGCAACCGACTGCTTTGTCTGAAGCATCAGTCGATAGACCAAACTCTCTGCCGTAGTCAATTGTCTGCAAACGTACAGCGTTATTCAAATCGTGCATAAGTTTATCTAGCGCCTTTTGGTGATCAGTTCGCCAGGGTATCTTAACAGGCACCGATTTCTGGGTCAAGTCAATGAGAATTCTGGCTGTCACTGTTCTGGCCTGATTATCTAGACAGGTCAAGAGTAATCTGCTACGAAGGTCGTCCGGGACAGCGCAAGAGTCGAATACCCTTTCATAATGCACAAAGAAACCAGGGATTTGCGCATGGTCGCTTGGGGATCTCGGTAAGAGTCCTTGCAAGCTTTCACTATACGTTATCATTCGTCCTACGACCGAATGCCTTAAGTTATAGTCCCTTTCGTCTCTGAGTCTCCTCTCTGCGTCCCTTTCCTCTCGGACTTCCTTCTCTCTCTTCTCTGCCTCTTCCTTTTCTTCTCTCCTCCGCCTCTCCTCCTGAAGCCTTAATTTCTTTGCTTCCTCTTTCTCTTCTCTCCTCAATCTTTCCGCTTCCTCTTTCTCTCTCCTCCGTTTCTCCTCCTGAAGCCTTAATTTCTCTGCTTCCTCTTTCTCTTCTCTCCTCTGCTTCTCCTCCTGAAGCCTGAGCTTCTCAGCCTGCTTTTCCTCTAGCATTCTGAGTCTCTCTGTTTCCTCCTTTTCTTCTCTCCTCCGTTTCTCCTCCTGAAGCCTTAATTTCTCTGCTTCTTCTTTCTCTTCTCTCCTCCGTCTCTCCTCCTGAAGCCTTAATTTCTCTGCTTCCTCTTTCTCTTCTCTCCTCCGTTTCTCCTCCTGAAGCCTTAATTTCTCTGCCTGTTCCTCCTCATCTTCCCTCCTCCACTTCTCCTCAAGCACTCCTGAGTCTTTCTTCTCTGCTTCGTCTCTCCTCCTGAAGCCTTATTTTCTCTGCTTCCTCTTTCTCTTCTCTCCTCTGCTTCTCTTCAAGCAGCCTGAGCTTCTCAGCCTGCTTCTCCTCATCTTCTCTCCTCCACTTCTCCTCAAGCATTCTGAGTCTTTCTTCATTCCTCTTTTTCTCTTCCTCTCTTCTCTCCCTTCTCTCCGCTTCCTCTCTCGCTTCTTTTCTCAGCCTTTCTTCTCTCCTTTCTAGTAGCCTCTTTCTCTCTTCTTCGATCCGCCTGCGTTCCTTTTCACTGCTTCTCCTCACTCTTCTCTCCGCTTCCTCTCTCTGGTATGTTGTTAGTTCTAACATGACCCGCCGCATTTGCCTTGCCGGGCTCATACTGCTACCTGGGCTACCTGTGCTTACTTTCTCACTTACTTCTGGCGGGGTCTCCCTTCCAGAAACAATTATTTCAGCACTAGCCTCTTGGAGCTGGTCCATCCTCATGGAACCCAATTCCTCCTCTCCTAGTCCCATTTTTATCAGATATGCGACTAGTCTGTGACGGGGCATGTTCAGCACCCTCACTCTTTTCCCTATCGACAACTTATCCATCTTCCAACAGTCCGCTCACTAATAGAAAAAGATAAGTAAGTTAGAGGAGAGTCACCGTTGGTCAGAAATCAAAGAAAACAACGTCCTAAAATTCTACCACAAATACAACAAGAACAGAACTGAGCAAAAGGAGCTACGCAAAAGCCTCGGCTATTCGCACACCAATCCTCATCCAGACCTCAACCGCAACCTCACAGATTTACCACGACTACCAGTAAGGACTTACCCTCTGAATACGTCGAGCGAGCTCCGTCTTTTGGTATCTTGGCTGATCCGCTGTCCTCCGTTGCCACTCCCGTCCGTCGTTGCTAGCGATGGTCGGTCGTCCGTTGGCGCTCTTGTTCCTCGTCCTTGCCTGTTGCTGTCGGTTCCTTCGAGTCCTTCGTCTTCGGAGTCCGGCACTCGATTTCTCCAGTTGCGAAGGGTTGTATTCGCCGCTGGTCCCGATCTGTTGAGATTCCTCTTTTCCGTTTCCGGTTCCGCTCTTCGTCGTGACGTCTTCAGTTGAAAACCCTGTCGACTGCGCCAATGTCGCAATCGAAGGTCGCCCTGTCGTGTGTTTGCCGTGTGTTGATGTCGACCCTCGACTGCTTGTTCTTTTACTTGCACTTTTATTTAACGTGCCTAACTTTTCTATAGAAGATTCACGACGCGCTTTGTTTAATTAATAAATGAATTTAATTAAAGAAACAAATATATATACACTAACTCTACGGGAACTTCCACGTAGTATTAAAGCGTTTAGATATTAAATCGGACTGTCTCAAATGTTGCTTCGTACAGCCTAACTACAGATCGTTCTTTCGCGTCAGTCTCTGAATCTGACGGACTAATACTCTGCCGCCGCCGCTGGTCGCTCCTCTCGATGTTGATCGCTCGACCGTTGTTCTCACGTCGCGCTCGTCAGTAGTACAAGTCCCGTATTCTCCTTTTCCTTCCGTTAAGTAGGAACTTCAGCGTGCATCGGTCAGCCCCCTCCCCACGTCAAGCTATCGTCAATTAGTGTCAGATTGCTCCTCGAGACGCGGGTCGTCGCTCGCCTGCAGCGCGGGCGGTGTCTGGTTACACCATAGCCGCGAGGTGTCCTATTACACCTTGGCGGTGTGGTGTCCGATTACACCTCGGCCTCGCTGCCTTCATTGTTGACCAAGTGGAGACTGGCTTTCGTCCGTCATCATTCTATCTCGACCGCCAACGACGTCTCCATCGTGATGATGATGACATCTCGTCGTTGTCGTCGATCTCCTCACGCGACAGCAGTTGCCAATATGTCACTGTTGTTTCTATCTCAGCTGATTCATCATGTTGCTGAAGCCTTTCACCATTCTTCAGCTAGAGTTTGAGCGCTTGTACTTCTTGGTCCAGCGGTGCTCTAAGGGCTTAGCCCCTTCATACCAGCAGGAGCTCTGCTGTCCCACCTCATGTTCGCAGCATCATTGCTCTCTCCGCTCAGCTGCACAAGCTGAACTTGCTGTTCCCCACATGCAGACAACCTTACGGCAGCGCCATGCCTTCTGTGTGGCTGTCCCCGTGACCTGAAATGGGCTCCCTACCATGCTCCGCCAAATACGGACTGGTCATTTCACCTCGTTTCTTACTGTCCTTAAAACTGCGTTGTTCAACCGTGGTTGGGCTGGGAATGCTCCTGAGTAGGCAATCTTGAAGGAGTGCTATATGTAAAACTGCTTTAATAATAATTATATGAAATTGTCAGTTTTTGTCAACCATTAAGAATGATTTTTCTCAGTGTTGAGTGGATGTTTTTCTGCTGCACTTCAGTTGCAATGTCTGCAGTTGGAGTGTCATACACCTGATGATGAGAGCTACCGTATGCAAGGTGCTGCATAAATGACTTTGCATTGAGTACCTTAGTATCTGATATACTGATAATAAGGTAAACCTTTACTTTTTTAAAGTTTTTCTGAATGTGTGTCTGTTTCACAGATGTCTTCACTTGGTTCTCAGTTGCTTCTAACTGGTAAGCTGACTCTAAGTGACTGTGAACAAGTGCTGCTGCATCAGTGCAAGGAGTCTTAGAAAGTCTTCATCTTTCTCTGCAGAGAATTTATCAGGTCCTGGTGAGGATCATGGTAGAATCTTATGTGCAAAGTATATCTGATGTCTTGCTGTCATTATTTCTATCGCAGATGCGTCATTTGTCGTAGTTGTGTGTTCTCTTCTTTCTGTGCTTCACATACTGCACATGATTTTGATGTAAGCAGTGGTGGCGATCTTGTTTGACAGGTGGGGGGGGGACTTTAGAACTGATCTGGTAAAAAAAGAGTTTTGAACTGATCTGGTAACAAAAAAGAGGTCAACAAATATTTTTGCGCTCTTGCGCGGAAAAAACTGTTGACCTTTTTTGGCGTTTCTTCAACATTTGGGGGGTCGAATGTTTGGCGTGTCCCCCCACTCTGAAAGGTGGGGTCTTGTCCCCCTTGAAGCCCCCTTGGATTGCCACCCATGGATGTAAGAGAGTGTTAATTAATTATTGTGTTGTTGCTTGACCTAGCATTGTGTTTCATAGGCAGTGGCTGAATTGTTCTGTCATACAAAATCTTTGCACTAGTATTTTTTATCTTGAATTTAAGAAGTCAGTTTCAGTATTTTCTATGATTGTTATAAAATTTAAAGATGTAATAAACTTGTTCACTTCACTCTGGATATGCCCTTGGGAAGCAGGGTCTCAAAGTGTAAAGGATCTTTGGTTGCATTGCAAGCACAACAGCATTCCATCAACAGGATGCCTTTTTACTTCCTAATTGCTTTATCAACTCCTGAGGTAGGGTGGTAGGGTTAGTTGGCGGGGCATTCCATTAACTAGCCACCCTCATTGTTGTTTACACTTTAAAGATGAGCTGCATTGGTTTCCCAGTCACTTTTAGTACACTCTCATTGTTAAAGTGTTAACTCTGCTTGCATGACTCATATCCACAGCACCCACAGCATGACAGTGTGAAGGGACTGACTAAGCCTACTGCTGTAACCTTGCTCTGCTTTATCTGCATAGTGACTGGTATGTTGAAGTGTTTTCTATATAGGAGCTCACAAACAAAAGAATCTCTGATTGTTTTACATGTGTTTTAATCTTTTGTAGCATTCATTTGTATGTTGCTTGCAATTATTCATTTTGTCTGAGCAACCCTTGCTAAATTCTTTTCATGCTTTTCAGTTTCAGAAGTTTTTTGTATGTTTTACTTTACTGGTTCTTTTGCACGTATTGATGAGCATTTCAAACTGATTACATTGCACCCTTACTGATCATATTTCTGCATGAATTTAATCAGCTCTTATTAAATATATTTAGGTAATTAAGTGACTAAACAGCAATTTGTTTTTTATTTTACAAAATATAACTTATTCTGGGACATAATCTCATTAACTTTGTACGAGGCTTCTTCGATGCATATCTTAACTTTGTATGTTATGCTTAACAACTTTGTGTTCAGTGAGCTGGCATTTGTATGAAACTGTTTTACATCATTCTGGACCTATAAAGACATTTCTTAACAGTCTACAGAACAATTATTATTCAAATTTTGTCCATATTTTAAAACTTCTTTCTTGTTGTGATGAATGGTTTTCTGGAATGATCTTTAGTTTTGTTGTAAAGAGTTTGAAACAGTCTCAAGATTAATACTTTCTGTGTTTGTCTGTAAACTTTAGCCCCAATATTTGAAAAATCTGCAGTCTGCTTGGTATAGATATACATATGTCGGTATATATGTATTTATGTATGTATGTACCGATATGTATGTATGTAATTATGCATGCATGCAAATATGGGCGTATGAACCACGAAGAGAATCGCTGGACAACCTGCTTTGCTGCTTTCTGGATGAAGGGACAATTTAATATGGTGACGGATAGCACGGTTTGAACACTAGTTTTGTTCACTGTTCACATGTTCAGTACTTGGCCACTTCTCTACATCATCTACAAATTCTACATCAAGGTGTCCAACTTTATGATGAAGGGCGACATTGCCATTTTTCTAAGACTTCAGGGTTGAAGACAAAATTTCATCAATGATTAAAACAACGCAGTGCATATTTACATATTTGCTGATTTGTTTGTACTAATGGGATACTTTACATTGCTTCTGCTTACACTAGTACTCTACATCTGCCCCTCAACAGTTGATATAGCTATTCTAAACAGTCCAGTTAAATGTCCATCTGTTAGCAGTTTGTTCTAATGTTTGCCATTCTAGAGAAATGCTGTTTACAACAATGTGTGCTACCAAATATTGCAATATACCAAAGTGCAGTATTGGAAAGATTTGGGAAAGCCTTTTGGGATACATATTGTCTATTAATGTTAAAAGGTCTTGCTCTTGGAAAGCTGTCTTCATTTGACTGTCATTCTAAACGTCAATAAGTTCCATTTTCAGTTTCTGGAACATCATCTGGATCAGTTCCAAAGTGATCTCCAAACAGCGACAGATTATTATTATGTTCCTTGAAATCTGTGAATCTGTGTGTGAACTCGTCCACGAGGTTGCAAGTACTTCAGAGTACTTGGCATGTTTCACCATTCTACAGGCCTGGTCAAAAGTGTTGGCAATGCACAACTTTTTCAAGCTTATCTGTTTTGGAATAAGCTGTAACTTTTCGGAGCAGTAGAGGAACAGGAACGAAATCATGTCAAAGATTTCAACCTTAACCCTTCGTCGGGCGTGGGGTCAAAAATGACCCCAGAGCGCATTTTCAAAGTATGGTTCGATATCAAAAACCGAAATGGCTGCCGTGAATTTTCACGAGAATATTGCATTGGTTGTCTCTACGTATTCCAGTTGAGTTTGCATGCGAATTTTAGATGGACAAAAAATTACACGACATTTATACACTTAAGGTCATGGGGTCATTTTTGACCCCATTACTGATTATTGATGTTTCTTTCTCATTTGACAGTCTGAAGTTGCACATTGCCCACAATTTTACTTCCTTATTTATTGTTACTCTTTACACAACGCTCAATGTGCAATGATTCAAGGGCAGAGGCGCAACTTTGGTCTAAAAAGTGGGGGGTACCAGTTTTTTGCATATACGAAGCAAGGCCGAGATTGCAATCTTTGGGAAGGTACAATAATAAGATATTGACTGATGTTCAAAAAGTGGGGTGTACGGTACCCCCAGTCCAAACAGTGGGTAGGGTACGGGTACCCCTCGTACCCCACAAATTACGCCTATGATCCAGGGCCATTCGTGACAATTGGCGAAAGGCTCGCTCCATATCGAGGTCGGTGCAAAATCCGTACAAAATTCGTCAAAGCCGGCAAAATACGGCATAAAGTTATGGATGTGCTGCGATGCTGAAACGAAGTACGTGTACAATGCTAGCATATAGGCTATTGCAGCAAAGAGAGCCCTGATGCAGCTTCAACCAAAGATCTGGGAGGAAACATTGAACGTCAGCTCATATACCTTCTTGAATGTGGAGGTCGCAACATTACCACTGATAACTATTGCACCTCGCTGGCCCTAGCTACAGATGTTCTGAAGATAAAGAAATCTACTTTGGTTTGTACTATTCGTACTAATCGAGTAGATTTGCCTAAAAAATTTGTTTCTCCCTCAGGACGCGAGATTCTACTCATCCTTTGTCAGGTTCAATGAGACCGGCGACTTGTCATTGCTTTCTTACAACTGGTCATCGTCTTGTTGACTATGCACATCTCCAATGGAACTTTTATCAAAACACCAAGGAAGCTTCCAGAGGTTATCAACTTCTACAACAAGACCAAAGTAGTTGATTATGCTGACCAGATGATTCAGCACGAAGTTCTCAACCAGCCTTTGGCAGGCAGTGCCGTTCTGCAACCTGCTGGATATTCCGGCACTTCAGGCTTACGTCCTTCATGAGAAATTGAATGTGAACAAAGCTCCAGTGAGAAAGCGTCATCAAGAAGCTGGGGAAAAGACCTTTGCCAAGAGCTACTGGAACAGCGATGCAACTCAGCATGGGCTGATTAGAGGATGACTGTTAGACGACACTCTGGAACCTCCAAAGAAACGAGGTCGCTGCCAAGTTTGTCCCAGACAGACAAAAAAGCCACGGCTGTGTGCAAGGCATGTCATAAGAATGTGTGCCCTGTCCACTGTCAAATCTTCTGTCAGACATGTCTCTCTGCTGATTGATGAAATACTTTCCTAAGCTCCTAGCAGTCTCCTATGTTCATTCTAGCGTCATTTCATTGTACTGAGGGCACTAGCCTATACATTAAGGTAAGAACAGTATTACAAGTCTATGTTTGTATGTGGCGTCATGACATCATGACGTGACGTCATGTCATGACACCACGTCATGACGTCATGTCATGACGTCATGTCATGAGAAAGCGTCACTATATTGTATTGAGGGTGCTGAACATTAGGGTAGGAACAGCATTACAAGCCTACGTTTGTATGTGGCGTCATGACATGACGTCATGTCATGACACCACGTCATGACAACACGTCATGACGTCACGTCATGACGTCACGTCATGACGTGTTGTCATGAGGAAGCGTCATATTTTATTGAGGGCGCTAAACATTAGGGTAAGAACAGTATTACAAGCCTTTTGTTGCATGTGGCGTCATGACATCATGACGTAACGTCATGCCATGACGTCATTTTATGACGTCTTGTCATGAGGAAGTACAACAAATAATGACATTTCAGTGAATAATAATAATAATGACCTTCTCGTGCAATCTAAGTGCTTATTTTATTCGAATTACATGATAACTACTGTGGGGTCAAAATTGACCACACGCCCTTAGTTGTATCAAGGTTATATTACACTATTTACAAGGGAACTAGCTTACAGGATAGATAAGACATAATGAAAATACAACATTTAATAAGAAACCAATTAAATACAATTATGCTGATTGCTGAAAGCTTACATATAATGACAATGAATGGTGTATGATATCTAACCACCAAATGCAGACAGTCTTACCTGTACTGACCAGGAGCGAGCCCAAAGCAGTCAGACAGAAGATGCAAAAGGGGCGATCTTATATAGACAAGAGAGATTAGTCAGTGATAGCAACTCGGCTCAGCATCCCAGAAAGGCGAGCCCTTCTAAGGAGTTACACGCGTACCTGAGCTCACGGCTGCAGCTTAACGAAACCAGAGGTAGCACGCAGGTAGGCTTGAGGCAGACTCTCCCTGACTAGGCACCGTAGCCAAAAATAGGTAAGACCCAGCCAAGCAGGCGATACACAATAAATATATTAATGCTTACTATATATATTATAAATGTAAAACCGTGATATTCCCCCACAGCCACTACATCAAAACCTCCGGGTTTTGAGAAGCAAAGGAGAAAAAGGAACCCACCCAAAACACAACTGACACATTCGGTGATTAGAAATAGAACATGTTAAATGAAAATGCGAGCCGACACGACACAGTAGATGAAAGGTGAACGAGGTGACGATGAAATAGCAACGCAAAAAGCAACAAAAATTGTCAAAACCTTTAAAACTAAGAGTCTTTAAAACGCTAGTAGATACGCTAGGTTAGATAAAACTAATATAAGCACACGAGCGAGTGGTTAAATGTCCATAAATGCGAAGCAAAAACGAATAAAAAGTCCATTTGAAATTAAAATCAGAACAAAATACTGAGTGTCATTAAATAATAAAACGCAAAAACACACAACACGCAACGCAAATTAATGTCTAAACGATAACACGCATGACAAAGGATTGTCTCGATGGCAACCGCTCAGGAACAAAATGGACACGAATTCCGTAATATGAAGAAGAATTCCATTTATATGAAGTCCATATTTGAACAGAGACGACGACTTTAGCCTGCCAACATGGAAGATGGCGAAATAGTAGCACAGTCTCGTCTTGGCTGAGCGCTTGACATCGTCACATAGTTCCCTCGTCCAGCATGTGCAAAAAACAGAAAACATTCATAATCATTAGCAAACACAGAATACAGTTTAAAACGCTGAATATAAGAAATAGGTACATGTGTTGCAATGTATAAAGAACGGCCAGAAGTCTTGTGGACCATCTGAAAATCAGCCCAAGTAATCACAACCTTAGGACGAAGCCAACCATAAACAGAAATATGAGAACTCAAAGCAGAGCCAGACACAATATAATCAGTAGGACACCCAGTAACAGTCTGCAAAGTAATGAAAAAGCAACGATTCCGTGCCTTAATCTCCAAACATAAATCAAAATCAGGACTAGATTCAAAATCTCGGGAACGGCAAGCCCAAATTTTCTTAATTATGTAAATGATCAAAATAATAAGAACTAAATAACCAAACATGTCAAAAGGAGGGGAGTAACCTAAATTCAAGAACGGCGGAAGGACATAAGAAGAAGGGAGCGGAGAAGGAGGAATAGTAGCCATCAGAAAAGTAGGAAGAGTACGGGCATAAGTCATAGAAGCCTGATTACAGAGGACAGCCAAAGCAGCAACGGTAAGACGAAGACGATACGCAAGCCAAAATGTAAACAAGAGATGAAGAAGAAGAAGAACAGCAGTGGCAACAGACAAGTATCCAGGAGGAGTGAAAAAGAAACTAGGAGACACTGAGATGTCACCAAACAAAATAGGATCAACAATAGATCGGTAAATATTCTCATCAGCCTTCGTAGCGTTAACAACCTTATCTAACTGATAACCAATAGAACGCGAAATAGCTAACTTCTCATCAAATGAATGATTAAAAAATTTCATAGGCGGAAGCTGCACAGAAAGAGGTGAAGAAAGCAATGTGTCACCAGCAAACGACTGTAAGGTAGAATTATCAAAGAAATGATGTAACAAAGCCAAATTAACGGGATATCGAGGAGTAGGGTCAATAGCAAGTTGGTCCTCATCTGAATAACAGTGAGAAAGCTGAGCAGGTAGAAAAGAACGAACTGTCGTAACTGAACAGGAACAAGGAACCTTGTAAAAACAATAATGACAGGAGTCAAGGTCAAAACTACGAGAATGACAGTCGAGTTTAAAAATATTAGAACGAACAAGAATCTGTGGATAATCCAAAACATACAAATCCGTGGCAATATCCCTAGATTTAAACACCTGAAAAACACAAAACAACTTGATACGTGCTGCATTGTCCTGAAACAAAGCTAGTAAACATGACCTACGAGTGAAATGCAAAAGTAAACCAACAGGGAATTGATCAGCACGCACTAAAGGTTGGGCGAGTTCGAAAATATGCTCAAAATTAGAGGATAGAAGAAAATAGGGAGGAGGAGAAGAAATCAGGGTAAGAAGATCCGAATCATTATGAAATGGAACTGGAAAGGAAACAACACTATAAACATGAAGTGTAGTAACGCGCGCAGAAACCAACGGAAATTTCACTGTAATGTACAAATCTGACCCATTACGAAAAAACAGAAAATTATGAGAAGAATAATAATAAGCAGGATCATGACGAGCTATCGTAATACCATGACGAGATTCTGGAAGTACCCCCTCAATCTCCGTAATGGTATGCCTGATTGCAGAAGCAGGTACCAGGGAGGAAGATAAAAATCCCGCAACTAACATTTCCACTGAGCGATATAACTCTTGGACTTGTGTCTGAATTAATCGAGAGTCAAAAAGTGTAGAAAACATTTTAAACAACACAAAATTCAAATTATCACTAAGCTGAACTACCCATTTCTGCTCCATTGTAAAAGATTCCATCACTGCCGCGTACTGTTTCTGCAATAAATCCTCAAATCCATTCATACGCTCTTGAGATAAAGTCATAAAAGAAGACATATGATCTGTCTGCTTTTGAAAACCAGAAAGCAACTGTGACTGAGATTTAGTCAAAGCATTAACATGAGATACAATCGTTTGAAGATCAGCTTCAGACACCGTGCCAAATAAAGAACTTGCCAGTTGACCAATAAAGGGAAACAATGACCTCTTTCTCGTTGTGACATTAACAGGAAGAGGAGACTCAGGTAGAAGGTCATAAACAGCTTGAAGAGTATCATACAACTGATGGTTCGTTTGATTAGTAAAATTATTAGCCAAGGTAATAAGAAACGGAAATTCCGTACAAACACCCTTATACAGCGAGTGAGAACACCAATCCATAAAAGTAGGCCAAGAATTTAATGAAGGTAAAACACAATGAAACGTGTGAGGCCAGTATCCCGTAGTAGCTTGAGCCTGATTCTGGTACTTAAAGACGACGCCGTAATTATGACGTGGAACCACGGATGGCATAGAATCCGGGGCTGCGTAAGTCTGAGAGAAAGCGAAGTAGACGACCAAAACGAAGGCGGATAACAACGCCATGCTATAACACATAAAAGAGAATATTTAAAGTAGGGTGGACAAAATAAAGAAGACCACTTAAGTAAAAGATATAAATAAGCCACAATACGACAGAAAAGAAGATATATTATATTCAATTATGACAACGGCTAATGTATAACTTGGCAGTTGCACTATCTAACAAAACATGCATCAAAATTAATAACGTATGCATAATAAATGCAAATAGCGTTAAAGACAATGAAAGACACTAAGTGAGAACGAATCTTATACCAAATAAATAAATTAAGAACCAAACAGGTACAATACAATTACCCTTCACACGATAACACTATTACCCTATGAAACACCTGATAAAGAAGTTCGTTACTATCAGCAGCTAGAATTATATGCTTTGAAGGCATAGCAAACATGTATAAAGTAGACGAAGTAACTCGTACGGAAAACTAAAAATATGCTGGGATTAACAGCAGAACGAAAACGCGAAAATAATCTCTAAATCAGAGAATATATATAACTATAACTAATAACAAGAAAGAACAAAAGCGTAAATACAGCGCAACATACAACACAACAGTAATAGTAATTTAAAATAAATGCGAATAATATAAACAAATGTCACACGTGACGACATTACGAATCAACTAATATAATATGGATGCAATTTTGTATATAATAGCGATGCAACACATATGAAATGCCTCGTAATTATACATACAATTAATTGTACCAGACCTAAACCTGTAATAAATTTTCCGAATCAAAGAACATAGACACATATAAATATATGGACGTATCAACTAACTCAATGCAAAAATAAGGCGTACATACGAGATAACGATTACGATAACGAACTAATGACAATATAACAATGAGAGATATTCCTCCGATATTCCATATAATTATAAAGATGAAAAGCGAAATATTTATAATATAAACGATATATACTGAAAACAAAACCAGCCATTGCCAGTAATTAAGAATATACGAATTAGCAGTCATTAATGCGATAAGGGCTTGTCCCTTAATAATAAGACGATTATAGTCGTTATATATATAATGAAGATCAACGTAATGTATAACAAAATAACAACAATAATTCGTAGAAATTATAACATAGGTTAAACTAAAACATAATATACGAAGCTAATCAAATCGAGGTAGTTTTCGTCTCGTGATATCGCTGTAAGTAATCATGCGTCACATTCAAAAGCTTAAAAATTCTAACGTGGAATACCAACGTATGAATTAACGTACAAGATCCTTATATAAACGACGTACAAATCATGTACCACTTCTAAGTTGTCTCAGAAGGTCTAACATATAACAATACGAGATAATAAAACACAGATTACATATAATGTAAATAATGATTAGACAATAAATTCATATATAACCTGCCATTGCAGGGAAGACTCGAAGTCATAGTAAATGTAAACGTAGAGCATAATAATTTATAATATCATAAGTCATTGCAAATAAAATAAGCCTCTTAACGGGCGTAATATACGACGATAAATTACTGCAAAAATATAATTAGAGTCATTGCGCGTTCGCAATTTAACAAACAAGCCATCATATGACCTTTACCCTTAAACATGTATAACTGACGTATTCGCAATTTAATAAACAATAATATACTATGTACATAGAAATAATGACTGTTAAAGAGACGAAATATAAGTATACGACACTACGTAAAGACAAAATGAAGGTGGCATATAACCCACTAATAACAAAATGCAAACTCAAAAACTAATTCATGCAAATATGTACACTAAACCAAAGAAATTAAACCTCACGAACATGTCAGCTTAACGACATGATAATCTAAAACAAACAAGGCTAAGACGAGACCATAAAGCACATCTAAAATTAAAAACAAATGCTACCTATATGTACATATTTACAACATTAACTCATTCGACTAAATTTAATATAACGAAATTCAGTCTAATAATAAGACTGTTGAAATGAGACTAGTGCCTCCAAGTTCTCGACGTCATTTCACTAATTAAGAGAGCGTCTGAAAATTTAAAATTAATAAAATCAAACGCGTAAGTCCTCTCTTCGGAATCTAAAGAGAAAACAAGAGTAAAATAACAAACAATAATGTTAACAGTCTAATGAGAGAAACTGTCAAAATTGCTGCTTTATGCGGAGCTGTCTTGCGCTTTTTCTTCCCCGCCCAAGTATAGTTAGCGTGGAAAGCGTCTTTTAAAGCATCAGTTACATTTTCACTAAACTCCCAAGTCGGCTTAAACTTCGGGTCTAACCAACTAACCCGATACATTCTACGTCCATTCTGTACTTTACATCCTAATAACTTAGAAGCCGGGAACCAGATCTGACTAGACAAAGGGTCCTGTGAATCATTACACCCCCGGGAGGAAGGTGGAGGAGACGATGCCGACGGTGAATCCTCACAAGTGTCAGTACCCCCTACATCCGGTGCGGATGATAAAGCATCGGCGCGAGGTGAAACATTCGCAGCAGATGTTGCGAGGGGAGGATCTGAGGATGTACCGACATCAGAGACCTGCGGAGATAAGGAATCATTCACGTCGACAGGCACGTCGGCAGGAGACGATGACGGAGAGAGGTCAATTAACGGTCGGTCGGCCTGTGAGGAACCGACATTTGACGCCCCTGCCACATCTGGTGAAATGAGAGGCTGCGTGGTGTCAGATGCTTGTGAGGTGGAGGGTTGTGGTGCCTCCATTAAATCATTAAAGCGATCGCACAAAACTTCTCTGTCATTATCAAACTTTCGAAGTCTGTTAAGATGAATGGCAGAAGACATCAGTTCATTAGTTAATGAATGTCTGAGTCGATACGTGTCCTTGTCCGTTCTGCTAACAACTACATATGGGCCTTCAAATTTTCTTCTGAGTTTAGAACAAATTCCCTTTGGAGAATACGATGAATGAAGCCAAACCAATTCTCCAGGCAAAAACACAGTATGGTGTTGATTACGGTCGTAATATCGCTTGTGCGTTGCTTGAGCAGCCTGTAAATTGTCTGCAGCCACCTTTCTGACTATCTGCAATTTAGGCAACAGTTGCCTCAAGTAAGCATCCACTCCTAACCGACCTGTACAAGCAGGTGTAAGGGCCGCTTGCATCGGCAATGTTAATTCTTTTCCGTAGAGAATCATACTAGGGCTATAACAACTACTAGCATTTGGGGTCGCCCTTAGTGCATAGGCGATGGACGATAGATGAGTCTCCCAGTCCGCCTGATTGTCACAGTAACTTCGAAGACTAGCCCACAAGACTGACCATTGTCTTTCTGCGGTAGAATTACACTGAGGGTGGTAAGAAGATGTATGGACGCGTTTTATCTTAAGTCGATTACACAATTGTTCCACAATCTTAGATAAAAATGCAGTACCCCGATCAGACAATAAAGAAGTCGGCGGTCCAAATCGTGTGATTACGTGATCATACAAAGCCGAAGCTACTGTCAATGCACTTTGATCTTTTGTCGGGACCAGTTCTACCCATTTCGAAAACGAGTCCACCATCATGAGTACATACTTACTATTATTAGCACTTAGGGGGAGGGGGCCTGCGAAATCGACCGAGATTCTCGACAGAATTCCAACAACTGGTAAAGAATGAAGTGGTGCTTTGTTAGTAACAGTAGGTCTTTTACTTTGCTGACAGATTACGCATGACGTCACATACCTCACTACATCAGCAAACATTCTTTCCCAATAGAATCTATGACGTAAGAGAATATACGTGCGTTCGCGCCCAAAATGACCGAATTCGTCGTGGCATTTTTGTAGCGCCTCTAATCGTAAAGCACCTGGCAGCACTAATTGCTGTATAACCTGTTGTACACGAACCATTTTCTTTGCCCTAGGCTGGAACAGATGATAAAGCACTCCATCAATCACTGTAAACTGGTCTGAAGACAAAGTAATCTTCCTAGCTAAAAGATCATCATTCGGTAAATCACCTGTCTGTAGATAACGTAACATTGGAGAAGTTTCAAGACATCTTAACTGTTCACTTTTAATGTCTGCTTCATTAAAGAGAGGAAAATCGATTAAATTATCGTCCATTGTCTCTTCCTCTGCTAGCTCCTCTGATTCAGAGAGTGGCGCCACAAACTGCAAATCATCATCATCATAGACAAAATGAACCTCAGTCAATGGCGAGTTTTTATTAGCCGCCAGTAAACACTGAGAAGCGTCATCGTTTAATAAAACGTCCTTGGTAACAGTCGCACTAGATGCACCATCATTTAAAACAGTGTCATTAGAAACTAACACACGAGAATCACTAAAAGTGTCCTTCTCGGCCCTACACGAGTCTACAGAAGCCAGTAAAGGCCTTAAATAAACGTCGTCGTCTAAGAAAATGTCACCAGCTTCCTGGACAAGTGTTTCAGGATGGTTAATCCTTGACAAAGCATCCGCAACATAATGAAGGCGGCCCGGCGTGTATTCAATGTCATAATCGTAACCTTCCAGTAGGATTGCCCAGCGAGCCAGACGGCTTTGCGTAGAACTCCTAATAGTTTTCAGCCATTTAAGACTTATATGATCAGTTATAACCGTAAAGTGATGCCCGACTAAGTACGGATGGAAATTTCTTATCGATTCAAGAAGAGAAAGACATTCTTTTTCGGTGACAGTAAAATTTTTCTCTGATGGTCTCAGGTTTCGACCAAAAAACTCAATCGGAATTAACTGACCTTGTTCATCTCTCTGTGAGAGTACGGATCCTATCGCTAGGCCAGACGCGTCTACCTGCAAAACAAAATCTTTGTCCATCTGTGCAAAAGCTAGCGTGGGCGTCGTACACAACGCCTCACGAAGATCCCTAAAAGCCACGTCACATCTTTCACTCCAAACGAACTTTGTATTTTTGCATAATAACGCAGTCAACGGAGCCGCCATATGAGCAAAGTCTTTCACAAACCGCCTGTAGAAATTAGCCAATCCCAGAAACTGCCGTAGTTGATGTACCGTCTGTGGTCTTGGAAATTCCCTGATCTTCTTAACTTTGTCAAGATCCACCGAAATGCCACAATCAGATAGGACATTTCCCAAAAACTTGACACTTTTACAGCCGATTTGGGACTTGGAGGGGTGCAATTTTAATTTTGCCCCTCGTAATTTATCAAAAACAGTTTGGAGGTTTTTTACATGAAGTCTCCAATTATTGCTAAATATCAGGATATCGTCTAGGTATATCAACACGAAGTCATTTAGCTCCTCTCTAAATACGGCCTGCATGAGCCTTTGAAAGCTGCTCGGTGCATTTTTGAGCCCGAACGGCAGACGTTTGTAGAGATACGTGCCAGATTGCGTAACAAAGGCACACCGCTCCTGTGCCTGTGGAGTCAGAAGAATCTGGTGGTACCCGTGTCTAAGATCAAGAGCGCTATAAAACTTAGGCTGCGCAGTATGTAGCCTGTCCAAAACAGAAGTTAGCGAAGGCATGGGATACACCAAAGTTTTTGTATGACTGTTCAAAGCCCTAAAGTCTACACAGAAACGTGGTATTGTTGTTCCCTTTTTTGACACGAGTATGACAGGAGACCCCCACACACTAAACCCTTCTTTAATTATACCCTGTTCTAACATTTCGGTCACTTGACGTTCTATTTCAGCCCTTGCGGGTCCAGAGTGCCTGTACGGTTGTTGCACTATCCCAGGACAATCGTCGGCAATAACGACGTCATGCTGAATAAGATCTGTTCCTGGTAGATCTGAAAGACTCATTGCAAAAACATCCCTATTGTTATACAACAACGCCGTAAGTTCCTCATATTCCGTCGGTGACAAATGTTCGTGAGAAAGTTGAACTCCAAGGTCGCTGAGAACCTTCGTACGAGAAGCCATATCAGGTAAGGACTCCGATGAAAACGGCGAAGGCGCAGGGACAGCAACAACAGGTGCGATGACACCCGCTAATTGCAGACGGGCGATGGGCAGTCGGCGGGGGAGGTATAATGATTCATTAAATGGGTTTAACACATTTACAACTGTTAACTGAGCGTCTGGTTTAACCAAGCAATGACCTACAAGAAATTTCTGCTCTGGTGCAAATGGCAAAGGCTGGACTAAAGCGTTTAGGCCATCATATCCTTTTGGAATTCGAACTGGGGCTACAACCGCTGAGCGACTTGGTACATGAAGTGCCGCCCCTAAGCGCAAGACAACTCCCTCGTCTTTGCCTTTAAAATTTAACCCAATAGAAATCAAATTGTCGTAAAAACACACACAGTTTTTTCTGTAATCGATAGTAGCTTGAGTACTACTCAACAAATTCTGACCGATTATGAAAGGATGGACTAAATCCTCAATCACCACAAAAGGGAAATTCACCAAAAGGCCGCTTAGATTAAGATCTAAATCACACTGGCCCAATATCTTAAGCGAATTTTTGCTGGCTCCACATAAATGCAAGTCCCCAACTGGCTTTAGAATTTGACGATGTAATGGCAACTTTTTAAAAGCTGTTGCTGAAATCGCCGAACGAACTGCGCCTGTATCAATCAAAAACCGTTTGTGCAAACCATAAAGATAAACCGAAATTTCTCCAGCTCCATTAAAACTATGCTTCGCATAAGGCGGACTAGACCTCTGAACTGACAATGGAGGATCAGCACCATTGAGAGTGGTAGTCATAGTCGGGATCCTCGGTTGAAAAGCCGAAAATGATGGAACCCCTTGTGATGAATGATCTGCAATTACTGGGTTTAAACGCTGAGACACTGTACAATCAGAATGCAAACGTTGATTAGTAACAACATCTAAGTTATGTACAACTGAATTACTCTTTATAAGTCCACCGTGTGTCTTGTGTAAGCCAACGGCAGACACCCGATCCTATCTAGAGTTATAAGTCTTTGTCCGACACATTCGAGTAATATGGTGGGGGCGTAAACATCTTCCACATTTTACCCCATAAGCTGGGCACTGATTAAATTGGTGCCACGACCCACATTTACTACACGCAGGACCAAAGGAAGCGTCTGGACCAACATTAGGCCTGTTGATCGGATAAGGATTATTTACAGAAACAGGTCTGTTAAAAGAAGGTGCAAACGCCTTTGACCTGGGCGATGCGGGTTCTCGTGAGAACGGAAATCTCTGATTACCACCAGCTGTTGGATACACGGGACCCGATGGAAATTGCGGCTGTCTAAAATCTTGAAAGACCCTGGGTGGGGGAACCTGAAGATATGCCGGATAACCTGGCTGCTGATATGAACTGACAAACTCGGCTGATGGATGGGAAACAGCAGTCGGATACGTTGGCGCCGGCGCGTATGGTACGCGGTCAGCAGGAGGCATCTGTCTGGCGCCTCCCCACTGATTACCTGTTTCCTCCGCCTCAGAAAGAGCCTGGCCCTCGGGAAGGTCAAAACTTACCTTCTTAGTATTTCCATTACCGCGAACTGGCAAAACTGCAGGATTCTGAATAGCCTGTATTTGTGCCTTCATGTCTTGAAGTGCCTGCATAATGGCGGCTCCTTCCGACTGCGGCTCTACAGAAGTCTCAACCAAATTAGCAGCTGCCAAAAGCTGTTCAATATTAGTAGCTTCTTTAAGCAAGACGGCTTGACGAATTTGGGAGCGGAGGCCTGATAAGGCAATGTAAAACAACGTAGTTTTATCTAACGAGAGGGGCTCAGCCTTTACAAGGAGGGTAGAAACAAAGTCACTAGTTGACTGTCCAGATCCCTGTTTTAAAGACCATAACTGAGCTAAATTATTCCACGGCCGTTCTGAAATCGTGAATCTTTTTATGAACAGATCCACAATATGATCAAAGTCGGTGACGTCATCGGCTGGCAAGGACCTAAACCACACACCTGCTGAATCTTTCAAACTAAGTGCAAACGTTGAGATTTTCACTAAAGGATCCGTGACTCTTTGGAAATTAAACCAATGTTTTAAATTTCGGATCCAATCACGTGGTTGTTCATTGCCAGTGAACGGTGCGGGTTGAAAAACGGCACTTTTGGGGATGTTATGTTTGGTGTTACTGGTTGGCGGGGGATTAGAGGGTGGAGGAAGAGAAGGAAGAGGTGTAGAATGAGTTATAGGCGTAGGAGGTGGAATGGGAAGATCAAGTAACTGCCCGGTCTCAATCGGTGCCTCTGAAGTCGGTAGAAGCGAAGGGTCGACCGGAAGGGGCCTCAGCGGTACGAGAGGTTCACTTGGTAACAGATATGCCCCATATGGTGCTGATTGCCAAAGGGCCGGCTGCCCGACATAATTAGGAGGGGCATGCATACCTGGATGCCCAGACGGAGCTGTCTGTTCACACACAAATCCCTGATTAAGATAATCTCGGCTCGCCTGCCCTTGGGAAGAATTACTGACAGCGGCCAGAGGCTGATAAGAGAATCCAGCCCCCCCTTGAGTATGTCGGTCAAAGGATGATGGATGAACGGTGGGATGAGGGACGGCTGGAAATGTAATTACCGCCTGTGGTGCTTGTCTATCAACCCGAGGATTAGTTGTTGTTGGAATGAGTGAATCCGCTGACAGGGACAACGACGCCTGATGATGATACTGTAACGGATCATGAGTAGGAAATGATGGTGGTACCTTACTAACATGAGCGGTAACCGCATGAACAGAAGACAAATTTTGTATGCCTTCTTCACTGCCCGACACAGAAAGCGGAACAGCATCATAAACCAAAAAATCTCGTACAGGATTTGCATGTACAACATTAACTTGTGCTGTTAAGAATGAATCGGGTCGATGAACATGAGGCGAGAGCCGTACTGAGCCCTCACGGGAATCAGCAGAAATAGAGTCATGGATATCCGATTCTGCATTAGATAACCAAGTAGAACTCAGAGGATCAAACTCCTGCACATCTTGGTGGTCATGGGCCGCGTGACGGGCCTTCGTTTGTGCCCGAGTATGTAAAGCTGGGCCAAAAGATAAAAAATCATCAGGATGGTGAATGTGTTTATCAGTTTCCTGAGACTCTGCCATGATAACTGATCTATCAAAACAACACCCACTCTAATGACAAAACTTTGTACAATGCGACGATAAACCAATACGAAAGAAAGATTCACGTACTGATGCGAGATAACGCTCCTATAGAGGCGCTAGACAAATAACCATGAATAACGAACGATAATATAAA
This sequence comes from Allolobophora icterica, assembly GCA_963556255.1. Taxonomy (NCBI): domain Eukaryota; kingdom Metazoa; phylum Annelida; class Clitellata; order Crassiclitellata; family Lumbricidae; genus Allolobophora; species Allolobophora icterica. Next base: position 39,028,534 of record OY744609.1, on the reverse strand, counting down.
CAAAGAACGAACAATAGTTAAGAAAAACTAAAAAGATAGGGCCCACTCAAAAATGGCGCTACCTAAAAAACACTTCTAGTTATTCACAAATCAAAACCTATAAACACGAATAAGACGAGATAATAAAAGATGCGCTATAAAAACTGCATGGGACTGCAGTCGTTGATAACTCCTATTAAGGTCACAAGAAAACACGGATAATCAAATAAACAAAATTAGAATGCAATGCGTACAAAGGCAAAAATCTGCAACGGAACACACAAATAAGGGCTGTTTCGGTCCTAGAATAAACAACAGCACTACAAAGGCATAAGTACAAGTCAACAAAGCAGACAACTAAACTCTATATAAGATTCTGGTTAAGAAAATAAGCCGACCACCTAGAGAAAACAAAAATCGGTTGTAGTTAGTGGCAAACTCGAAACCAGCAACACTATAAAAGTAAGGGGGTCAATGCAATGCAACTGACACCCAAAAATACTCTACACGATGAAAAGGCGATTCTCTACAAGAATACAAACAAGAGAAAACAGCGTTGAAGAGATAGCAATGCGACAGTAGTAAAGTCAGATTTAATTATCAATGTATGTCTGAAACTGTTATATGATGACACACAAATACTCACTCTAATAGTCCTAGTGAATTTAAAAATAAAATATTAGTATAAGTCAATAAAGGTTATGCCAATACAGACAACAAAGGCGATAGGAACAAAGCTTGTACGACACTATATGAGAAAAATAAAACTACTTGCTGTAATGCCTGAGAATAGACAACACGTGAAGTGTCGTGTAATAGAGATATGTATTAGAATACAGGACAACAGTGCATGAGAGCAGATTCTCAAGAGGTACTATATCCTGTAGGTTATTAATGAAAACGAGGTTAAAACAATAAATTAAGATCCGATAAAATATTCCACGCACTCAACACAAGTGCGAAAAACACAAAACCTGTAGGATAATGAAAGCAACACAAGTAAAATCGAGAAATTAGTATCAAAACTCTGTAATGGAAAGAAAATCGATACTGATGAGAAAGAATTATAACTCTAAACAAGTGTAAGCTCCAAAAGAAGTGAGGGTTATAATACGAATACTACAGAATACAATAGGAAGTAATACGGAGAGATAAAATACTCTACAATACAAAGAAACAGACTACTATGCGTCTGGATACACCAGAGAAAATGCTCCGTGTATGCAAAGGAGAAATACTATACGAATAAGAAAGAGAGAACAAAGAATCTGGAATTAGTAGCTATTAAATAAAACAATTGTTTGCGTATGCCAGGTTTCACAAGGCACAACTAGACAAACCCGGTCTATGCAATCCACACACACAAAAATGATACGATATAACACAATACTAGATTATATGAAATAATATAGCCTAGTACAACAGAGCTTATAGTATGGTAAGGAAACACACCTCGAGGAAGTGGTAAGATAAGACACAATATAAAAATATAGGTATTGTACAATACCAAGAGTGATCAAGGACACATACAGATACGACGAGAAGACAAAGTAAGTTAAGGGAATAATGATCAGGAAAGGCACCACGCGGCAGTGTACCTAACGCTTAAACCCTAAAAATCAATTTTATCCCAATTCTGCCAGTCATAAGCAAAATAGAACACAAGCTATAAAATGAAAACTAGTAAAGAATCTATAAAATGACTGGTCGGTCAATCAAACAAAACTAAGGCAGACTATATAGCGTTATAGGTAAAGGACTAATCCTTCACGGCTAAAAAAAAAAAAAAAAAAACAAAAACAGTGAAAAGAACAAAGAAACAAGCAATCACTGTATATATGTATGCGTGTAGGCGTAAAGATTATAATACAAATGCTTACAGCGCTACTGTATGCAACAATACAAACACTACGAAGTGAATGAACAAACGAATCAATGCGTGATAAGATCAAACGAGTGATAACATGGTAAAAAGTACTAACTACAGTATAAAATGTGAGAAATGGTAGGCTTAAAGAACACAACAATGCGATGCGACAATTCCTTATGCCTATATTAAGATACAACACTAGCCATTACGAGATGGCGTAATGTAATTGGAAGGAAGTAGCATAAAACTAGAGGTGGCAAAATATCGGAAAATTCAATGAAATAAAATACTATAAAGTACCCAACGACAGAATAAATGTAGACTACGACAGTCCAGTTACGGTGCAATGTAATACAGTAGAGACTCAAGTCAGAGAGGTAGATAGAAAAGAACACACGAACAAGCTAGATTAAATTGATAGAACACCCTCTGAGAGATTACTCTCTCGAAGAATAACAACGTTCCCTTTGAAAGAACACCAACTGAACACAGACGAAACACTTCAAGACAATGTGAGGTCAAGAGTATTTCAACAATTATTAAATGCTAACAGAACTAGAAAGGTTATGTAGGACCTTCAAAATTCTCAAACCCAACATATACGATACAATGCAATACTAATTGTGCATAGAATATAAAAAAATGTAAATTTGAAATTAGGCACGATAGAAAACCTGATAATGAATGTTTGAATGTATATTTTAAAATGTTATTAGATGTCGGACATAAATTTACGCCCGTGGAACCATGCAAAACCCACAAAAAGGCAAAATACTAGAGATAAGATTCCTGATTCCTAACAACACTAAGATGAGCACTTAGCGTGGAAGAAAGACGGCGTATACCCACAATAGACGAAGCAGATTTAGAAACAAATCCAACCAAACTTCAAACACCGCATTCGAAACACAAGCACAACATTCAGAGAACAAGCAGGGACAATTATACCATTCACGCACAACCAGATAAACTCGCGTTTCCAAAAGACAAAGCTCCGTACAAATTCAAGATGTGCTTCCTTTAACGAACCCGTGTAAGACGATGAGAATGGTCAAAGACACGTTTAAGACACGTCGATCACGTAACGATAATGATATAGTCAGACTGAGAGTAATGCGAGGTCAGACAAAGTATATTATAATAATAAAACAGAAATAATATGTTAACAGACCTTACGATAGTCAACTTTCTGCTATTCGGTTGATCCAACGGCAAAATCCTCAATCCGTTTCCACACGCTTGTTCAAAGATGGCCGACAATTGAGATACCACCACGAGGTGTACAACGTTCGCCTGGGAATCGTAGAACTCGTTGTAGAGAGGCGGCCGCAACCGTTGGCGGACTACTGCGTACTGTGATACGCCAGCAGCGGTGACACCTCTGATCGTCTATTCGTCCTTGTAGGTATGCCTGCGTGCCTCTAGAGACACAGGTGAACCGAGGAGGATCTGAAACCAGGCAGAGTACAAACGGAGCCGGAACAACGCGCCGGGCGACTTTGAAATGCGAAGCCGACAGAGTAATAAACGCTAGGCGTGTATGCCGAGAACAAAGCGACCCGCGATAAGGGTGTCACTAACGAAAGATATTAGACAAATGTCAATATGGTCGACCGAGGATTAATTCCTTCGGTAAACAAAGCACGCACAGAACCGGAGCTAAAAGGGGTTCTGTGAGAGTTAGAACGACGATCCGCTAAAGATACGCTGACATGTGCACTCAAGCGAAGCTAATATAAAGAATCTCTACTAATAAAGTCAAAGCAATTTGAAATTTCGACCGGAAAAATATAAATGCCAATATCAACTACAGAGACGTTATTGACTAGCGCTCTGTAATCAAATAGAAATGGAAGAAAACACGATCGCTAAACCCGATAAAACAAGATAATATAATGAATTTGCGCACTGCTTGTGTGACAATTAAAACTGCTAGAGATAAGACTTTCTGCCGGTGGCCAGAAAAATTAATGACATGCTAATGAAATGCTATACAGATACACATGACACGAAAAGCACACGAATGAAATTGATACTACTGAACACGGAACACCTACAGAAATGACTCACTTGACAGATGCATAACACAGTATTAAAGAAGACTGACAAACAAACATTACAGACACAAACTGAACGAAACACGAGCAGAAATATTACTGCACACGGATAAATAAAACCAAAACTGGCACATTACAGACATGACATCATATGAATTACTCAATAAACATAATACAGGCACGTTGATACTACACCGCAGACAGGTAATACGCCGTAATTAAAGAATTATGGCCAGAAAGGACCTGGGGGATCGTAGTCTGGACGACGGGTGTGAAGAGAAACAATATCCCAATCGTCTGTGGAGACAAAAGGCTCAACAAAAAGTTCTCGGATAGCCGTCAGAGGATCTCTGGCTTCGAGAATGTCGTAGAGAATGTCAAATTTATGCTGACATGTTGCCCAATCACAAGGGTACAGGGATTCGAAATGATGAAACGAAAAGTCCTCATAAGAGTCGAGTTCAAAATTCGTCCAAGATGGGTTTACGGTTTCAAAGAAGTCGACAGAGTAGATGTCAATCAATGCTGGGTGGTGCGAGGCAGGTGAAGAGGACGCAGGGTACCAGAAACGAGACAGCTTACTCGCCAGGTGGCGAAGGCCCAAAGAGCAAGAATGAACGATGGCGAAAAACATTGAAACTAGAAGAGAACAAAACGATCAATAATATATATAAATAAAAAAAAAACAATACAAAGAATAGTGAAACCCGTTTCAGAGCGAATTAGGGTCGAAACCAGGGTCTCCACCAAATATCAAGGTTATATTACACTATTTACAAGGGAACTAGCTTACAGGATAGATAAGACATAATGAAAATACAACATTTAATAAGAAACCAATTAAATACAATTATGCTGATTGCTGAAAGCTTACATATAATGACAATGAATGGTGTATGATATCTAACCACCAAATGCAGACAGTCTTACCTGTACTGACCAGGAGCGAGCCCAAAGCAGTCAGACAGAAGATGCAAAAGGGGCGATCTTATATAGACAAGAGAGATTAGTCAGTGATAGCAACTCGGCTCAGCATCCCAGAAAGGCGAGCCCTTCTAAGGAGTTACACGCGTACCTGAGCTCACGGCTGCAGCTTAACGAAACCAGAGGTAGCACGCAGGTAGGCTTGAGGCAGACTCTCCCTGACTAGGCACCGTAGCCAAAAATAGGTAAGACCCAGCCAAGCAGGCGATACACAATAAATATATTAATGCTTACTATATATATTATAAATGTAAAACCGTGATAGTTGTATAGTTTTTTTTCCGCCCGACGAAGTGTTAAAACATTTGTGGCAACTTGTAACTTCAGAGGCTAACGTTCTGATATAAGAGAAACGTAGCCCTACTGTTTGGTCACGCTTGATTGGCATTGCTGAACGTCGCCACTGATGGCTCGATGGCTCCTTCACTTGACTTAAATAGAGGCTAACGTTCCGATATAAGAGAAATGTAGCCCTACTGTTTGGTCACGCTTGATTGGCATTGCTGAACGTCGCCACTGATGGCTCGATGGCTCCTTCACTTGACTTAAATAGAGGCTAACGTTCTGATATAAGAGAAACGTAGCCCTACTGTTTGGTCACGCTTGATTGGCGTTGCTGATGGCTCGATGGCTCCTTCACTTGACTTAAATAGCATACTGTTTGCATTGTACACATCACCAACTCGAAAACGTCAAAACAAACAAGCAGATAACTGAGATATACACTTTGTAAGGCTTGCACTGAGGTTTAGGCTGGGCTAGGTAACTGTCTCTGTCTGTCTGTCTGTCTGTCTCTGTCTGTCTGTCTCTGTCTGTCTCTCTGTCTCTGTCTGTCTGTCTCTGTCTGTCTCTGTCTGTCTGTCTGTCTGTCTGTCTGTCTGTCTGTCTCTCTCTCTGTTCTGTCTGTCTCTCTCTCTGTCTATCGATCTGCTGTCTCTGTAGGTCTGTCTGCCTGTGTTTATCTCTGTCTCTGTCTCTGTCTCTCCCTGTCAGTCTATCTCTACACGTCTCTGTTTTTCTTCATAATCCGCCTACTTTCTTTTCCTGTTTGTCTGTGTCTGCGTCTCTGTCCTTGTTTTTGTATGCCGTGATTTGTCGACTGACATCGTGTGCTTGGAAACGCGAGGAGTGTAGCCTGTGTAGGCATAAATATACTTGCCCGCCTGGTCACATACGGTCTGTCTTTTTTGCTCGAAACTAGCACACCAGTGGCATATTAGGCGTCTTGGATTTCACAGCATTATAAAACAAATGACCGTTTTGGAGACACAGAGGCCTACGGGGTGTAAAACGGGCTGAAAGAATAGTCATGAACAAGTAGGCCTACATTTGCCCACGCGGAGGCGATCGATGGGGCCAAAAGTAGGGCCTAGTTAAGTTTATATTGTTACCGAATCTCAGAAACTACAGAATCCGATCTAATCAAAGTTCAGAACATCTACGAAACGAAAGAATTAGACATTTACTTGTCGAGTGATTGCTCAGCGGAACTTTCATCTTTGTACTGCACAGCGCTCTGCTTGTGAAGCTTCGAAGGTAAGCGCATCATGACCAGGCCCACCGAGAGCGGGGGGCAAGAGGGGCATATACCCAGGGGCCCGGCGACTTTTTAGGGGCCCGGGCCGGGCCCGCAATCAACATATGGAAAATATTATAATCAGTTATGCAAAGTTTATGATTTATGCTTTCTTAAATTATTTGACGCTTAACTACCATCAGTTTAAAGTACAAGAATCTGAGTAAAATCATAGTTGTATATATATAAATATAATATTTAAAAAGTCGTACACGCACTTTTATTATTTCAATTTGTGTTTTTTTTCGTATGACCGTACGATATTATATTTATATAAAGCCTAAAGATAGTTTAAAGGCCCGTAACTGCTCTGCCTAGGGGCCCGTGACTGTTCTGCCTAGGGGCCCGCGAATGGTTGACTGGTTGTTTTTTGCTCTAATTACTTCTTCACTCTACCGCATAATGCAGACCTGGTTCTCTGCACATGAGTGGAGTGTTATACTGAGGAATTAATCTTAATTGGGGAGAAGTAAATTTTGATTTATATGCTGATCGACGATCACCTGCAGTGTTTGGTTCCAAATAACTGATAAGTAGCTTAAGAGAAGCTTTTTTCTTTTCTTATTCTTATTTCTTTATTGTTTTATGCCTGATCAGGCTGATTTTTGTTGTTTGTGCAAGCATTACGTTAGAACAAAAAATGATGGAATGAGTTGCTCGGTATGCAGGGTTTGTTACCATGTTGCTTGTCTAGCGTCTATGGCGTCTTTTACGTTATATGACCCTAAATGGTGCTGTCACCAATGTGTGTCATCCAACCTACCATTTGCCTCTGTTAATAATAGTGATATTGCATTTATTTATGGTGACCAACATACGATCTCTATCCATGAATTGCTATGCAATCACCCAGATACCTACCTCGATCCTACTGACCTCAACGATGATTGTAGGAAGCTCCTTATGGAGGAAGGTCTTGATGCTGACTTAAACTATTATAATAATAGATCTCTTTACTCCAGCAACTATGTGGATTTGGGCCAATTGCTTAAATTTTCCGATAACCTAAAATTTGGTAAACAACTATGTATTGCCCACTTGAATTGTCGTGGCATGAATCATAAAACAGCGGATATAGCCCTTTTATTAGATCAGACCAATGCCTCCATTTTGGCTCTTACTGAAACTTGGCTTGATAAGGACTTGGCCACTACCATTTCTATACCTGGATACTACTTCGTACATAGGTCCAGGGAAACGGACAGGGGTGGGGGCATCGGGTTTCTTATAAGATCAGACATTATTTCTGAAGTTATAGAGGCGGACTGGTCTATTCCCATCTCGAGCTCTTATGAGTGTCTGTTCATTAAATTACCTCAACCTAGACATAAAGACATAATAATAGGTACTGTTTATCGGCCACCTGGGCATTCAATTGATGATTTCATTAACGGCTTTGATGGCATTCTCTCCCATTTAACCAAGTTGAATAATCGTGTTTTTCTAGCGGGTGACTTTAACATCAACCTTCTTCGGCACCGGGATCATCCTCCTACTGGAAACTTTTTCAATACTATGTCATCTCATAAATTCATCCCTACCATACTTAGACCTACCAGAATTACTGAGACTACAGCTACCCTTATAGATAACATCTTTACAAACTGCTCGAATGTAAATCAAGACTCCTGTATTTTAATTAATGATATCTCAGATCACCTACCCATTCTATTATTCGTTGACCTCCAGCCACTGTTATTAACCTTACCATCGACATCTGTTAAGCGAACCTTTTACCCAGAAGCTAAGAGTTCTTTTACTACTTCTCTCCTTGAAACCGACTGGACGTTTATCGATAATTTGTGTTCTGGTGATGGGCCAGATCGGGCCTACAAGGCCTTTTTTGACAAGTACAAATGCCTATATGACTCCGCCTTTCCTCTTGTCTCTGTCCATAACCGGACGCACAATAAAAGCAAACAACCATGGATGACAAAAGCTCTTTTAATATCATGTAAAAAAAAATCACGTTTATATAAAAAATACTTAAAGAATCCTTCTCATCATAACAAACTGGTTTTCACACAATACCGCAATAAATTCAAATCAGTTAGAAAGGAGAGTGAATCACAATATTATGCTGAACGTTTTTTACTATGTGATAGAAACCTTACTCAAACCTGGAAAATTATTAAACAAATTCTGAAATCAAAAGAGGACTCCTGCTATCCGGATTTATTTCTCATTGGCAAGGATGGGGTACAGGATCCGGGTGAGATAGCCAATGCTTTTAATAAATATTTTACTACCATTGGTCACACTTTGGCTACTAATATCCCTTCCACTTCTACTTCATATGACCATTTTCTGCCTAACCCTCCCAGCTGTTCTTTTGGTATATTCCCCACTTCTGAACTGGAGGTCATCGATGTTGCTAATTTATTAAAAGCAACTGACTCTAAGGGTCCGGATGATATCAATCCGGCTATTGCCAAATTATCAATAACGGCTATTGCTGCCCCCCTTTCATGTATTATAAATTCATCCTTTACAACCGGACAGGTCCCAGATGACTTTAAATCTGCAAAAATTTTGCCCATCTATAAATCTGGGGAAAAAAATAAAATAAATAATTACCGACCCATATCTATTTTGCCTTATTTTTCGAAAATAATAGAAAAACTCATGGCCAACAGACTTTCTGAATTTTTAAAAAAAAATTGCTTACTGTCTAATACACAATATGGATTTCAAAGGGGTCTCTCTACATATATGGCTTTACTCGACATGCAATCTAACATTGTGGAGGCAATGGATCATAGCAAATTCTCCTTAGGCATCTTCTTCGATCTGTCCAAAGCTTTTGACACTGTTAATCACACCATACTAACTAATAAACTTGAATATTATGGGGTTCGGGGAATTGGAAAACAGTGGATTATAGACTACCTCAGTAGGAGAACCCAATATGTTTACTATAAAGGTTGTAGATCTCAGGCTATGAATATTACTTGTGGGGTCCCCCAGGGATCAATACTTGGTCCCTTACTTTTTCTACTCTATATCAATGACTTGTCGAGGACCTCTTCCATTTTTAAATTTATATTGTTTGCAGACGACACTAACGTATTCCTCTCGCATAGCTCCTTAGACCAATTATTTGATATAGCTAATAACGAATTAACGACAGTGGCTGATTGGTTCATGGCTAATAGGTTGTCACTTAACCTTGGCAAAACTAACTTTATTCTATTCCGTTCCACAACGAAAAAACCGTCTTCTGTAAGAACAGTGTATATTAATGGTATGCCCATCACACAGGTCTGCTCTTCCAAGTTTCTTGGTGTCATTGTCGATCAGCACCTCACATGGAGAGACCACATATCAGCAGTCTCTAAAAAGTTAGCAAAAAACTTAGGGGTCTTAACCAGGATCAAGCATTGCTTACCTAAATCGATATTATTTAACCTATACTATACTCTCATTTTCCCATACCTTTCATACTGTAACATCTCTTGGGGATCTAATTATCCTTCACGCCTGAATCATCTATTTATACTACAAAAACGTGCCATCAGAATTATCTGCTGTACCAATTGGAATACCAGTACAGGCCCTTTGTTCACAATACATAAACTATTATCTATACACAACATTAATAAATTCCAAGTATGTTTATTCATGTACCGTTATCACTCTGGGTCCTTGCCCCTATCCTTTGCAAATTTCTTCTATACGGGTAGCTCAATACATGATCATTACACCAGACATGCCTACTTTTACCGAAGTGGTCCCGCTCATTTAAGGATAAAACAACTCTCAATTGAATGTACAGGTCCCTCACTATGGAATAAATTACCGAGTGAATTAATAAATCTACAGACCATTGGTCACTTCAAGAGTTCACTGAAAAAACATCTTTTAATGAATTAATCGTTCGTTTTGCTTGCACCGGTTTGAGTTATTTTGATTGATTTATTTTGATCTAAGTCTTGCTATTGATTGATGTGTTCTTTTGCTTACTTTAGGATTTTGTATTTTGTGTTCTGTTTACGGCCCTTACTGGGGTTCGTCATATGTACTTTTAATCAAGCCATCTTATTATATATATGTTAAGGGTTCTACAGGGTTTAGCGGGACAACGTCCCTTTCTGAGTACCCATTCTGAGGGTTTAACAACAGTGTATATGTCTCTTGTTACTATTGTTACGTGACTGTTGTTTGGATTCCTCAAAATAAAAAAAAAAATTGTTTTTGATTTTGATTTGATTTAGGGGCCCGTGGCTGCTTTGCCTAGGGGCCCGGAATTTCTGTCGGCGGCCCTGATCATGACATTTGACGGGTCACGGGTGTTAATAACGACTACCCAAATAACGACTACCCAGGCTACCCTATTATAACAGTATTATGCTTGAATACCAGTCACTATACTCACCTCAAGTTCTCCAACCGAGCCATATCCAACACAGTACCACGCCTCTGGAATGATCTCCCCTCTGAATTCCGCAGTTTTTCAGTGCCTCCATCATCATTGCAATTACCGTCCTTCATCATCCTCTTTATGTTCCTCTATCTATCACCCCCGGACTTTCCACTCAAAACTGAAGTCTCACCCTTTCAAGTACTCGATCCCACCCTGACTCACCTAGCTGATCCTCCGCCTGCCAATTCTCGCCGTAAACGACACCCGCCTTGACAGCTGCTCTGCCTCACCTGATCTGGTACCCTGGAAAGTGGACTTAGACTTATGTTGGACTACTCTTTGGAAACCCCCTCTGATTTGGTTTGGCCTTCTGGAAATCGGACTTGGACCTCTTTTGGACTAGGCTACTCTCTGGAAAACCCCCTCTGATTTGGTTTGGCCTTCTGGAAACCGGACTCGGACCTCTTTTGGACAACTCTCTGGAAACCCTCTCTGATTTGACGTAGCGCTCGAGAATCGGTTGGTGCCCTGCACTTGGCCTTCGAGTGGCGCTTTAGAAGTTTGGAGATTACGATTACGATTACGATACTTCTGCTATAAACATGGACTTATCCAGAGGCCGGAGCCATGATCGACCCCTTCGTCTGCAGTGTCGGGTGCATAGAAACTCGACCTAAAGCTCAAACGTCAGACGAATGTGTAAGCTACGCTAGCTATTTTCCAAAGTTTCATTAATGTTCGGTGCTGCCTGGGATCATGTAGGCCTATGCCAGGGGTGGCGAACCTTTTTAAAGGTGCGTGCCAAAATGCTGCTAAATCATTTTACAAAAACCGTCGCGTGCCCCTCGGAATTTAGCACAGTAGATCTATCCCTATATAATTATTTTTCTCATAGGGCCTAATTATAGGCTAAGTCTAGGTTTTAGTTAACAAAACGTAAAAAAATGAATTAAAGACGTTATTTAGGCCTAAAAGATCATTTTTGAATGGTGTTAAAAGAAAGACCTTAAACAAAGAAAATGTGGATTCCGCCATGGACTGTGTATTTCTAAGTTTGAAATTTTGTGGGACACTCTGAATTCCGCGTGCCCAAAAAATTTCAACGCGTGCCACTTTGGGCACGCGTGCCATAGCCTAGGTCACGGCCTTCTAAATAGGAGCTCCTATCTAGAAGGCCGTGCATATAATTATTATATGTTCGCCATCCCTGGCCTATGCAGTGGCGGCGATCTTGTTTGACAGGTGGGGGCACAAGACACGTCCGTTTGAACTGATCTGGTAAAAAAAGAAAAAATGGTGTTGACTTTTTTGGTGTTTCTTTAAAATTGGGGGGGGCAACAGTATAGCGTGTCCCCCACTGTTAAAGGTGGGCTTGTCCCCCTCGATTTCCCCCCGCCGGGATCGTCGCCCCTGGGTCTATGTATCAGTCTTCTTGTCCTAGAGACCAAGGTCTTGGTCTCGAGTGCACTTGAGTTCGTTTTTAAAAGTCTTGGTCTTGAGACCAAGTCTTGGTCTTAGTCTGGGTATTGAGGTTCAAAGTCTTGGTCTTGGACTTGCGGTTCAGTCTTGGTCTTGCAATACCAAGAGCGAATTGGTTTTATGACTGAGCGAATTGGTTTTATGAATGTAACAGGCATTTGGAATAACATTTCGCATGAAGGACTTTTGTAAATACGAATTCGGAATTCTCTGCAGTCTGCATTTAGAGTTGTTTTGCTTGAATAAAATAAGAGACTTATGCTTCCCTTAAAATAGCGAGTTGTCCGACCGGAAAATTTTTCTAGTAAGGAATAGAAGTCTGGATGTAATTGTGATTTTTTGGGTCTTGGTCTTGAGGTTCAAACAAAGTCTTGGTCTCGGTCTTGAGGTTCAAAGTCTTGGTCTTGGCCTTGGTCTTGAGGTTTAAGGTCTTGACAAGACTGGTATGTATACGGCCTACAGCCCTACACATATATAAGCATACATGTATGCATGGGCGGCGATCCCGGGGGTTGCGGGGGACAAGACCCCCCACCTTTAAGAGTGGGGGGGGGGACACGCCATACATCGGACCCCCAAATTTTGAAGATACACCAAAGAGGTGAACAAATGCAATTGTGTGTGAGGGCGAAAATGAGTTTTCAGTGGTTTTTTGAGCAGATAGGCCTAAGCTGTTTTGAGGAGAAGTGTCCCACCCAAATTTAAAGGAAAAAAGTAATAAAATTGTGGAAGAGAATTTTTTAGACGAATTGCCAAAAAAGGTCGTCAGTTATTTTGAAGGTATGATAGTAATTTAGAAACTTTTTTTCGAAGATGAGATTGGATACTTTTAGTAGGAATTTGAGATCCTAGAAAAGATGAATTTTTTGGGGAAGAAAGCAGACCATTGTGAAAAGATGAAAAGAAGATAGTAAAAAAGGTGAATGACTAAAAAAAGGTCATCAACTTTTTTTGGAGATGAAAGCGATGAACTTTGTCGGAGATGAAGTGGCAGAAAAAAAATTTAGTTGGGACAAGATTTTAGAAAAAGGTCGTTGACGAAATCGTGGCCGACTTTGTCCCTCCCCACACCTCTCAGACAAGATCGCCGCCACTGCATGTAGGCCTATGTATGTAAACTATGCATGTATATTACTCTTCAGCTCTTGCTTGTATTGTTGGAGTATCCTAGAGATAACTAGGGCAATTTCTGTTAATTCTGAACCTCAAAGGCCCCAGTAGGCTACTCTAAGGAGAGGATGTGCAGCAGATGGGTCGTTCTTTTAAATTGGAGTGTTGACTGTTGAGTGATGATTGGGTCCTATGTTAGTCTGTTCTCGTGCAGGTCTAGACATATCAGATGTCCACAGATGTAGGCCCTAGGTCGATTGCAGTATGCAAGCATTAGAAATTATGGATAGCCTAGGGTTATTTGATACCACAGAATCTGTTTGTGTAGCTATGAAAGCATTAGAAATTATGGATAGCCTAAGGTTATTTGATACCACAGAATCTGTTTGTGTAGCTAGGCTATGCAATCATTAGAAATTATGGATAGCCTAAGGTTATTTGATACCACAGAATCTGTTTGAACGTGTATATAGGTTAAGTGAAGCGAAGAGGTCGCCTGGCGGATGATGATGTCTCGACGGGAGGCAGAAATGAATTACCAGCGGGACTTCGATTATAGGCGTCTCTATCTGTCTCAGCTGCCACGCATTGTCAGGAACCGCAGCCTTGACCGCTATCGTCAGAGCCTACGGACGGCCAGCGAAGAGTACGGCCATTTCTGGACTAGTGCACCATCCAGTAACACACCGCTCCCTCCGATCTCTGCCTCCAACAATCACCATCTTCAGCAACCTGGGACTGGAAGCAGCTGCACACCCAATGACTACCAGACGACGTCAGAGAGAAACCGTGTCGTCGACGATGACTGTAGTGTCCTTTCAAAGCCTTTACTCGAAGCGCCGCATCGTCCGAAGAAGAGACGAGACAACGACGACCGAGACAACGTTCGTCCGTCCTTTAGGACCAGCAGCGACTATGACGACAGCAACCGAACACCAACGCTTGTCTCTTCGGTCACCTCACCCCGCAGTCGATGGGGTTTCCGTGTCGCCATTGATTATGCACCGCCGCCGCCGCTAGGTGTCGCAGCCGACCGTCTCGGGTTCTCAACCGTGAATGACGTCATCAGGGTCGACCTGCAAATGCACTTAAACGGAGGCGTCGTCACTCTTAAAGATGTGCATTACACGTTTGTTAAGAGACAGAGATAAGCCTTTAAGAATAGATGGTTTGACGCACCATCCGTTGATGCATTATGCTTTTCTTATCGAAGCGTACAAGTAACCGGATGAGAGCGAAAATTGTTTGCACACGATTCTGCATCGATCTGACAAGTTTCGAATCTATAGGCGTAGGCTACAGGCCTATGCATGTAGGCATCCAGTCAAACTGTAGTCAATCCAGTGGCGTAGCCAGGTTTCAGCACCAGAGGGAGCGAGCACATGAAAAAGGCCCCAACTACCAAAATAAATAGTTATCGGCATTCACGTTGCAAAAATGCTTTGAATCTAATTAACACAATTAAATTTGGAAGCCACATTTGTGAAATGCTCAAATCTATTAGTTGTGCTATTTATGCATTCATTCATTCGAGTATTTATATAGCACCTCCTCAGGGTGGCTACTCAGAGGTGCTCCCGACTCCTGCACGGCCAAACAAGACAGTTTTCAATCGAGTAGGCCTATAGAATGTATAAGAGGGAGCTATCGGGTACAGGCATAGATCCGGGAAGCCCGTTCCATGTCGTCGGGCCTACCACTGAAAAACATGGTTCTGCATGGTGGCTGAGCGGACAAAAGGCCAGTCTTGTTGTCCTCGAGACCAAGGTCTTGGTCTCGAGTGCACTCGAGTTCGTTTTTAAAAGTCTTGGTCTAGGTCTTGAGACCAAAAGTCTTGGTCTTGGTCTTGAGGTTCAAGGTCTTGGTCTTGGTCTTGAGGCTCAAAGTCTTGGTCTTGGTTTTACAAGACCAAGACCAAGACTTTTGACAATATGAACATTGAACAGTCATTTAACAAAACGCAAGAATTTAAAAAATTTATCCAATGATTACTAATACAATTGCTATAGTATTCACACGGTGTGAGTGAGGCTTTACTGTTGTTTTGGACATTTATTTTGACTTCCGGTTATTTACCACGGAATGATTTCAAAACAGACTAACAATTTGTACATTTACATCCAGTACTTAAAAAGCTGCTCTGTGTGCCAGTGAATTCAGCACTGTAGAACGTATTTTTCACATGGAAGAATTTTTATGAGGCCCCACAAGGCACGTCTTGGTCAGAAAATTCTGAGCGAATTGGTTTTTATAAAATGCAACAGGCATTTGGAATAACAGTTTGCATGAAGGACTTTTGTAAATACGAATTCGGAATTCTCTGCAGTCTGCATTTGGAGTTGTTTTGTTTGAATAAAATAAAAGATTCATGTTTTAATTAAAATAGCGAGTAGTCCGACTTGTCAATTTTTTTAGTAAGGAATAGAAGTCTGGATATGGTTGTGATTTTTGGGTATTTTTCTCGGTTTTGGTCTTGAGTTTCAAAGTCTTGGTCTTGGTCTTGAGGTTCAAGGTCTTGGTCTTGAGGTTCAAGGTCTTGGTCTTGGTCTTGAGGTTCAAGGTCTTGGTCTTGGTCTTGAGGTTCAAGGTCTTGGTCTTGGTCTTGAGGTTTAAGGTCTTGACAACAAGACTGTAAAAGGCACAATGAGTACCCCTTTGCCCGAAGATCGGAGGTGGCGACTACTCTGAACTCCCAGCATGGGGTGGAAAAGGACCCGCAGATAAGCTGGAGCGCATCCCAGCAAGCACGACCAGTCCAGGGAAACAACCCTTATACTACACACTGGCTGACAGTAACTGGAGCCAGTGCAGGACCTACAGCATATAACCAGAGACCCAGACTTGTTGTCCTCGAGACCAAGGTCTTGGTCTCGAGTGCACTCAAGTTCATTTTTAAAAGTCTTAATTGGTCTTGGTCTTGAGACCAAAAGTCTTGGTCTTGGTCTTGTAGTTCAAAGTCTTGGTCTTGGTCTTGAGGTTCAAAGTCTTGGTCTTCATCTCGCCATCGGCAGCAGCAACTAAGTTATGCTGTATCTGGAAGCCCTGCCGAGGTTTTTTCTGAGCCAGAAGGTCTGATAAACCATGGGAGGATTTAAAAAAGCTCACGATTTGTACATTTAAATCCAGTGCTTGAAAAGCTACTGTGTGTGCCAGCGACTTCAGAAACTATGGAAAGTATACCTTTTCACATGGCGACAGTTTTATGAGACCCACAAGGCACATCTTGGTCAGAAAATTCTGAGCGAATTGATTTTTATAGAATACAAACATGGGCGGCGATCTAGGGGGGACGTGGGGGACATGCCCCACCTTTAAGAGTGGGGGACACTCTATACATTTGTCCCCCCACATTTTGAAGAAACACCCAAAAAGGCGGAGAAATGTAATTGCGCGTGAGGGTTTTCTGACCAGACGAGGTAAAAATAAATTTTAGGAGCAGAAGTGTCCCCCCAAAATTATGAGAAAGTAGACGAAATCATAAAAAGAAAAGGGTTATTGTTGGGAGACGGGAAAAAGTTGTAAAATGTGGGTAATGACTAAAAAAAGGTCATCAACTTGAGATTAAATCGATAATCGATATTTTGCAGAGATGAATCGGTGAAATGAAAGTGGGGAAGAAAGTGAAGAAGCGAGGAGGAAAAAAAAGGAGAGGAGAGTGTAAGGAAAAGTCGTAAGAGAGGTGAAGGACTAAAAAAAAGGTCATCAACTTTTTTCGGAGATGAAAGCGAAATTTTTCGGAGATGAAGTGGCAGATAAATTTTTTTGGGGACAAGATTTTCCAAAAACGGTCGTCGACGAGATCGTGGCCGACTTTGTCCCCCCCACCTCTCAGACAAGATCGCCGCCACTGAAAACGCAAGTCTTTTATTTTATTCAGGCATTGAAGTTAACTTTAAATGCAAGCACTGGATGTAAATGTAGAAATCGTGAGCCTTTTTGAAATCCTCCCATGGACTTCCAGACACCGCATAACTTAGCTGCTGCTACCGATGGGTTTTCCTGACCAACAAGACTAGCATTCGTCCGTAGATATTGTCGTAAGCTATGATGCAAACAGGATCGATAAATTTTTAAATTCTTGAGTTTTGTTACATGACTGTTCATATTGATAGCTGGTCTTGGTCTTGCGAGCCCAAGACCAAGGCTTTGAACCGCAAGACCAAGATCAAGAATTTGAACCTCAAGACCAAGACCAAGACTTTTGGTCTCAAGACCAAGACTTTAAAAACGAACTCGAGTGCACTCGAGACAACAAGTCTGATATGAAGCGATATGCAAATTTTAGTGATGAGGCGAAGGAAGGGTGGAGAAGTGTTAGGGCGGAAGAGGAGCAGGTTGAACAAAGTGGTTGGATTGTGAATAACTGACGAACATAGGAGGGATTGAGGATTGAAGTGATGGGAAAGTTATAGGACTTTGTATTCTATTCGTTCGGTATTTTAAGCCAGTGAAGTGATTTGAGGATAGGTGGTGTTTGGGGGTTTTACTGATGACACAAGCAACAGCAGTCTGGATAGCCTGAAGGTTGTTGACTTTCAGGAAGAGTGAGTTGCAATAGTCAAGTTTAGCATGGACTATGGATGTAGCGACAGTAGATGCAGTTTAGAAGTCGAGCATAGGGCAGATTTCTGCGGATATCGCGTATGTGCATGAAACAATAACGGGAAAGATGAGTGATATGTTTGAAGAAGTGTAACAGGAGAATTGGGGTGAATTTGCTCTAAAAGATGCACTGGGGTGAATTTGCTCTCAAACCTGTACTGAGGTGAATTTGTTGTAAATGTTGTACTGGGGTGAATCTGCTTTAAAAGCTGCACTGGGGTGAATCTGCTCCAAAAGCTGTACAATGGGGTGAATCTGCTCCAAAAGCTGTACTATGGGGTGAATCTGCTCCAAAAGCTGCACTGGGTGAATCTGCTCTAAAAGCTGCACTGGGGGTGAATCTGCTTAAAAGCTGCACTGGGGCTGAATTTGCTCTAAAAGCTGTAATAGGGGTGAATCTGCTTTAAAAGCTGCACTAGAGGTGAATTTGCTTTAAAAGCTGCACTAAGGTGAATCTGCTCTAAATGCTGCACTTTGGGTAAATCTGCTCTAAAAGCTGCACTAGGTGTGAATCTGCTCTAAACGCTGCACTGGGGTGAATCTGCTTTAAAAGCTGCACTGGGGCTGAATTTGCTTTAAAAGCTGCACTAGGGTGAATTTGCTCTAAAGCTCTACTGTGCTTTTAAAACTGTTATACCTACACTACTGATAAGTGAACGTATTAAGCGTGCATAGGAAAAATCTCTTTTTGTTTCAGTTCTGAGATGGTGCATTTAGCAGAGGAGAAGAATAGAATACAGATTAAATAGGAACCGGATTTATGTGCATGTCTCCTGGAAGTAGGATTAAGATGGTGAAAAAACTATTACCGTACATATAGGGTGTTTTTTAGGTCAAGTCAGAAAATATGATAAAGGAATGGGAATGCAGCATATATGGCCATATTGGGGTTGGGTTATATCTGTCCGTGGACACTATGCAGGACATGGAGGGGTGGGAAGGGTGTCAGCGGATGCGGTGTGGTCATGCAAGATACATGTAAGGCGGTTTAAAATTAAGGGAATGCTGGATGAAGTAAATATGGTTGCTGGCTATAGGAATTGAAGACGAACAAACGGATGAATATTTTGCAAGAAATTTGTTCGGATGTAATGAGAATCATGGAAAGAACTCACCAGACACAGAACAGTAATCCAGAAAGAAGATGACTTAGCCATGACAAAGGAGATGCAGAAAGTCTATCATCTCTTGTGTTGCACTTCAATATATGATGAACAATCATCCGCTTTAAATTAGAGTAATTGAGCAACTACTAACTAGTGCCAATTAGGCAGAATGTAGCTTATAAAAAAGAAGTGTTGGGAGTTGTGACTTGTTCACTTCTGCTTTACCTCAGCAAACCTACATCAGATAATAATTCAGGGATAAAAGAAGTTTACTTGTGATATAACTTCAGATACAACACATTATTTGCAGTGCCTTCAGTGAAATTCAAAGAATAAAAACATCTATGCAATGTTTCCTAGATGCACCGATCGTGAAAACAGATTGGCGTAGTGGCTGAGATGATTATCAAAGTTCCAACCTAAGTAGATCTCTTTGTAATTAAACTTTTGAGGCTAAATAATTTAGTTGTGATATAACAAAATTTTGGCTGCAGGTTAAATATTTTTCGTAAAAGCCCATTTTTCCTAAAAGATGTCAAACCTCAAAACTGCTTTTTATTCTCTAATAATGTTAAAGGTTCATCTAGCAAATGTTTCTCAATGTATGCATCACACACAGTATGTCAGTGTATGTGATAATTCTGAACTGTATGATATCGTTCAATCTCATGCATCAGTAAAGTCATAATGTTAGTTAGCAACAACGGTTGCATTGGTGACACTGTTTTTCATCCTGCTGCTACAAATCACACAGACCAGGTTGTCTTTCATACCCTAATGTCTGGCTGGAAAATGAAGTTCAGTTAGCCTGCTTGGTAACTGGGATACAGATTACTCTTTTACACAGTCATAATAGCGTCACCATGCATGTTTACAGTGCACGCTAAAACTTTGTCATATCTAGGCTTTAGTTCAGGTCATCCGGCTTCTGTTGCAGTAGGTTAAACTTATGTCATCACATGTCCAGTGCTCTCATCTAGCATATAAACCAAACTATACTCTTATGGGAGACTTATGTCCATGTTTAGCATTGATTACAGCCCTCTACCCCTAGATGTCGACTTGACTTTTGTCAACACCTGCCCTCAGCCTTTAATGTTAACTTCTGTTGACAAAGCCTCTAAAGTGTTAAGGACCAAAGCTGTGAAGAAGTAAGCAGATCAGCAGAAATTATCATCAGCTTTAAAACTTGTTGTGCAACTCCACTGAAGAACACTTACAGACATTTTATTATTCACATGGTTAGAGTTCACCTGCTATTTTCAAACTACCAGTTCTGCTTTGCAGAATTTTTAAAAGCACAATTCAGAACACAGTGATCAGATGCTTACTTTTCAAGACATATTATCTGATCTGAATAAAAGGATAAGCAGAAAAGAAGGAGTTACCAGATGAAGACAGGAAATGACTTTGTGTCGTGCATTTGTGAAATAACGAAGAGCATACAGTTTTGCCAATGCAACAGACAGTCTAGTCTGCCTGCTACATATTGATTTCAATAACCCACTGGGGGCAATATCACCAGTAGATTGGGCATGACAAAGCACACCGCAAATAAAACATATCTGCAATAATCCATTAACATCCAACTGAATCGACAGTACAGCCTTGAATGATTTAGCATAATTTGTCTGCACGAGTCCAGATAGGCCAAATGAATACATGTATGAAGACCTGACAACTGCAGCAGGAACAACAACAAAGCACAATATAAACAATCTTCCACATGTCAATAATATTCCTACATTGATTGCGCATGAACAATATCAATAACACGGGCAATTACAGCCAAAACTCACCGAATTCTAACTATGAATGAAGTGCCAGTCTTTCATAAACTCTGCAATTTTCTCAGGCATAGAAATTGCACTACTGAAAACTGTCATTTCATTTTGAAATTTAATTTATGTATCTAACAATGTTAACTTGTGGTCAAATATTGCATTAAGTAGTTCCGAGAGTTTATCATTTTTTCGTATTTCATTGCTTTAGTGTAACCGTACTGTCAACATCGACGATGTGCAACATGGAACACAGCCTAATTCTTCAAAGAGCTCACACTCACTGACCGTAGATAACAATCTTCAAGCACTCAAAGTCAAAGTTAACCAGAGACACCTTTATGGAGTGGAGCAATAGAGAGGACATACTCCCACTAGGCAGAGGAACACAATAAGTTTGTTACAAAATAATGACCACACTCATTTTCACAAGTTTTTAGTTGTAAAGGTATTCTGGGCCCCTAAGCTAGCTAACATACTAGGGCTCCCATTTCAAACCAAATTGCCACCAATGATGAGGACTTGCAGCAAGAGTCAATAAAGTATAAGTAGTTTACTTCTTCACATAAAACACCAATCCTACAGGCAAAACAGACAGAAACAAGGTGACCAAACTGTTAGCTACTATATTGCCAGTACCCAACAATATGTAACAAAGCCCACACATAATGCCATCATCTGATCTAACATTTAGTTGGGTCTTGGCTATGGCCTGAGCCATAAGAAAGAGCACCCCCATCTTACATCCATTGCACTGGCTGCTCATTTAGCAGAACCCAGTTTAAAATCGATCTTACTGTTCACAAGGCATTATATTTAAATCACATGATCTATCTCTGCTCTTGCTCACCTCTTATAAAAGCAATCATTGCGTTTAATCAACCGACACTTTGACTTTTTTGCTGTGCCTTGCACCAGAACAACATTGGCCTCCTGCGTGTTCTCAGTATTTGATCCTAAGCTTTGGACTTTACTGCTCCATTCTGTACATTTGGCTTTTTGTTGTCTTTCAGGTCTAAACTTAGGACTCATCTCACTGAACCTGCTGCTTACCCCCCCCCCCCAGCCTGATTCTCTCGTTTCTCTGATCAACTGGATTTCAACTGCGTTTCTCCAACAGACTACGGATTCACTTGAAGTGACCATCAATTCATGCCTTGTGCATCATGACAATAGCATCCCCATATCATCAGCGGGTAGTTTTTGAATTTGTCAAAATAGTCTAACAATGATTTGGCTAATAATGCTGAGAAAATCTCATATGAATGTAACCTGGTTAGCCTTACATTCCTTAGGAATCAGTCCATGTGTTGAGCATACAGAATCCATATCTACTGAAGCAGGACTTGTAGGCACCAGCTGTTTCGGCGTCGGCCATTTGGACACGCAGAAACTTTTGCGCAGGACAGTTGGCCGCCACATCAATATAAATAACGCTTCTAAGTAGTATTAGAAGCCATATATATCTGAAATGTGTTCATATATTTCTGGAAGAATTTTTGCTTCTGTTTGATTTTAAATTTGTCTGTATCGTTTACATTAGAAGTACTAATACATTTATTCAAATAGTGCCCAAAAGTCCTGGCACTCAAACGCTGGTGCCCAAACAGCCAGCGTCCAAAAGTCACACACCCCATAGCTACATCAAACACAAAATTCTGACAAAAATGCCACAGACCAACAATTCTGCTGAAACTTCAAACAAAAGGCATCTCAAAAGCATTACATGAAAGAATCCTCCTTGCAAACTAAATGACACACAGCAACAAATGCTGTAACCTTCTGAGATAAACCCAGGGTAAAATTACCCCTCCTAACAGTTTTGAATCAGTATAACAGGACATTAGAAGGTGTGGCGCTTAGGCGTGAAACACCGAGTTAGGTCTGTTTCTGTTTATATTGGATATACTTTTCTCTTTGATCAGGCCTGGCTTGGGAGTGCCTCTGAGTAGAGCCCTTGAAGAGGCGCTATATAAATTCCATGATTGATTGATTGATTGATTGAAAAAATTTGTCAATGATCATCAATGACGTATCCATGCGGTTTTTCATCCTCATCGAAGTCATTGAACTCGACACTGTTAGGTTCAGCTACATCAGAATAGTCACATTCATTCAAAATAGGAGAGAGTTTGTCATCATTTCCAACACTTATCCATCCAGCAATCAAAGACGTTGTTTCAGGTTATGACTGATACATGCAAATATGTATGCAGATTATTAGTATTTAAAATTTAGCATAAAAATATAGCCAAATCGGTGAAATTGCCATCCAAACTGATCTTTGTTCAAATATGTACAAACACATACAAAGAGCCATTGAAAATTTTGTTCAAATGGTCATATTCGAGTAGAGTGGCCAATGATTAATCGAATGTGAATGTCACTGTTATGATGTATCAGGCACACAGGATAATTTGGATGACTAAACAAGCGAATACTGACCTGTATAGCACCTTTTCAAACCAATTTTACATACTTCTGTCTGTATGTGTTGCATACTGCGTTACAACAATACACACTTTGCAACTGTTTTAAGTGATCTGAGGGAGCTAATTTTACCCCACATTCTTTGCTAAGCATATTGCATTTGGGGTTTCAACCTCCAATATTCAGGACATATACAAATTGTTTGTCGGTTCAAGAAAACATTGGATGCTAGGAGACAAAACTCTAATATCTTTCAGAAGCAAATCATATTTCTGAAAATATAAATTGTAAAATGATGAATTTGCTATAACAAAGTCCTTCCAATAAATGAAGACCATTCTTACAATTAATGATATCCTCCTATTATATATTATTAACACAACAAATCAACGATTGCAAATATTGAAGACATTTAAAGTGTACAACAGAAAAGACTTCAACCACAAAAGCTCAACTACAGACTATAAAATTTGAATGCTTTATAACCTTTTCAAACTCAGCTCGTAACAAAATTAGATCCATTAACCACAAAACTCAGAAATAATAACAAAAAGAGTCAAATGGATCAATCAACCAAACATAAATAAATATCAGTAACATATTCCCCAAGCAACAAATCCAACCATTTTGAAAGCACTTTAGATATGAATATGCCATTCTGACAGTTGGGTATTAAGTTTTGCACAAGATGTTTCTATATTTTAATTTCAACTACTTGTCAAGTAAAATTAGCAAACTTTCTGCTGAGGCACAAACAGAATCTGAGCCATACTCAGAATTCCAGCATCTTTTCATCCCTTTCTTTTTATCCAGGACATGGTAAAGCAATCAGCTGGTGCCTCTGATGGTGAATCAACTGGCACTACCAATACAAAAACAACTAAACTGAAGCCCCATTCTAGCACAGTGGAAGCCAAAGAAAGCATTATGCTTTGACAATGTAGGGAGCTTTAGACATGTTTGCACGTTTCTATTAGATCGAGCACTGGCCAGTAAGGAAATCGAGTGAAGATGCCTACAGTTCCAGCTGAGAATTACTACTGTAATTCCTACTCCTCTCAGCATAACCAAGTCAACCCTCATCTTCACATCACCTGACAAATTATAAGGCTCCGATTATTTTTTACATGATTCTACTTGATTAAATTTTAGAAGGACCACAACACACACCCAGGAACTTCAAATAAATTAATTTAAGAAAATATAAAAAATCACTTGACAATTTGAAGGACTTCTGCTTTTAACACTA
This sequence comes from Allolobophora icterica, assembly GCA_963556255.1. NCBI lineage: Eukaryota > Metazoa > Annelida > Clitellata > Crassiclitellata > Lumbricidae > Allolobophora > Allolobophora icterica. The sequence continues at coordinate 39,003,948 of OY744609.1, read as the reverse complement.
TTCATGGATACAACAGTTAGTATAAGAAGCGTACTATCTTTTTCATTGAGACAGGCAAACCGATTCCAATAATTACTATTGCTATTATTACTTTTTTGTTTCATGTAACTTACTTTAAAATTAATTCTTTACATGTAATTTTTTTTACATTTAAGTTTAGTTTTGTAAATATAAGTTTTTATTTTTTAAAGTTAAGTTTAATGTATTCCCTGTCAGCATGTCCACATGCATTAGATAGGAGCAAAATGGGCTCTGTATGGATCCCATATTGGAATATGGGTCCTATATGGAATTCAAATGGGCATGGTGGCAGGGCTATTATTTTTTTCAACCACGGATTTTGAAAAATTAAACTGAAAGTAAAATGGGTATGCCTGGAAGATCAGGCCTTGTACTCAGAAGTGCCTGCAAGGCCAATATTGAGGACAAGAGTTAATTATTATCATCATCATTATCATTATTAAATTTCCCACAATGCATATGATCCTTCAGGATTTAACACTAACAACGAGCTGCATTGTTTTCCCAGTCGCTTTTAGTATGCACACTCTTGTCGTTAAAGTGTTAAAAAACATACCAGAGAAATTAGATTGGACTGGCCAAAACTTGACAGGTACTGACTGAAAGTACTGCAGGCTGTATCAGCATTACAGTGCTAGATCAAATTGATTGGTGCCGAAAAAGATGACATGTTTAAATTATTATTACTATTATTATTTTATTATTATTGACAATTTATTTCTTCATAATGACAACAACTTTGCAAACAGACTAATTTTATGTTTCAGTTAACGGGACTTATAGACCATCATTTAGTCATATTATTACATGTATTATTGTTGTTTTCATTATTATTATTATTAAAGTACTAACAGTTTGTAATTTTAGTATAAATATGTATAAATTAAAATATAGCAGCAGAATAGTAAACCAATAACAAGACTACAATACAGAACAGCACGTCACAAGGAAAAAGCAACAACACAGTAAACAGTAGTTTAACTAATACCAACAGCACAATAAATGACAATCTGGCTAGCACTCTTTTAGTTTTAAGCAACATCAAACTTAGCATTCTGCTTCTGCAGCCAACTTATAAGGACGAGCAATTTGAACGATTTGGGTGGCATCAATTCTGGTCCAGATGTCACCTTTGGAGCACGCAATCTGGCAGTAGCACAAAAGCTGAATTCAGCAATGGCAAAGACGTGAAAACAATGAGAATTAAGTGACTGATACAATGAATAATTTGAATATCAAGATGACTCTAAGGCTGCAGACTAGCGACTCAATAGTTAAAATTCAGTACAACACATCTTCAAAAAGATATCTGCCAAAACATGATTAGTTCACAGGTGAGCTGTCCAGGACTTCAAGGTTTTTTTACTCAAGTTTAAGCATATAATAACTTAAATGCCTCTCATGCACTGCTCAGCAGCAAAGGTTATTACAATTTCACAAAGTCACAACAAAATGCAAGCCCTGCCCCTCCCTCAAGTCGGATGTTAAGTTTCCACAAGGTTGCTGTCACTTCTACACTGAAAGAGCAAATAGTAGCAGTTGTCAGCCAATAACAATGAATAAAGTTCTGGAAGAGCTCGGGCAGAGCAGTTTGACGCCCTGTTTACCAGAGATAAGCATAGTACAGCAATTATAGCAATCTGCCAAAAAATCCCAAGTTAGATTAGTTCTAAGTCAAACATCTAAAAAGTCCCCTTGACCTCAGCATCTGCTCCTTTTCTTATAGTTCTGGTGTAAGGCATCTTCAGTTTGTCTACAGGCAGAAACCTAACATAATGTAAAGTGAAATAGTTTGTGCTGCTAAGAAGATTCCTCTAGTCCTGTCCAATTCACCTGGCCTTTATGTATCTCCTAAAAGTGAATTTTGTGCAAATACGTCAGTCAAATGTGCTTTCTGACTTGTAGTTAGAATTTGGTCCTCAAGTCCTATCAAGGAAATACAGCAGACTGGAAATGTTTGCTCGAACATGGAAAGGCATAGGCACTGGGTCCAACTGGTCAGCATGAAATATAAGTGACAACATCCAACAGACCTATGGTTGTTGGCTTGTCTTTTGTTGCTCAAAGCATCGGATTACATTCTGTAATAACATCTGAATAATTAGTTACATACAACACAAACACAACAATTTTCCATTAGATTCCAGTGGAATCCATAATCATTCCACGTGACCAACACAATAACAACACAAAAAATGAACTAAAGTTAATTATATACAAACATTAGCGCAATATATATATTTTGTATGTAAATTTTTGTAACTACACACCTCTGACATAAGATATCTTGTTTATCACATAATACGTGACCAGTTCACAGTGAATGCAATACATGAGCTGGTATCACATGTTAATGACACAACTTCACACAAACACAGCATCCTTATCTCCATCTGCGTCCATGTCATGGCCAACAAACGGTGGATCCAGACTGTCGGGCGAAGTTCCATCATCTTGCACGACTTCACTTTCTGCCACCAGCTCATCTGAAAGAGGTGGAGGAGGAGGCGGAAGTGGAAGCATTTCATCCACTGTGTCACCTGAAACCTCAGCGGCTTCCTCTGCACCACTATAGGTTCTTCCAGGGCATTTGCTGGAGTCATACCCCTCTGCCCCTTGCAGGAGTGATTCCAATATCTCTGAGCTGATTACAATATCGGCTGGATCCAGACAGTCTTGCAATGGGACTCTTCCAGTCGACATTGACACATCCTTACCAGATGAGCTCTTGCTAGCAAAGCCACCACCACCACCACCACCACCACCACCACCACCACCACCAGTGGTGAACTCCAGTCCCTGAGAGGACTTTCGTCTGGCTGGTTCCACAGCACTTCTTACACCATCTTCTGTATCAGGTTCTCTGCAGTAGCTGCAGAAATTTCCAACAGAACAGTGGCAGTGACGGTTATAACTTCGAGCGCCCTCTTTCCATGAGCGAAACTGTGGTCTAGGCAGCTTACCCATTCTGTAGTCACGTGTCGAGGGCATCTGTTGCCAAGGATCAACCATACTCACAGTTTCATTCTGTGTGAAGATGCATTTCTCATGTGATGCAGATGGTACAGGAGATAGCTCTGGATGGGGTGGTCTCGGTTCGAAAACGTTCTCTATCTCCATCTCGCCTGGAATAGAATGCTTGCCAAACATTTGGCTGAAGTCTTTTCCAGCAAAGTCTCGAGTCTTGTCATGGTCGGTGGTTAGTATGTTAGCTACAGATATGTCTTTAATAATACCAAATCGATTTGCCTTAGCCGATGGCATCAGTGATTTCCTCGTGCACTCGTGGGACTCGGTGGATGTAAAAGAGCTCTTTGTTTTTGAGTCCGATGTTGATTCTGCAGTTCTCATGTTGGTCATTGCTCCATTTTGGTGACAACGCGTTGCCCAAACAGTTGTTGAACTGACACAAGCCATTTGTGCTGTGGCTGCCGATGAATCTGTAGCAATACTACTAGGCATCGAGGTGATAACTACAGAACTGTCTGTCTTCGTTTGTTTTAGTAGGTCTTCACTCGTTCGTGACTGGCTCAGCCAACCAGGCGGAGTGGAACTGGTCGGGACAAAATAGTCGAGCTGTGGCTGTGAAACAGACTTCAGTGTAGAACCAGATGACATGGCACCAGTGTCTTTCATCGACAACTCGATGGCTAAACAAAGTTCCCTTTCCTCTTCTACAAAATAAAGCAAAGCACCCACAATCATTGGTTGAATTTCAGCAAAAACTTCAGTAGAGGACATCAAGTCCACTTCTGATGTGTGGTCTGTTGAGAAGTACTCACAATTAGGTGCTATGTATGTCAAGTGCTGTGACACATACACAAACAATTAACCATTTGTAGTAGGGGTCAGCCGGGTAGACATTTTCCACCGAGTACCGAATCCGAGTATTTGGATATACTATTTGCCGGATCCGGGTACGAACCGAGTACCATTTGTTCCATATGCAAAGCGTCACATTTTCGTGTAATGAAAAATTATCGAAATTAATTTCTGTACTTGTAATAACTGACTAATACATTTCGAATTTTAGACATAAATAATCAATGACATGAATTTGACTTCTGCTGTGGACTTCTGGTGTTGGTGTTTTTTGTACTTTTCTTCTTCAAAATGAATATGCTAGATGAAGCTCAAAGCTGATATTATGAGCCTACAAATTCCGGCATGTGAGGCAGACAAGCAACTATTTGTGTGTGCAGTATTTGCCAATGCGAATACTTCCGAATGGTGCCAAAAAACGAGATATTCGGCCGAGGCAAATGTCCGAGGCGATTTCCGGCTGACCCCTAATTTGTAGTGCTCTACAAATGATTCTCATACCTGAATTCTTCATGATGTAAACTCAGAAAGTTACATCAGACTTTATCATATTCAACACCTGGTGATAACCAAAATGAACTCACACAAGTGGCACTGTAGCAATGAGAAAATGGGTGTTTGGAGGACCAGAAACTCTTAACACTTTAATGACGACAGTGTACTAAAAGCAACTGGGAAACCAATGCAGGTCATCGCTAAAGTACTATCCAGCAACATGGAGAAAAATAGCCTTAATAAATTGAACAGAATTTGCAAGCCTTTTTAACCCTTTCACTGCGACGGCCTTTTAATCCCGTGTGCGCCATGTATGTATGTATGTATGTATGTATGTATGTATGTGTGTATGCATGTATGTATGTATGCATGTATGTATTATGTATGCATGTATATATGTATGTATATGCGTATGTATGCATGTATGTATGTCTTGTTTGCATGTATGTATGGTATGTGACCAGTATACATGTATGTCACATACATGCATATATACATGCACACATACATGCATGCATACATACATATATATATACATACATGCATACATAATACATACATATATATAATATAGACATACATACATAAAATGGGTAACTATATAATCAGCCTACGATTTAACATACATACATATATATAGACATACATACATACTTAAAATGGGTAACTATAATCAGCCTACGATTTAACTTTATATGTTCATTCATTCATTCATTCATTTAAAAAATTTAATATAGCGCCCCCTCAAGTTACCTACTGAGAAGCGCTCCCAGCCCAACCACGGCAATATAAACTGGACTTAAGAAACTTATAAAAAACAAGCGAACTATTCTTAGGCAACAGGTGTATCTGCAATGGGAGTTGATTCCAGATGGAGGGGCCGACCACAGAGAAAGCACGACGCTGCCTTGTTGCGGTGGTAGAACGAGGAACCAAGAACCAACATGTATAATAAATGACATCATGATTGACCCTGAACTGACATCTAGGTCTGACATCTTCTGACATATAGGTCTGACATCTAGTGAAGAATTATATTTTTACATTTTGCTGTGTGACAACGATTAAGTCAAGCGTACGGCATTGCCACCTACTTCAATACATTGCATGACGAAACTCACTCGTCAATCGCGTATGGCATAGGCATTTCCATGGCGAGACATACTCGTCCGTCGCAGCGAAAGGGTTAATACTCAAGCAAGTTCAGCATTGTTGCAGCAACTCTTTCAGAACAACCTTCACTTCACCAATCAGCTGCACAGCCAATCACTTTGGAGTCCAGTTACAGCAGTATGCCAATGAAGTGTGGCTTACATTGCTCCGTAACCAAAAGATCAGTCTAGCAAGATAAAACTTCTTAAGTATCTCTCTTTAGTGCATGGTTCTGCTTCAACGCCTGGCCATAAACCCGTATCGGTATGAGGAAATCGTGTTTGGCTCACGACAATAGAACAAACATTGTACATGCTAAATAAAATCCCTTATGTTGGTTTTCCAATGGTTTAGTTGAGCTAGAACACAACTTTTGGTGATGTTTCGTGTAAACATTTACATCCAGCCATTTAAATTTAAATAGCCACATCCTTCTCGGTCACTGGCTGCTTCTCTGTACTCTAAGGTCTTTTATTTATCAGCCAAGTTAAAAAATATAAATTATATTGTTCAAACAATATCTGAATAACTCTCGAAACAAATACGTTTGATGAAGGTGATGGTTCAGGACTCAAACACGACAGTAACGAACTCAGAGGGTTGATGTTCTATTGAATAGGAAAAATAACCTCATTTTCAGTCGTTTTCTGTAGTTTTATTTTTTATTCATCAGCCAAGACAAAAAAAATAAATGTAATTCAGCCAATATCTGAAAGGCTCTGAAAACAAATACATGTGCATTTGATCATGCAGAGGTTTAGGGATTTGAAGTCAGCACCAGTGGTAAATGTTTTTAGAGACTGAAGATAAAAAACTCAAACTAATTTTTTGCCTAAATTTGTTAATTTTTAAAAACTCTTTACCTGTTGCTATAAGTTTATCTTAGAAGTGGCTATCTTTCGCAGTTTTTATTTTATTCATAAAATTTGAAGGAATTTTTTATTTTCTAATTCTGACTTTTATTTTTTTAAATGTTTCATGCATTTATCAAGTATGGGGTAAACACAAGCTGATCAAGTTTTTCATGGCAGAGTATTGTTGAGGAATAAAAGACAAACAAAATGATATGTGACATATCTATATTTCTAAAGATTTTAAGTGTTTGCTACATCTGAACTAACAATGGTCAAATTCATAAAAAACAACATAACTGAGAAAGAGTTAAGAATTACCCATTGGCATATTCTTTGATCTCTCTATGGCATATGGTGAATTGTGACACTTTGATAACTAAATAATAGTATCATCACATTCGTGGAATTGTTTGAATGGTGTTCAATCAAACAGCTTCAAATTCAGTTCAATTAAATGCAAAGCAGAATGAAACTAGGCACTTTACCTTGGAGACTAAGTCGCGAGATTTCTAGCGCACGCTGCAGTTCAGCATCACTGGAGACAGCATACAGATCATCATGTCCAGTGAGCTGAGACAATGATGACTGAGGGTAGGCTAGGGAGGCCGATGCAATGCGATTTCGTCCCTGAGGAGGAGGAGGCAGCGGCTCTGTTAGGGTAAGGCATTGGGACCCCTGCAGGTCTATGTCACTGCTTGTGCTTGCATGCCTTGGACCGGACTGTGACTGACTTGGACTCAAGCGAGGGCTTGGCAGCGGACTCCGTGTGCTCCTGTAAAATATATTTACATACCATTTTGGATAAGATTGCTGATTTACGTGGTAACACTTTAATGATGAGCTGCATTGGACTCTCAGTCACTTTTAGGACACGATTGTCATTAGAGTATTAAACATAACACAATAGAGTAATTTGACAATTTCTGTGTGGAGTTCTGTTATACACTGCACTGCAACAGTCACACAACACTGCATGCACATTATCTGCATAAAATGTCACTACATATTACTTAGTTAGTTATTTATTATCATAAAGCACTGCCTATGGAAAAAATGACCCATCCGACCATCAGTCTGTCAATTCAACTGGCAGTCTTTCGTCTGACTGTCCATCCAACTATCAGCCCATCCATCTCAGCCATCTGACCATCAGCCCGTCCATCCGACCGGCAGTTCGTCCATCCAAACGGCAATCTCTTTCACTATCCATCGTCCATCAAGCTGTCAGTCTGTCTAACTGACCATCAGTCCCTCCAAGCCGACTGTCCAACAATCAGTCAGTCCATTTGACCGTCAGTCCATTAGTCTGACCGTCCACCCATCCGACTGTCAATTCGTTCATTCGACTGTCCATTAGACTGTCAGTCCATCCATCCGACCGTCAGTCTGTCCTAGCCGACTGTCAACTGATATGGCATGTTAAGTTAATAGATTTGGGGTTAAAACATAGCATGTTTTATTGCACCTGGAAACACTGCAGCATCAAACACATTCTGACATGAAAAGTGCAACAGAGGACATAATGCCACTTCATGTTAAGCGAACAGCACGTTACCAGGAGTGCGTTAAAGGTTCCACACAGTATTTGCAACTCTGGTGAGCTTCTGGACAGGATACTGTACAAAGCTGATGAATTCTGTTAATTGATTTTGTTATCTTAAAAATTTAGGAGTATAAATCAACACAATGAATACACAAATGATGAATTTAAACAGAATGATTCCAGTATATATATAATGTAATGGTGTGCAGCTGACCGTTCTCCAGTGCCAGGGTGAAGTGATCCCATCTCTCTCAGAAACTGTAGCCGTGACATCTCCAGAGCTCTAAGTAGGTCCATGTGGTAGTCAGTGAAATAGTCAGCACTAGACTGAGAATTCAAATCTGACAACACAAATTTAGTCAACAGATTATAAAAGAAATTTCTATAACACTCTGCTGAAATGGAAAACAACATTTCTGGGGCTTTTTTAAACATTTCATAAACTACTAGCTCATACAGCAGCATTTACAAGAACACCAAATGCTCAGTTAAGATGCCTTCAACATGGAATTTGTGAAACTTCATTAGCAAAAACAGAAAGGCTCACAATCGAACTGCAGTAATAGGAGTGGCTGCAGAAATACAACAAAGAGCTCTGTGTTGCAGTTTTTGGTCATCACCATTCTGCAGCTTAGGGAACCCAATGTAGTAAGCTCCTGTATGAAACTCAAGCTTAGTGCACTTTGTCATGTATCGACTGTCTTTCTGGAATAATCTCTGCAGAAAACTTTAACTGTTCATCTGATGCACACACAAAATTTGCAGCTAATTTAACCACTTGCCTTCCACAGCGCAAAATTGTGACATCAAAAAACTTTCCGCAAATGAAAAACTGCAGTACTAATGTGCACTTAATACTTCTTTGCCTTCTCTCCCTCCAAATCGTAACCATATCTGCCGGCTTCTACCTAACATCAGTGACTGTAGGCGAGTTGCATACCACCCAGATTGTGAAGTGAGTGTTGAACAAAGCAACTGCACATTCGAAAATTACGGTTTACATACCAAACCAGCCTCGACAAAGACAAAGTCACTTGAGCTCTATATATTAGTGCATTGTATTTATTAAAAACATTGACAGAATGTAAAAAGACAATACGATGAAACATGCATGCCATGCTATCACATTTCCCTTGTCAGATCTCAAAAATTACAATCACATACAATCAGCAAATGATATGCCGGGCAAGCTTGCTTAATAAACAATTTTGTTTATACATTTTTACTCTACATTTCTTAAGTGGTTGTCAAGATATTATGTTTTTCCCATTACGAGGTTAAATGGTGTCAAAATCCCAGAAATATCTTGCAGGAGCCAGATAATTGGCTAAAAACATCTGTAAGGCAAATGTTTAAAATGTACCTTTTCAGCCGTGTAGACAGACATGTTCCAGTACTTTTTAGAGGCTCTTAAAAGGCACTACATAATTACTTAGATACAGCAGGCCTTTAGCCAGCCACCCGTCCAAAGGACGGGTGAAAATTATTTTGGACGGGCATAAGTTGTGCTTGATTCTCCTCCAGTACCATCCAGCATCTCCTCTAGAGCCACTGCGAGCGTTCAGACGACAGTTTTGCAAGGATCAGGGATTGATATTAGGCTCTGTAAACATCATAGGGGCACTTCAGTCGGACTCGTATGGAGGCTGGACTTAGGGTGGTCGCAACTTCGTACACTCATGGCATAAGGCTGTCACAACTTCGAATGCCTTTGGACGGGCTACCTGTATTTCTGGCTAAGGGCCTGAGATACATTCCATTCCAGACAAATGACTGACAGCATGTCCTAAAATTCTCTCAGCATATCTGTGCTGTCCCAGAAGCACAAGAGAATTCAAAATAAAACAAGTTGCAGAGATTTCTGCAGAAACGAAAAATACACTCCATGTAAAGCTCTTGGTATCTTATCAGCTCATTTATTGACCTCTGTCTCTGAACACTTGTGAACTGTAGATGGATTTTGCTGTCCTTGGTCTAGTTTGTTCTGTGAACATCATAACATACAAATGGTGGTGCTTTGAAGGCTTTACCCCTCCATACCTGTGAGAACTCTGCTGTCCCAATTCATGTTCCCATCACCATTGCTTTCTCCACTCAGCTGCACAAGCTGAGCTTATTGTGCCCCGCGTGCGTACAGCCAAACGGCAGCGCCGTGCCTTCTCTGTGGGGGCCCCATGACCTGGAATGGGCTCCCTACCACACTCTATCAAATATGGGCTGGTCATTTCACCTCACTTCTTACTGTCCTCAAAACTGCGTTGATTGACCGTGGTTGGGGTGGGAGTGCTCCTGAGTACGTATCTTGAAGGGGTGCTATATAAAACTGTTTGAATAATAATAATAAAATGGACTGTGCATTCTTCTCCAATTGCAATGTTGAACTCTGTGTGGACATGCCGGACAGTCAAGGTATACTAGTATAGATGGTCAGGAGGCAAGGAACTGGCATTGTCATTCAGGAAAAAACTGCAAGTTAACTTCTTGCATGGTATGAGTGCTTCAAGAGTAAACATGTGTTATAAACAAATCCAAATAAGATAAATATGTAGGTGCAATCACACATTCATCATAATCATATACTCTTAAATATAAAAATTTGTGTTTAAATGATGTTTGACACAGTTTGTATTGCTAATGGAAGTATTAGCTGTAACAAATCAGTCATATAACACACATCATATCTGGAAGGACCCAAAGCTTTACATGTCAGAATGCCAGAAGAGAAATGATTGTTACCAATGCCTTGTTCATTTTCCAGTCGATCTAGATGCATGCACTTCATGCTGCAGTGTTCATGCAGTTCACCCGTGCGTGGATTACGAGCGCACTGATGAAAGCATCCGTTGCGAGCACACTTTCCTGATCAAAAGAGAGCAAGATAAAGTAACATTCACAATACAAAATTTAGTCCAGCCCCAGTTTTAATTCAACAGATAATTTCTCAAATAACAAGCCATGTATACAGAACATCAATCAATGCAAGGTTTCCAGGAAATCTGTTAATTAATAAATAATAATCTTCTTTATTAATTCAAACTGACAAGTATGCAGTAAGATTACATTGAAACATGAAAGTACATTTAAGATCTTAATTAAACACACGTTTTGGCAGCCTTGCAAGGCACCCGCTCTAGAGGGGGGTTACAGGAAAAGCTTTAGTAAAGGCTGGACATATATAAGCAGGGTCAGTATCGAACCGCGTTCTAATGCTCTTCTGACCATGAGTGTTACCATTCATCTATCCCCCTCCCTATTTCTCCTATTTTTATTCAAGGCAACTGAGCTGTGGGGTTTAGAAGAGTACTTCTAAACCACAATAGTACTGCTCATTTCTTGCTGTGCTTTTTATTTTTCATACAACTAACATCCACAAAATTACTCCTGCTTCATATATAGAGATAATTACAATGTATATGAAATGCTTGTAAGAGTCTCTCAACTTGTCACCTTTCACAAAATTCAGAACTGACCCTATAATTTATATTTGCCTACAAGTCGACTTCACGTACAAGTTGCCCCTAAATTTTGACCTTGCAAACAAGAAAAGTTTATGACCAGTATATGGGTCGATGTTTATTTTCACAGATGCACCAGCACATCAACAGTGCCATTAAAGCAGCTAAAGCTGCCAAGTTAAGTCCAAAAAGTGGAACACGTGCTCTAAGTTAGGAACAAACAGCAGAATACGTAATCTAAACAAAGTTGAGCAAAAGCTGATAATCAATTGTAGTCTATTGCCTTTCTGATATCTAGCAGATAAATTGTGTAGCTGCCTGGTTGGAATATAAAGCCAAAGAATATATTATAATGCTATTATTCAAATAGAAATGATAATACCACTTAAGATATGGAGCAAGTCCTTGTGATTTTAACAGATTTAAAATCAGTCATCTTAAGCATCACAGAGTATGTGCTTTCAAACAACGAACAAATGAACTTTGTTAAGTTTGCATCAGCTACATAGCTATAATTCATTAATTATTTCATTCATTCATTCAGAACACTTACATAGTGCCTCATCAAGATACTTACTTAGAGGCACTCCCAGTCCAAACCTAATGAAACAGAGCAGTTTTCAAATGCTTTTGAAAGGTTTATGCAGATTCCCTAGTCAAAAGAATAATAAAAATAATTATCTTTTTCTTTATTAATTCAAACCGACAAACGCAGTAAGATTATATTGACACATGACAGTACAATTATCAATATCTTAACTAAACACACATCATGGCAGCCATGCAAGGTGCCCGCCCAAGGGGGGTTGTGGGAATCGAACTGTGTACTGCTGCTCTCCTGGCCATGAGTGTTGTATTGTATTGTATCTAAACATTTATGAAGCGCCTCTCACAGTATTTGCTAATCAGAGGCGCTCCCAGTGCGAAAGACCCCGTGAATAGAAAGTGGTTTTAAGACAGCGGAACGAGGCAGTGTTACCACTACTCTATTCCCCCTCCCAAAGAGCCTGTAGATCTGAAGTTAGTCGGCCCATCTATTGAAAAGGCACAACATTGCATCTTCAAAGTGCATTCAAAGAGACATTGTTATGTTCTTTAGACTGTGTTTTAGAGAGTGACACGGGGACAGAAAAGTGTCCCCATTCCCACCCCGCATTTGTATTTTTAACCCCTTCCCCTCCCGTCCCCGCAGGACCATGTCCCCATCCCCTCACCATCCCCGCAACCTTCATCTCCATCCCCTCACCATTCCCGCATAATGGATTTTCATCCCCGCAATGTCCCTGCGTCTTAAAAGTAAGAAATATAACTCGTAATATTATAATTGATAGCATATTGAAATTTATGAAATTGACAAACACTAAATATTCTGCGCCTCAGCTTGTTTGTTGTGTAATCCGTGAATGAATAGAAGATCATTTATAGTGTTATAACTCAGCTGAAAATAAATGAATAAATGAAATTTATGAACTCTGTAACCATTACCGCGGTATTACCGCAGCTTCCATACCCATCCCCGCAGTATTACCGTCCAGTGTTTCCCCATTACCGTGCTCTTACCGCAATTTTTTTAAAATCTACCCCATTCCCGCGGGATTCCCGCGGTTACCGCGGAATTACCGCGGTAACCGTTACCGTGTCACTCTCTACTGTGTTTTCCATAACTCTAGCTATGCAATATGTGGTGCAGTCACACTGACTCTGCTTATAAATGTCCAGCCTTTACTAAAGCTTTTCATTAGAAGACAGTTCACTCTCAGACTCTGCGCTGTTAAAACTGTCCAAAATATTTCGTCTTATAGGTGAGTACTTACAGCACACATAATTGCATGAACTTTTTTGCAGCTTTGTTGTTTTTGATGAATTTCACCATAATTTGTTCTTTTACTTGGCTGATGAATAAAAAGTACTAGACTAATGACAACGGCCCTCAAATGGTTTGTTCGTTGGCGCAGTTGTCTTGAAATCCCGAATATGAATATAAACACTTAAAATCTGTAGAAATATAAACATGTCCTATATCATTTTGTTTGTATCTTATTCCTCAGCAATATTCTGTCTTGAAAAAGTTTACCAATTAATGTTTGTCTCAAACTTTAAAAATACATGAAACATTTAAAAAAATAAAAATTATAACATTAGAAATTCATAAAATTTCTCTGAATAGAATAAAATGTAAATGAAAGAACTTTTATATGTACACTGTAGCCACTTGTATGGCAAACTTGTAACAACGGGTGAAGGGCTAAAAAATTTGCAAATTTAGTCCAAAAATTAGCTTTTCTTTCTTTTATGAAATTGGCCTTCCTAATGGTTAGTTCATAGCCTTCGCTGTCTTTCAAATCGCAAAACGTCCACCTCGTCAAACTTATTTATTTTGACAGCCTTGACAACATTGCCTGGCTAATATTATTTATTTCTTTTACTTGGCTGATGAATAAAATGTATTAGACTAATGACAACGGCCCTCATCAAATGGTTTGTTCGTCGGCGCAGTTGTCTTGAAATCCCGAAACCTGTGGTTCATCAAAAATATTTGTTTGAGAACCCTTACAACATTGGCTGAATGGTATAATTCCTTTGTTTGGACTTGGCTGAGAAATAAAAGCAGACTACAGAGAAATGGTCAATGACTGGGAAGGCTGGATGTTAATGTGTACAAAACTTGTCGCACACATAATTGCATGAACTTCTTTGCATTTCTAATTTACCGAACTGATGAAAAACCCATGTAAGGAATTTATCAGAATGTACAATGCTTATACTACTGTGGAGTCAACTGAAAGGCACCAAATACTTAAATTAATGACTACAACTCAGTCTGGTAGGCATATCCACTTACTTGAACAACCTTACTGTGAATTGTCTCGAACAAGACTCCATCATCTGCATCATAATCTACTTCTGATGACCCTTCTAAATGAATTTCAACAACTCAGAGAAACAACAGTAACATATGTCACATACACATGTAACATAAATATATAACATATGCAACACTGATATGTATTAATAACTGTTTATCTCTGCTTGCCTGTGACAATGAGACCTGGAATGTCAAGGTCCATCTGATTCATGTCGATACCATCCGGTGGCTTGGGCACAGAAATGGAAAACTTTGATGGAGAGACATTTTCTGAATCTGATTCGTCACTTTCCTCTGGCCAGTCAAGAAGGGCCGATACGTTCTTGTGTCTACCTGAGGGATCTTTGACCCAGAGATTGGCTGGATCATCCTGTAGGGAAGCTATCAATGCCTTTTTTGTGTCCTCCTAAAACAGAAGGCAATTGAACAGAATTATCAATATATCTAGGTAGTCTTCGCCCCGCAAATTGCAGCTTCGTTGGTTGGAGGTTCAGACGGCGAGGGAGAACTGGAGAAGGCAGGCCATCCGACGCTGTCAGGGGCAGCCTCAGCAGCCACTAGGGATGAATTAGGTCTTGTGACGATGGTGCTTCTTCCACATTACAAATAGAAATAATCCAACAACAAGTCATGCGACATATGATGAAAGCTGTTAATTGTGCCATCGACTGATCGAACCACACACAAAGGGCGTTGATCCTGAGGAGAGCATAAGTGCCACATAAACTAGGCAGCTTAAAATTTGACCTAAATGTTTTATTGCATTGTATTGTATTTCAAAACTTATAAAGCACCTCTACCCATTACCCACCAATCAGAGGCGCTCCCAGTGTGAAAGTCCTCGGAAACAAAGGCAAGTTTTAAGACAACGAAAAGCTGTGGCAGGACCACCAGATAGTAATGCAGGAGGAAGCTGATTCCACAATGAAGGGCCAAAACTAACAAAGGAACAAGACTGGGCCATGGCTGTTCTCACTCGAGGAACAAATAAGTCAAGTCGATCAGAGGAATGAAGAGGGCGAAGGGAGCCAGCTGAGGTGGGAAGACGTAATGAGTCACAGAGGTATTTCGGAGCAAGTCCCAGGTAAGATTGGCAAATATGGATAAGTACCTTTAGTTGGATGCGGGCAGTAAGAGGAAGCCAGTGAAGCTGTTCAAACATGAATGTGGAAATATGGGAGAAGCGTAAGAGATGGGCGATTAGTCTGGCAGCTGCATTAAGAACAGATTGTAGAGGGAGATACGGACTTTGGGGCCAACAAAGAGGGAGTTACAGTAATCATTGCGAGAGCAGATGAAGGCATGGACAGTGGAGGTAAAGACTGGACAGGAGACAGATCTTCGGATAGCTTTGAGACGTCGGAGATGGTAGTATGAGCGGGTGAGAGTAGAGATATGGTCAGAAAAGGAAAGGGAACTATCAAGAATGACACCCAAATTAAGGACAGATGTTGAGAAGATATAAGGAGGACAGCTTTGAGCTAAGAGAGGGTAGTCAACCTTGCTAACCATTGCCAAACCAAATCAGTTGGGCCTTTGATGGACTTAAAGAAAGCCGGTTTGAGGACAGCCATGCTTGAAGGTCATGAGAGAGAGCATCAGTTGCGAGCAATAAGGCAGAGTTGAGCAGACGGTACCCATGCACACAGGCCTGGGCATCATCAGCATAGAGATGGAAAGTGATTAAACGTGTTAGAGGAAATATCAGCTGTATATATTGCAGTTCCACTACACCTTTGTGCCCTCTAACTTTAAAACTAGAAATCTCTCCTGCTGTCACTTTCACCGCAGTAGTCACTCTTAACATTAGGATTGACTATTTGCGCCATCTATGCAGGCTTTCACTGAATGCATGCTCTCTGCAGCCACTAGATTTATTTGTGATATCCTAAATTAAGTAGTATGCATGTCTCATATGCCTGCATATGAATGGCTGCCTGTTTGCCAGCATATATCAAGGATTCTGATGCTGGCCTGGCAGTATCAACGAGGCATATCACCTACCTACTTCCACGGGTTTGCAGACAGCAGATATTCTTGTCCCAAAGCCTTTGAAAAGTTTTCCCTATCACCTGCACCTCAACACTGCATCACCATGCATTTTAGTGATGAGGCTACTGTCTGGAAAGACCGTCCTCAAAATCGGCATCTCCTACTGGCCCCCTTCTATCGATGCAGGAAAACTTATCTTGTTCAGTGGATGGACTATGAGTGTCAATGAGCTGATTCTTCTACATGAATGTTCTGATTGAACAAAAGAAGGAATGCACAAATGAATGCCTGTGGGGTAACAATGGGAACCCAATTACTACATTCCTGTTTTGGTTGCTATCTCTGCAACAAAAACATTAATGTAAAAATTCAAGATTTACAGAAGGTAAAAACCTTTCTGTGTGTCAGGCCTGTCACCCTTGATACTCGACCATGCCACCAATGTCTATCACAACAGCTAAGATGTACTTAAGTAGCAGTGTATTATGTGTCTCTCCACATACATACACACATACGTACGTACATACATGCAAGAAACAATAAGAATGAAGTGGTAGCCAATGAGATAAATAAATTGTATTGTTACTCAGAAACATTCTCAAATTCTTCAAACTAGAAACATATAGAGATTTAAAGTGAGACAGAGCACAGAGGGAGCTAATAAACCAAAACTCACATCAATTTCAACGCTGAACATCTTGCGTTTCTTGCGTGAAGCAGGAGATGTATCTGGTGGCACAAGTCCTTTGGCAATGGCCATTACAAACTCATGGCGCTTGCGCTGCACAAGATGAGCCGTCTGAACAATCTTAGTACGTGGTGTGCGCAGATACGGACGAGCAACCATCTCTGACAATGTTTCAGTGCATTCCTCCAGTTCAGTCTACAATCAGTCCCTCCACGTTATATGCTATGCAGCAATAACTAATTATGGTGGCACATTTTTCTGAACACTCAAGTGCATACTCAATTAATTATACACTTATGTCTGCAGATTCACAAAATACAACCTAATCTCTAAACACAGACAAGCAACAAAGTAATTATTGGAATTTGCTGATCAGAAAATGGGCCACAGCTCAAGTAAAAAAAATAAGCAGAATATTAACACTTGAGGCAATCCAAGTGACCTTCCTATTTTACTTTGTGACAATTGCAGGGTTAATGACACATGAATAACAATCAAATTCAATTATTTAAATAATCAGTTAAAATCAAAGTTGGCTAAATTATCAGTCAAAGTCAAAGTTGGCTTAGTCAAAATCCACAAAGTTGGCTAATGATAGAAATACAAGCCACACACAATGAGAATGCTACCTGCATGAACTCAAAGATTGGCTTCTTGTAGCCAGTTTCCTCTAAGTAATAGCCATACACGTAGGAGCACTTGAGGACATGCCGAGCCTTCAGCAGCTGAGTCACTGCATCCTGCACGAACTTAGTCTCCTGGTTTGCTGAGTCATGATCTGTGACAGCCTTTGCCAGCACCATCATCTTCTCCTTGGCTGTGCTGAACAGTGGCACTTCCAGCTGAACAAATCACACATGTCACATGATCAACTGCATCACTATTTAACCTAGATAATGTCTTATGCTTAGTGCACACAGAATCAATCAACAGTCGCTTCAAGAGAATCTGCAGCTGAGAACTGTAATTCACTGCAGAAGTCCAAGTTAAATTCAAAGTCGGGTAAACTGAAGTCAGACAGCATAATTAACACAGATTCAAAATCTCTGAAAAGGAGACTGTAAGTCAAGCTATGTGCTGTTATAGTTTTATATTCTGCTATAAAATATCTTATTGAGTAAGTGTTTAAATAACTTTATTTTTATCAACTGATAGATTGGTAGTTAATCTAGAATGCTTCATCAAGAAAGTATAGTTTTTACTTTGGTCTAGTACATCAGACTTTTGCTATTACACGGGCTGTGTAAAACTGAAATGGTATTTTGTGAACATGTATATGTCTATGTAACTGTTTATTTACAGGTTGTAGTGGGGTAACGTGCGAAGTATGCAGAGCGGAAAGATGGACGTGATACAGGGAGAGATGAAGAAATTAGACATAGCAATCCTAGGATTAAGTGAGACAAGGTGGAAGGGACAAGGACATTTCAGTTGGAATGGATACAGGATAATAATGTCAGGACAAAAAGAGAGAGGAAAAAATGGAGTTGCAATCATGTGTGACAAGTCAAGCGCAAATGCGATAATGGGATATGATACAGTGAGTGATAGAATTTTGAGTGTAAGATTCAGAGGAAGAAAGGTCAACATAACCATTATACAGGTATATGCTCCAACATCGATATCGTTAGAAGAGGAACACGAGGGTTTTTACACCAGCCTGCAAAGTACAGTGGACAGAACTCCGAAGGGCGACGTACTAGTGATCATAGGTGACTTCAATGCGAAGGTGGGTCAATGCACCGGAGGCGATGGAGACACATTAGGTAGTCATGGCCTGGGTGAACAGAATGAAGCAGGAGAAAGACTTGTTGAGTTTTGCAAAGGGAATGGCTTAGGAATTATGAACACTTGGTTCGAACAGCCTAAGAGAAGACTGTACACATGGACGTCACCGAATGGGAAGCATAGAAACCAGATTGACTACATACTGATAAACAAAAGATGGAAAAGCACAATAAGAGATGTGAGAACAAGGCCAGGAGCGGACTGTGGAACTGACCATGAGCTATTGGTAGCAACACTGAGAACGAAATTGAAAAAGATAAAGAAAGGAGATCGATTGATCAGATACGACTGCAAGGGTATCACACTGGAATACAGGATGGAAATAAAGAATCGGTTTGAAGTACTAGAGAGAGATGAGATAGAAGAGGAAGAGGATTCGAACAACCTATGGGAGAGGATGAAGAAAACAATAGTCGAAGTCGCAGATAAGCACATTCCAAAGAAGAAGAAAATCACAACAACGACATGGCTATCGAGAGAAGCCATATGCATGGCGGTTGATAGGAAGGCTGCAAAGAAGGCAGGAGAAAAGGATAAGGTAAGGGCACTGAACAGTGCCTTCCAAAAACAAGCACGGAAAGATAAAGAAATACATCTAAACGAATTATGCAGAGAAATGGAAGACGAGGGAAGGAAGGGACGAACCAAGGAAATGTTCTCAAAAGTAAAGACAATCACGGGAAAATTTGCACCTAGAATGGGCTCAATGAAGGCAGGAGATGGAAATGTAATCTGCGATGAAGAAGGGATAAAGCATAGATGGAGAGAATACACGGAGGAGTTGTATAGGGAAGACAAACGAGTCAAAAAAGAACAAATTGACGTAACAGAGTATGAAAAGGAACCGGAGGTCATGGAAGCGGAGGTAGAATGGGCAATCAGACAACTCAAGGACAATAAGGCACCCGGTCAAGATGGGATACCTATAGAACTGATAAAAGCAGGGGATGATGCGATGATAAAAACAATAACAAAATTGTGCAATCAAATATGGGCAACTGGAGAATGGCCGGAGGACTGGAAGAAGTCGATCTTTATACCTATATTCAAGAAAGGAGATGCGAGGGAGTGTGAAAATTATAGGACGATAGCAATGATATCACACACTAGTAAAATATTACTGAAAATAATTCACAAAAGAATGGAAGGCACAATTGAAAGAGAACTTCCGGTGAACCAGGCAGGGTTTAGGAAATCTCGTGGAACTCGAGACCATATAGCCAACATGAGGTGGATAATGGAGAGACAAAGGGAGTATGGACAGGAGGTTCACATCTGTTTCATTGACTATAGCAAGGCATTCGACTGCATTAACCATGATTTAATGTGGAAAACCCTGCTTGAAATGGGAATTCCGAAACACCTGATAATGTTACTAAAGGGTTTATATGAAGACCAGATAGCGGTGATAAGAACAGAATACGGAGACACTGACAATTTCAGAATCAAGAAAGGAGTGAGGCAGGGATGCATCTTGTCTCCATTCCTGTTTAATCTATATGCTGAAAGAATAATGAGAAAGGCAGAACTGGAGGGGGCAATTGAGGGAGTAAAAATTGCTGGAAAGACACTGAATAACCTTAGATACGCGGATGACACAACATTAATGGCAAAAAGAAAAGAGGATTTGGCAGAACTGATAAGAAGGGTCAGGAGAGAAAGTGAAAAAGCTGGTTTATACTTCAACATAAAGAAGACAAAGGTCATGACAACAGCAGATTGGGATAGTTTTGAGATAGACGGAGAGGAAATAGAGGTGGTAGAAAGCTTCACATTCCTAGGATCACTGGTTGGAAAGGAGGGAAAGTGTGATCCAGAAATAAAACGAAGGATTGCTATAGGGAAAGCTGCAATGACCGGACTGGAAAAGATATGGAAAGACAAACATGTGAGCATAGAAACCAAAAAAAGGCTCGTGAGAGCACTAATCTTTCCTACGGTACTGTACGGTTGCGAGACGTGGACAATGACAAAGAACATGGAAAATAAGGTTAACGCTTGTGAAATGTGGATATGGAGGAAGATGCTGAGAATATCTTGGACTGAGAAAAGAACGAACGAATCAATACGAGAGGAGATTGGAGTTGAGAATGAAGAGTCGTTAAAACAAACTGCGACAAGAATGAAGCTAAGGTTCTTTGGACATGTTATGCGATCTGATGGTCTGGAGAAGGAAATGATGCTGGCGTGCGGTGAGGGGAGGAGAAGACTGGGTCGCCCAAGGAGGAGATGGATGGATGAGATACAAGATGTAACTGGCATGAATTTGGCGGAATTGAGAGACTTGTCATCGAATAGGAGATGGTGGAGTGTGTTCACCAGGACGGTCGCTAGAGCTCCACGAGCTGACAGCACAAGGTGACAAGGTGAGTGGGGTAGCAATAATATGATAACTCGGTATGCTCATGAGAAACAAGTCTACAAGATATTCCCCACAAAGCATCAATGATCGAGTTTTAAAGGGTGCAGAAAATTCCATTTAATGTAAATTACATATCACAATTGTGGTGATTTTAAAAAAAAATTAGGTTGAATATTTTGATTTCTTTATTTTGATTTTCCACTTGCAGGTGCCTTGAATTTTCAACTTTGCTTACAGAATGCTATAGCTAAATTTGTGACAATAAGATATACATAAAACACCTTAAAACAGCTTTTTAAAAGAAACAATACACAATGAAGAAATTCTTGCATTATTTCAATATTTAATACAAGGTTGTGTTTGCTTCTTTCTGCTGTGCTGATTCTGCTTAGCAAACTGAAAACAGACTACAGAGCTGCATGCTTTCTACAGGCTCTATATCCTGGGTTTCTAACCATCTCAGAGCAGCCTCTAGGCCCGCTACAGGTTGTCTGCTTAACCTTCCTCCTTCTATTACATCAAATTTACCAATAGGCCTAATTAAGTCAAGCAGTCATCCTGACAGCCTTAACTACTTTCACAACAACTATATAAATGATGAAGCTAGTAGAATAAAGACGAACTTGCATATACAGGTTGGAGAGTCCTATACTAGAAAAAATCTTACAGAAATACAAAGCCAATGCCATGTAGCAGCTAACTTGGTATACTATGCAACTGTTTGATCAACTATCAGGCAGGCAAACAATGAGAAACTATGGATCAATGCAGTGAGTATGTAAGAATATCTGCGCCATAAAGATTTCTTCCAAAGATCAAGTGTGTGTATAATTAGATTTTTGATTCGTAGACAAGACTACATTATACCCAAATTCATGTCATATCAGCACAAGTTATAGCGAAGGTTCAATGTGTATATAAGCATCTTTTCAGTAGTTTGGTAAGCAACCTGGTCCTTTATCGTCCACTCATTCACGACTATCACGCCCATATTGTACTTATTATACTGGATGCCTATTGAACAAAGAATCTAGTTTCTGTCTTATAGTTCCCCAAGTACTTCAATTCAAATCAGCCAACCTACCTGTGTTCCACGGTCACCTCTCAACCCAACAAATATTGTAGTCAACCAATGGATACAATGTGACTGTTACTGCACCATGCACCAGGATAGTGTTGGGTTCCTGGGAATTCTCAGTTGCTAGTTCAAGACTTTGGAATTCACTTCTCAGTTCTATTTGTTCTTTCAGTTCTTTGAAGTCATTCTGGTCTAAACTCATCTAAGTGATTTCACTTCTTGATTCTCTTACCTATCAGAGTTTTAACCTGGCTTCTCCAACAGCTTATCATTTCTGATTACGACTTCCTTTGAAGCAACCATCAGCTGATGCCTTGGGCATTATGACAATTGGTGCTGTAGAAGTCATTAGGTTAGATTAGTTTTGGACTAGCTTCTAACTGAAATAGCCTAGAACTAGCTTTGCAACTGTTGTTGTTGCTGCAGGCTGTTAGGTGGCTAAAGATTAACTTGAGATTTAGAGGTTGCTGTAACATGGCTCAAGCCAGCAACTCTGTGCCTTCTGCAATTTTCTGATTGACAGTGGTAAATTTGTCTGTCATACCAGTTGGAAGTGAATTACATGTACATTGCTGTAAACTGGTGCACAAGAGAAGAAGCACAGCTTGAGCAGGGTTCAGAAATATTTTATTGCACACCATCCAAGACTGCACATAAGCAAAGAAAGAAGCAAGTAGTTCAAAAATGGAAGTAGGTGTGGAAATGTCACAGAAAATTAGTAATCGGGTGTTGCCAGAGATAGCATGGTACATAAAGACTCCTCTAACTGGCTCGCTAGTCGCTACTAATGAAGCCTTATAAACTGTCACCACTATTACAGATGGACTGGTTACCAATCCTCCTCCTCCTCCTCATGTACTGAGTCTAAACTAACTCCCTAGCATCTCTGAAAACATATTGTCACCATGACATTATAGCTTTCCAATTCACATCCTTCTCCACATCATCATCATCATCTTCAGTATCAATTTCTATTCTTGCCATCATCATAGATATTATCATCATAACACATTGCATATTACTCATGTCAGCCAGCAAAGTGGCAAAGTTTTAACTCATTCATGCATAAAAAGACATTACTTTTTCAATCTGTAAAAGAGATCAGTGGAATCCGTTCTAAAGAAACGCATTCCAAATACACATTTTTCATTCAGTATCTGCACATAGACTAAGAGTTAGTCCAATAGATGCCATCAACAGCTGCTGGAAAAGACTTGTCTGAGTAGTTATTGACAGTAACATTTGGAAGTTTAATTTGTTGATATTCATTTAACAGCTAAAGATCTTACTTTGTAACTGTTCTCATGGTTTTTGAATCTTGTGTAATAGTGAACAAATCTGTTCAATTCTTGCATTTTCTTGTTCTTTGCCTCTGCCTAAAATACACAAGTAAAGAAATATGTGAGCATAGGTTAGTTCTGAGCAAGATTACA
Organism: Allolobophora icterica; assembly: GCA_963556255.1. NCBI lineage: Eukaryota > Metazoa > Annelida > Clitellata > Crassiclitellata > Lumbricidae > Allolobophora > Allolobophora icterica. The sequence continues at coordinate 38,980,399 of OY744609.1, read as the reverse complement.
TAACACTTTCTGTCTAACAAATGAAATTGAGCTCAAATACAATTATTTATATAAACTGCCATCTAATTGCAATCTAAAATTTGTGTGTATACCATTGGACAAACCTCTGATTTGAGCATATCTTGGTGTTCTTCCACCTTCTTTACAACCTCATAGCGATTGCATCTGAAATATCCACCAGTGGCCGTGCTGTGCTTCTTCCAAGGCTCCAGACAAACCCAACAGAAGTCATGTTTGCACTGCAACACCAGACACACAGCTTTTAAATTAAATTATAGACTGATTCTAAGCACTACAGTAGATAACGAAACTGGCCAATACAAAAAGCTGGTGTAGCTGGTAAAGACTGGGGCAGCAAACAGAGTCTATGTGCTCAGCAAAGTCAACTCTAAGTCAAGAATGCTCCCAAGGTCACACACAGAAGGGAAGAAGCTAGCTACGAAGAGAGAAAACACAAAACTGCAGAAAAGGTGCAAGGCTGCCAAAACCCAACCCTGGATGTAGGCCCAATGGGACTGCTAAGGCTAAATATGCACCCTCAATAATGCATCTTTCAATCGTTGTTATAAACTCTGGCAAACCAGTTACTCATGCCAAAACGATTTCAAAGGAAATAGTTTCGAATTCGATGGACCTTCCACGGCAGAATGCTATTGTATACCTATGATCCTAATGGTTTTATAGCGCCATTTCAACGCTTTCATAGTACCATTGATACAACTGGCCATCTTTGCATCTTATTTTTCCTTCCACACACGCCTAGTCACATACGTTTCCTTATGTAGTAAGGTGAAACGCGTAAAAGTTAAAAGTAAGTACAAAAGTAAAGTCAAAAGTATGTAGAAAAAATATGAATCCACCTATATCAGTCATAAGTACACAGGTGCAGAAGCCACCTCCGCGGGTGGTCTAAAAATTGTCATTTGTCCATAGCGAAACCATCGATAAACAACTGTTATTAATAGGTGGGAAGAAATTATGAATCCAGATAATTCAGGATAGAAAAAAAATCAGTTTACCGATTCGGATTTCGGTTATGCCCTAATTTGCGCTGACAGTTGAAGGGTGTAAGGCATCCTAGAAATAGCTTGCTACTGACAATGCTATAGAAATTGTCATAATTATATTAACAATTACAAAGCTGGCCATCATGCATACTGGTTCAGAACAATGCTTTCAGAGGTTCAGAGCAAGGTAACTCTAGCTACATACAAATCTGAGAATCTGGATAACAGATGCTATTAGATGCCATAAAAAGGATGAGAAACTGTATGGATGGCACTGATGGCGATGCTCATATTGGTTTATATGACTAGCAGCCAGACGGAACAAGTGCTGATGTTGAATTCATTCATTCATTCATTCATTCATTCAAAAATTTAATATAGCGCACCTTCAAGAAACCTACTCAGAAGCGCTCCCAGCCCAGCCACGGCAATAGAGATTAGATTAGAATGGATTAGAATGGATGGAGGGTGCTTTAGATATATCTAAATGATTATCACATCTAATATAATCTAATCTGGAAAGTTCTGGAGCACCATCCATCATCATAATGCATCAGTTGATGATTGCTTCTAAGAAAACAGTGTTCCCAGTGAACAGAAACAGTCAGGATATGTGGAAGGCCTAAGACCCAGAAGACAGGCCGCACAGCAGACCATAAGCAATATCACAAAGATTAAACTTACACCTTGATCTAAATGATATCACAAAAACGGCCTAACAGGTAGCAAATTCCAGAGTCTTGGGCCTGCAACTGAAAAAGACCAGGAACCCAGTACAACCCTGGCTCAACAAAATTATATATTCCTCTTAGCAAGTCCAATATTTGTGAACCTGATGGGTAAGAAAAGATTAAAATAAGCACGATGGATATCAGATATTACTTTGGAAACTATCAGATACGTCTTAAAATTGGATTCCTGTTCAACAAGAAGTTTTTGACTGATTGATTATTCGTTTATTGTCATCGCACATTGACACACTGCAACATGGTACAGTAAGCAAATTAAGAAAAATATAGGAAATACAGTAACTAGTGATCTCGACTGTTTAGAGTAACTAATCATCGAGAAAACTAAAATATAAGACTGTTTACACAAAAGTAAACGAATGGCAGCTGTTCCAGGTGCACCCTTTGGTTTATATGTTCAGTGCTCAGAAAACCAGCACAATGGCTGTAGTATTGGGCTAGCTTGCTCAAATTTGGGAGTTTTTAAAGTTCCACCAAAGGAGATTTGAAATAAGTGTAATTTGCGCAGATTTATCTTTGTGATGCCATTCGGAAACGAGTCACAGTAATCACAGATACTAGAAACTAGTGTTAGCTAGTGGAACCAACGCATTCTGAGGTATATGAGTTTAGTCTTATTCTGTGGTTGTCTCGTGTATGAAAGTGAACAGATTTACAAGTGGCTTCGATATGTTCTGAGAAGGAACCAGAATTTTCTGGGCTAGGATTTCACGGCACAGCATATGGCTTTTGCTGTGATTGGTCTATCACTTTGAAACAGTCTTCCACCTACTAATCACCCTCAGATGGCTGTGGGAGGTAGGACTGTTGCAACTTACCATAAAACTCACCTATGTGCATGGGGCTGCCAAGCTGGGAGCACTCTTAAGTAGTCTGTTCTGTAAGAAATGCTGTATAAATTGACTAATACGATAGAGTGCAATGGAATGCAAAAGTGTACAGGTTTGAAGTAGTCATAACAAGCTACAAAAGACATTTTCATTACCTGTAACCTCAGTTGAGGCTTGGATTGAGAAATCACCTACAAAATGCTCAGTAATATAATGAGACCATGAATTGACTAACTCATTTTGAATTAAACTGTTAAAAACTGTATCGATTGCTAGCATCACTGCTATTAAAAAGAATTAGAATGATTCAAATGAAGCACATAAGAAAATTACAGACAGACCATAAGCTTACCTTGGAACACTTCATATGGTTACATCCTTCATTCTTCTGAATTGGAGATTTGCAGTTGGAACATGGTTTGGAATTGGTCACAAGCCACAGGCAGTTGGCAGAATTCTCAGTCTCCTCATCAGTACCAGTCACTACAGTTTCCAACAATATTCTGTTACAGCAGAGTAATGCAACAAACTATAGTACAGCCGACAGGTAATGAAACATAAGATGATTACACGTGTATGATGATCATCAATTGCATCTTTGAGAGGTTTCTAAAAGATGCTAACCAGACAAATAAATAGATACATACATACATGCCTTTGCAGCTCTGAGAGTTATATTACATCATGGCAATGGATCAAGTAGCAATCTCAATATTTAATGTAAATGCATTGATACTGCTGTAAAGTACTATATAACTATTCCATATTCAGCCGTGTCTTTTTGGGTCATTAAGAGTTTGGCAACAATTTCAATATGCCTGAATAAGACCAATCTACAACCTCAATACCAGTTTTGTGATTCCTAAACATCTTTTTCTTACAGGGATTAATAAATTCTACTTCACCGAAACTGCTCTTGCCTTCACAATGGACAACATTGTCTCATCTACCGATACTGGAAAGGCATGCCTTTCAACTCTGGCAACTTCTTTCCACACTCAGGAAAGATTCATTGTCCCCAAGACTGCCTTAAACTGGCTAGCTTCTTACCTCCGCAATCAGTCACAGCACTGTTACTGCTCGGTCTGACTCTTCTGTCTGCACTGCTGGTGTTCCATAGGATCTGTTATTAGCCCTTACTAGTTACAATCATCACTTCACCAATCAGCTGATGCATGGCCAATCACTTTGGAGTCCAATTACTGCAGTATGTCAACAATACTCAGCTTTACATTGCTCTGTCACACACTTATTAGATTGCCAAGGTAAAGCTTGAGGAGCGCCTCCCTTCTGTGCAAGCATGGTTCTGCTTCAGTGGTTTGGCCATAAACCCTAATAAAACTGAGGCGATCAAGTTGTCTCACCCACCTGGGTTCTCTTCATTCCTATTCTAGCAATAATCTTGCTGGTACTGCTGTTCCACTATCACACACTATCAATACACTTGGTGTACCTGTGGACAGTAGTCTCACATTTTGCCCCACATAACAAACTTTGCAAATCTTGTTTTTAACCACATAAGGGTGCTATGTCACACTAGGTCAGCTCTAACCAAAGACATGTCACATACCACTCCTGTTGCCTTGATTACACCAACTCTGTTTTTGCAGGTATCTCAGATCTTGAATTCAACAGGTTTTAATGCATAAAAACTCCTTAGCTCACACTGTTTTTGCCTTCACATCTTCATACACACTCTTTAACCAGCACGGGCTTCCTGTAGAATTCAGAATAAGATTTAAACTGGCTTGTCTCACCTATAAAATCCATAATGTGAGAACTCCTACCTACCTTCAACCACTGGTCTCTCCTTACATTCCTCAGCACAGCCTGCAATCTTTTGTTACAATTCTATAAGCTCAGCCACGATGTAGAACAGTCATGGGCTCTCGTGTATTCCAAGTCGCTCTCCCCAAAAAGAATGGAACTGACTACCAGTGTTTCTCCAAAGCTCAAAATCTTTTTCCACCTTCAAAAACACCTCAAACAAAACTCAGTATTTCTCACTGGCTCATAGATATCTGGATAACTAAGTGCTCTCACCTGACTTCAAAGTAATGTGCCTTAGATTTGCACATCTGTGTGACTACACACATTAAATTTTTTATAATAATAACAATAGTAGTAGTGGTGCTGGTGGAAGTGGTGATGGCAGTAGCAGCTTTTAAATTCCATCTTTTCCTGATAATTATTTAACTCCAAGGCTCCCTGACTTCTTGGATCTTGATTACCGTAGGTATATTTAAAGGAGAATGTAGTTGTAGCGCCACCCTATATTAAGAGTGCTTAGTGTTATGTTCTACACCCACGACTACTTTAGTTCTGTTTCATCCTGTCTATACTGGGCAAGGAAATGCATAGGCCTAACTATTTGACTAGGGAAATGAACATAGAACACCTGTGTATGCATTTAAATGTATATGAATATAATGTCTATATCAAAGTTAAAGCATGTAACAGTTCAATGTCTAGTTATCTTATGTCTACTTTGCCTTATTCCCTACCTAGCCAGCATCTTTGCTATCTAGATTTTATTGCCTATTGCTACCTCCCAGTAAGACCCTTTAGCATGGAATGTTCTCACAGTTTGTTCCTCGTGGAAATGCTGTCTTTCACCCGTTTGTTCATCTGATGAGTTTGCAGATCAGTTCGCAAATCGCCTTGTTTCTCCCTCGTCGAAGCTCGACTATCCACCGTTCTCGTGACTTCTCGTAGCGTGATGTCTCTCTCGAAGAGACCGTCGTTACAACCCGAGTGTACGTTTTACTACTCCAGAGTAACGTACACTTCACTCGCGGAGTAACTCCTTAAGTCCGTTTGACAAGATCGTTTCGCAAATGTCGACTTCCTATGACGGAAAGTCACGCCTCGCAACGGTTTGTTACGAGAGCGTTTCACTCGAATTATTCGATCCTCGCTGTCAAACGTCTCGACTTATAAACTCAACTGCATCGATCGTTTCGCAAAACCGATCATACCGACTAACGATGCCCTCATCGACTTAGTCCAACATCCACCGAGTCGATCCACTCAAGATTTCTAGAACGTCTTGTTCAGTTGAAATCAAAAATCGAACTGCCGCATCTCCACGCCACGTCACCACGGTTGCTTGGTTATCGAGTCGTCAGCCGCTTCGCCATAACGGTTTTTTGATCAGCTGTTCGTCCTGACCAATGAGGCGAGTCCACATCGTCTGCTGTCCTTTGCGTAGATATGATGAACCCCTCTATCTAATATTAATTAATCCCTACAATGCTGGCTTAGCTGCTGGCATTTTAATTAAGTTACATTTATGTAGCTCTACTATCCTACATTATATAATCTAAATAGATTCTTCTCTACACTATAACATCTTATAGCATGTTGTGTAGCTGGGAATCATTGTGTGGTTTGGGAGATCATTACAGTAGTTTTACCTCAAACCAACCACTGACTGATGCCTGACATATTGCAATAATGGTGCTATGGAAGTGATGCTAGTGTAATGTTTACGAAGTCTTTTCTAGCAGTTGAAAAAAAGGACATACTTTCTTAAATACATGCATACTTTGATGTTACTGTTAAGTGACATAAAGTGAAAGTGTCATACATTCCTCAGGCTTCACTTCTGCAATCTTCTGATGCCAATTCTTCCAGTTTTCACAGCTGGCTGGTTCATGTGCCTCACCAAGGCACTCCCTAAAAAGCAAATAACTCATATAACAACTACTAGGGCCAGACTTAACTCTGTAGCACCACTAGTGCAATTCCACAGGCATAGAGAAAAGCACTATACTAGCTAACATCACAAGAAACAAGTTTTATAAACCCCTGCAAGAGTAGTTGGCTGAAAGTCCTGTCTATGACAGGGGTGCAAAATTTGGATGAAAGAATTTGTCCAAAGCGGTAGAACTGACCACCGTAAGCCCTCTACCAGAAATTTTGTCTGCAAAAAAGGTCACGAATTTACTTGAATGCGCATGGTTAGCTAAGCACACACACTGGGGGACGAAAGTAACTTCTCTTGATGTAATTCTTTAAGGGCCAGCCACAACGTTTTTGATGATGCAGAACTTTCCACAAGGTTGAAACAACAGTGTGGCTAACACATGATCAGCAGGGAGCATATAATCCCAGTAACTTGGTTGATGATAGTCCGCATCATGAAGGATGGGAAGGGCTCGGGCACGAAGCTAAAACTCAGCACCACCCAGCGGTGGACTGGGTTTGCAAGAGATGTCTGCGAGGAACACCTTGGGCAGCTTCCCCCACTGCCACTTGTCACTGCCACCTATCAGATAATTCATGGACCACAGGCAGCACATGCCCTCACTTGAAGGGCATCTGGCATTGCCAACACTGTGATAGACAAGAAGAAGAAGGTAACACACCAAAGCTACGAGGTTGAGGCGCTGCTTAAAGGGTCTAGGCTCAGATGTGAGGCCACTGGTGAATGCTGTCCAATCGGTAAGAGCTCTAGGCTAAGCTTTTCACAAAAATTGGCTTCGTTGAGCTATGCCTTCAAAAAACATTGCACTCTGCTGCTCATGATTGAATCGCCCAGTAGTAAGTAAGTAAGTAAGTAAGCATATTCTTTATTACACCATTAGCAAACGCACAATGGGACAGAAGCTAGAAGCATTGATTGTAAAACATTGAAGTAATAATAAATCGAAATAAAAATGATAAAATAAGTAATTAAAAAAGCAAGTGTTTTCTTATCATTTATGCAGTAATCTAGCAATGTAACCCTTCCCCGTCAAAGGATCACATCGTGGTATCTCGCGATTATGCCGGCGAGGTCGAAGATAATATCCGGTAGATCGTATCGGAGGGAGCAAATCATGGAGGACATGCCCTGGGTTCTGAAGGATTGCTGCAAAGAGAGCATCGTCCGCCTTAGAACACAACAGGTCAAATGTAGGAGTATCAGTTGGCAGATACCCTTGTCGCTTAAGCTTACGTATCAAGGCAGAGAGACGTTCTCTCTCAAGACCATTGGAAAATCCCCACCAGACTGGAGATGAGTATAACATTCGTGCCACTGTGGTGGAACGTACAACATCATGAAGGCGGCTTCCAGTTAATCCATGCGAAACCAGGACTCGCAGAGCAAAAAAGGATTGTTTAGCTTTACAACAGATGTTGTTAATGTGCGAGGAGAACCCAATTTTTTCAGAAAGAGTGACTCCCAAAATTTTTATTTCATTTACACGTACGATCCCAGCAATGGGCGGAGGGGTATCTAGAATTTTGGTTCGAGGACGCCTTATTATGATTTCACAAGACTTACTATGATTTAAGCGCAAGTTGCAATTTCTGGCCCATTCAGCTATGTGGGCAAGTTCAGAGTCAGTGGTCGTTATGTTTGAGGCAGTGGGTGGGTGTTGGTAGGATGGCCACATGGTGGGGTTTCTCTCACCACATGATGTGGTCTGTCATGCAAGGCTGGCCTCACACTGCTAATTTACACCTGCTACAAGTCCGTCAACTACTATGGCATATTGCATAACTGAAATCCGGATCGGTAAACCGATTTTACTGATTTTTGGACTATCCGGAATTATCCAGATCTGAAATGTCTAACTTGCAGAGTAATAATAGGTTTTTTCGATGGTTTTTCTATGGACCAATAACAAGGCCACTAACATAAAACTATAATTTTGATTGGTACTACTTACTAGAGCCGTGAACAGGCCCCAGAATAACCGGGCAATTTATAGGCCATTCACATATAATTATAATTTTGCAAAGGGTCGCACCCGGGCCCTTAAATCAATTCCCGAAACCTACCCTGTATCTGCTAGAGGCCACCTGGGCCTGTGACCGTTAGGCCTGTCAATCAGTGAAGAAATATATCGCGGTATAGGGAAGGGGTGACCATCTTACCACCTGTATCCGATGCTAAGCCATTAGCCAATGATGACTAACTTGGAATTAGGCCATAGTGCATAGATTTATTACTAATTGTAATTGACAAATAATGGCCTATACAATCCGGTATCGGCAAAAAACCAAAATCAGTAATGCCTTATCACCTACCATGCACAATGCAACTTGCAAAAGCAAAAACTACCATATTTGACAGACTGAAAACTGCACATAAAACAAACAGACCATCACGATTTTTACAACTCATTGAACCATATTGTATCAGGAAACATAAGAAAAAATTAAATACTAAATTTTTTTTAGCAATTTATGTTTTCTCCATGATCCCCTTGCCAGATTTGGTCAACATTTGGCAGCCTATATCCAGCAGAAATGAATACATACATTATAAGCAAGTGAAACTATGTCCAATAATTGCCAGTCACACAGACAGTCTACATATAAAAAACTGAATGCATTGTGCCTGGTAAACATTGAAATATTGATCACTGTAAACTGCCCAATTTAGAAGTAAAATGAATTTGAAGGTACTTTTGACAATTACTACAGTTGACATTTCTTAAGGGGTCATTGAATCCACAACATCTCAGAAAGTATTTTAACTTTTGGTCCTTTTCCATCGAATACATTTGCAATACATGTTTAAAATTTCAGCCAATTCTGAGATGTAGAGCGAGGACATAGCTCTGCCTTGGTTGAGTTAAGTTACCTTGCCTTTACAGCTTAATGTGCGTCTGCTCCTAAGGGGACATACATGACATCATGACCAGCCAAACTGTAATGTGTATTGTGTAATCAGTCCATAGTTCCTATAAAACAATGTTACTTGGGCTGTAGAAACGATCAGCTATTATGCACTTGCAAACTAGCTATCCAACCTTTAAACATGGATTCTATGACATTAAATGCCATTTTAACCAGATGATGTTAGGAACTAATGCAATAGAAAATGTAAATCTTACCAACAGAAGGTATGACCGTTTCCACAGTCGACTGCATGCGATGTGTCACTTGGACTCTGTGCGTTCTTAGAAGCACGAAATGTCGGTGAGAGGAGATTATCTGCATCTGGCAACCTCACAGCTCGACCACAGCCTGGGTATGGGCACCACTTGATACTGGGGTTACTCTCCACAAATGCCTAACACAACCATTATCATTGTTCTATCAGTTTGATTATTTCAGATATTGTCAACAATAAATCATCATTTGTCCCATGCCCAGCAGGCTAGTGTAACATTTATCCAATATAAGGCAGTCTTAATGATGAAAACAGGAATGGCTGCTTTGGTTGCCTACATAAAGACACATTCAATTTAAAATCCCAGAAAGATCTGTACTTGTGGCCTTAGACCTCTGCTCTGCAGCGCAAGGTGACATGGATTTTCCTCAATCCCATACTTCACACTACATGGTAACTTACCATGGGCAAGCCTTCATTCTGGCAACCTGCCACATTAGATCCTAGATCTTTTGCAATTGTCACTGTACTTGTAATCAGAGAATTATATAACATATCTTCATTACAGACTCATCACAGGCACTCCTGACCTGATAAAGCAATGCTACAACTGAGAAAAATGGTTTTCAAGTGCTTGCAAAACACAGACAAGACTAAGAGCTCATGTCTTAGCTTGGTAGGCAATTTCTGGTCAAGAGATATCCAGATTTAGATCTAAAATGAGCCAATTCTGAACTGGAGCACTCTCATCATCACATGATGTTGAGACTTGCTTCTAGCAGCTATTCTTGCAGCAAGCTGGTGCCAACTGAGTATCATCTGCTGGACCAATCGAACCCAGTGCAATTCAATCAGACTGAATTGTGCAGATTGGTAAGTTTCACTTATTGGCTGCCCAATCGGCCAGCTGAAAAACTTGCAATGTCCACTGAAACTGATCTGCTTGGTCAGTCTGATCAGATGAAATCAGTTTGGTGTATAGCCTCCTTAACACAGTTATTGCCATCCATTTTGATAAGATTGCATTCTAGTAAAACTCCAGTACCAAGAATTATGCCTACTCATCAAATCGATTATTTTACCACTATGCAAATTTAGTGACTCATGATAAAACTAACTAGTCCCAGTTCATGAGTGCTTTCACAGCAGCTGGGTCAAATATCTGGAATTTTCTCTCTGTGCCCATTTGCTCTGCTAAGTCTCTGTGATTGGTCTGGACATGTCTTGGTGCACCATTGACTAATATCTTGTGCGTTAAAACAGTGGTGCTCTAAAGGTCATAAGACTAGAGTAGATTAACGTACCTAATTACATTCAAACACTGTAACAGTGTTGGCTTCAAATGAATGATGCATTTGCATTAATAACAACAAAATATTGACCAACCTTAATATCAAACTGTAAGTAACGGCGGGCCATGTCGCGATCGACTAGTGTCTCAATAAGATCTACTGGTACCAGTCGATTACACTGGTATCCCGGGCATGTGATGTTGTGAGCTTCTCCTTCAATTATTTTTCCACTGAGATACCTACAAAACCAAGAGATAAAGACCTTTACAGACCAGATTAACTTAGTGACGTATGACTTTTATGGATCTGCAGAAAAACATGCAAATCTGAATACTAATATAACACAGTACAGTACACTAAAAAGTAAATAAAGCATAATAGGGTGGAAATAATACTGTGATTTAAATCTATTAAGTCTATAAACAATGAATGTCAAAGTTGTCCCCAGAGCAGCAGACACTCACATTTTCCAACATGAACGACAGAAGTGGTGATCGCATGACATCAGGACAGGAGGCTCCACTGTTGAAATCGAACCAGTACATATATCACACTGTAACAAATAAAACACATCGTCATGCATTTTAGTTTCCAGTGTGGAAACTAACGACATCTTATAGCTGCCAAGGCCGTTGACACCATCCTCCTTGTTTATCCAGGCGTGGGACTGCAGCTTATACAGGTCTCATTATAAAATAATGTTCAAAGAATACAGAAAATTATATAATAACTACAGTAATGTCAATTGGCAAATTTTATGTAATGAGGAAAAATAATCGGAAATTTGGCCGATTATTTCTTAAAACATTGTATTATAGTAATATATTGATTAGAATCAGGTTAGCAATTAAAAATATAAATTTATGGAAATATACTCATAAATAAAATAATAAAAAAACAGGAACAAATACGCAAGCATTTCTGCACTTAGTGAACACCTCGACTAAATCATAACTTTCCTTTCCTGGCTTTCAAATCTGTGAAGTTGTCAATCACTTCATCAAAATCAATACCTTTTGCCAACTCATTTTCAATTGATTATATTGTAATATCGGAAAGCCTTGACTGTGCCATGGTAGATTGCAAATAGTTCTTTATAAGTCTCAGCTTTGAAAAGCTTCTCTCAAATGCCTTCTCAGCCTTGGTATTTCTATTAACAGTGCACTCTCAGACAGACAGTTCATCAGGGCTCTGGGACATTCTAAGCTTGGGGCCATTACCCATTAAAAAGAGAAAATAATTAATGAGATAGTTATTTAAAACTGCAGTTAGGTAAAAAAGAAAGTATTAAACATCATCATCAATAATCCATGGTTCAAGTCACATTAGTAGTCCAAGACAAAACTAAAATACTTCTTGAAGATTTTGAAGACATTCATCACTGTTCACTTCATCAAAGAATTTCTTTGTGCATCTCTTTCTAACAGCATTAAACTTCCATGTAATCTTCCAAATAGCTGAGATTGCTGTAGCTGTAGTAATGATAGTTTCCCATGAATCACGCATGTAAGTCAACTCACCAAATGCCACGGAGAGAAGTCTGGTAGCAGCAGATTCCGTATGTCAATTTCGATTGACTGAAGTACACGAGATGCACTGTCAATTGTCAGTAACAACCATTCCCGAATGATAATAAACACTATGAACTGAAATTTCTCCATGTTATGCTTCAAAACAGTGTCATCACTTCTCTCCTTGGAATCTTTGCTCTCAAGGCAAATTATTGTCAGAACTTTCAGAATGTCAATGTATCTATTCTTGACAGCTGTTACTGCAATTTTCTAGATGTCCATCTTGTAGTACACAACTTTTCAACTTCAGTTTTATGTGATGCAAAGTGCACAAATGGAACTGGAGAAGTTGCTTCACTATCATGCATGACATCTCTGAACAGCTTCTGTATGCCACCTGTAGTTCTGCTCATGACAGATCCTTGTCCCCTGATTTTCTTTAATTCCAGACCGAGAGCACAGAGGTATTCACCAACAGTTTTTTTAGTTAAAAGCTTGGGGTCCCTGGACTTTGTCCACCTCGTTATATGGTTTTTACTCCACTGATGCCAGGACTTCTACACTCAGTGAGGGACTGCTGGGGTTAGTGTGAGTCAGTTATCAGTTATCTGAGCACTGTTCGCTTACTGATTAACCATTAGATCTTAATGATTTTAATTTCCAGACCTTGGAGTTTATCCATTGCTGACTTAACGGCCTAACAAAAGGAAATGACTGCTTCCCCAAGTCCCGCTGTGGCACCTTCTTTACTTAAAAGTCACATTCACCAGGAGTCCAGGACTGTTGAATTATAGGATCTACCAACCCAGGCATGTGTCTTTAATAACGTCTTCATTATTATCATTATTATTATTCATTGTGGTAGGTGCAAAAGGCCTGGAATGGTCTTCCAGTCTAGATAAGTGCACAGAATCTCTTGATCAGTTCTACGGTCTTCTTAAGACTCTTTCTTTTTGCAAATCATATGGTAGCTGACACAGTTTTGCTTCTCAAGATTCTGTAAATCAACCTTGAAATTGCTTTGCTCCTGAACAGTGCTGTAAAAATTGTCTTCTTTACATGATATTGGGCAAAAAAATAATGCACAGAACAGGAAGTTGAGGTATAGTAAATTATTATAAGGTCCAATAAGCACACATATTTATGCATGTCTACCAACAACAGTCATTAGAACTAGAGCAATTTCACAGCGGAATATGGAACTAAATACCAGGTACACTGGTGTGTGGCTATCTTGGTCTTGGTAATCAACCATTTCTGGTTAATAAATATTCTGGAGAGAGTCCTTACCATCGCATCAGGCAACGAAGGACCAAAGCCGATGGAAGGACTTCCGAGGTCATGATCCACTATTCCCTTTAATGCATCTATAACTGGGGCAATGCCTCGGTCACTGTACAGTGTGATTGGGGGAGTTACACCACACTTCTCACAACAAGCAATTGGATCCTTAATCCAAGATTCCAGCAATGTTTCCCTTGACCACTCTACAAGAAAAACAGTTGTATATAATGTCCACATGCTTGCATATTAAATTTCGTCAGTGACAAATGAAAGAAGGTCTGATAAATTCAAATATGACATAAAGAGAATTCTACTCAGTCACTTTTACCAGTAAGTATTACAGCAGTTCAGTACCAATCTTAAATTATCATTAATGAATTTAAATTAGTTCTAAGCCATGAAGAACAATAGTACAGTGAATAATCACAATAGCATGTAATCCAAAAATGACAAGGCAGGTTCTTACACATATAAATTCTCATATGCTCATTGCTCATATTTGAGTTCTGCTCAAAAGAACTTCAACAAAGCAACAACAATAGAAGCAATAACAGACATAAAAATCACCATGGTTCCTGAGAAGAGCCTCAGCAGTGAAGAGTGGAACATGCAGCATATCAGAAGTCTCAACAAGCAGCTGATCCTTGGCTTCCTGAAGATCCTGAGCTCTAAGTCCACTGTACCCCTACACACACACATAGCTCACAAGTTACTCATCTGTAAACAACATCTACAATTCAAATCACCGGCCACCCTGCAAGTTCTTCTGCTCAAAGTGCGATCCACAGTTAACAGAAAAAAGTCTTTAAAATTATGTTCCAGTCATTACCATCAATTGAAATAAGCACAACTGAATTGGGATCTTGCTGATGGAACATGTGGTCGCCACCCAATTTCATTTGCAAAGAATGTGTACTTTTATTGGATTTTAAGCTGTTTGCTTGCAAATGAATGTCATAACATAAGAGAAAATTGTATAAAGTGCAACTTCAAGAAAAAACTCATCAGCACTGCTCCTGGCCAAGCAGGGAGGTCCTATGATGAAACAATACAGACTTCACGCACTCATGGAACAAGGAAGGTGACCTGTAGACTAATCAGTTCACTTCTGATTTTAAAAGGAAGACTATTCCACGATACGAGGCCAACAATGGCAAAATTTATGTGCTGCGCAGTGGATGACCTAGCCCGACGAACAACAAAAATACCATGTGCAGTAAGTGTTATTAAATCATAAAAAATGAGAAAATTCCACATGGTTGACTCGGCAACCATCACAGTTGCGGACTTGGACACAATATACCTGCGAATTTGGATGATTTTAATAACATCTACAATCATCGCATAGCAGCTGCCACGTGGTTAGTAACAACTAGAAACGAACCATCTGGAATTTCCACGTGCTTTTTCCTGTACGCCTTCAGAACTGGACTATAAAGATTCCAGCAACACAACATCTGTTACCAAGAATATTACAGATGCCATTTTATGGGGCACTATACATTGTATATGTAAACTTTGCCGCATAGGCTACCAATGAACTCGCCATTCTTCAAACAGTTTACCACCTTGAAGCGAGCGTCAGAAGTGCTCATAGTAGCTGCTAATAGCTGACAGGCCATTTTGGGCTTTTCCTAATCCAACAACAGTAACATTTACATAAACTGTCTATTTAACTTGCACATGGTTGCTTACTTATATTTTCACCCTGGGCAGGAATCATGCTTAAAACCAAATGACTTGAAATTTAAAAGCTGACTGTGTTGCATAAATCTTCATTAAAATAAAGTTTTGAGGCAACTGATTTATCAAGGAATCCCTAACACTAAACATAATAATAATATACAAGGTATGGTTGTTTATTCACTTGTGTATCTCATATTTGGTTTCAGCTTACACATCTGAACCAATTTATGGCTAATGCAATGGCTAATGCAATTTATATGTAATGCTTAATTCAATGGAAATTTATTCAAGAAAATATCTTTCTTTGGTATGCATGTTGAAACTGATCAAAAAGTTTGGTTTTGAATAAAAACTGCAGCACTTCTTGGAGACCAACAGTGAGTCAACAGTTTTCAAAATTCTATCATGGCAAATGCAAAATATGGCCATTCACAGCATTTGGCAAAATCCTACCAAATTTTTGTAGCAGTATAAAATAACAACGGTTTTTGGTGTAGTTAACACCAGATTTTGGAAGTGGTGCTGAACAAGTTCAGATCAGATATGCAATAGGCTAATATACCACCTTCTTGGTGGTCGGCCCGACCATATGGAATGGCTTTCCTCCTGAACTGCGCCTACATCCTAGGTCTTCCTCTGTTACCTTCTATGACCGCCTGAAAACTGCTCTTTTTCGCCGTACTGGAGTTGGGAGCGCCTCTGAGTAGTTCCCTTGAAGTGGCGCTATATAAATCTATGAATGAATGAACCACAAATAAGAAACACATGTAACTCATTAATACAGATCTCAGCATAGCACCCAAGAAGTTCTCATCAAATTGCAACAAAATGAAGTCCTACAAGCATTTAAGAGCATTAATACAGATGCAGTGAATATGTATGGACTGAAAACAATCCCAAAAATTACCAATATAGGAATACACCAGCAACCCAAATGATTTCTGAGCTCCTGCACGCTTATACCTAATAAATTTTGTTTTACAGGACTATTTATATAGTCTGTTGGTCTTGTTAGTTAGGCACAGGGCATAGCTTGCCATCTCCATGAACCCTTAACATTGCTTACAATACTATTTATTCTGGATATTTCTATAGCGCCTCTCGAAGTCAACTACTACTCAGAGGCGCTCCCGACTACAGCATTTGATACTGTGCCGGAATTTTCACGCCGAAGCGCCACGAGCAATTGCGAGTGAAGGACTTGCCCAAGGTCCGTACGCAGCGGCTAGAGTGGGATTCGAACCTGCAACCCTCTGGTCACAAGGTGCCGAACTTACCACTGAGCCAATACTAGTATGAAGTTGACTTCTTCTGAGGTACACTATGCCCTTTAGGGCAGAGGTTCTTAACAGGTGTGTCGCGACAAACAGTGTCGCGTAAACATGGTGTGTCGTTGGTGTGTCGCAAAAAATTGGTGTGTCACAAATTCTCACAGCCTACCTCCGTCATTCTTGCATTACACTTACTTACTGTAGCAGACATAGGCTGTGAGAATTTGTAGCACTCTGTATCATCTATTCTATTATATCGCAATCTGGGGCAGCCACGATGTTTACCTTATACAGTAGGCCTATACACGTTTGGGACCGCGCTGATTTTAACTTGTAACCATTACTGTAATGGACAAATGGAGATGGACAAATTTATCAGAATAAAAAGAAAATTTAGCGAATCTACAACTGATGGTGTGGAATCAGATTTTGGTGGCAATGAGACGGATTCTAGCACCAACAGTAGTGAATACAAACATGATGCTGCTGCCACAGCTAGCTTTAGTAAACCAACGAAGAAAAACATGAAAAAGAAGATATCTGTTGTGCACAAGTGGAACGATGAATACTTGAAATATTGTGGATCCTTGTTTTAAAATGATCCAAAGACAAATCCAGGAGCAAATATCCCATTAACTGCTACGTTAAAGTAGAAACTATAAAGGATTCAATGTGAACATCTTCATTCATTAAAATGTTAACAATTTTAAATTTTAAATAAATAACTAGTTTAACTTTAACATTTTTAACAATATTTACATATGACAATTGCATGGTGTGTTGCCAAATTTAGTTGCAAGTTTAGGTGTGTCGTGTGCCAATAAAGGTTAAGAACTTCTGCATTAGGGCACTGAAAAGATATTTTGGCTCAGTCCTCTTAACGAATGGTTAGTCATGTTCAAAACTGTGTTGTGACATAGCAGTCTGGCGGAATCCTGTGACTGGCAGCCCGCTAGTATTTGAAATTTCAGGGCCGCCTGGCGGTCCGCTAGTCACAAAATATCGAAGTGATCAGTGGACAGCCAGGAGGCCCGTAAGTTTCAAATACTAGCAGGCCGCCTAGCGGTCTGCTAGTCACAGCCTAACTAATATCAAAACACTTAAATTGATTCATGTATAATAACTAATATTAAAACATAGAAATTGATTTATGTATAAATAACTAATATCAAAACACATAAATTGATTTATGTATAAATAACTAAAACACAAAAATTGATTTGTATGCTCATGGCTCATACTTGTGATTGGTTATGTTGCATATATACGGATGATGATATACAAATGTTATTATTTCAATGAAAGAACTACCTCATCTGATTCCATTTGATTTAACAGGACATCCATCTCCTCGACATTCTGGTCATCATTCTAAAGCAGTCAAAATTTAATGCCAACATTCAGTATTGTTCTGAACAATAAAATTTACTGTAAACCTCATAAATATAAAAAACAGCCACTTTATGGTGCTTAGGTTTCCCTATAGCATTTATTCAGAATGTACAATTTCTCTTCAATATTAATAGTGCTACTCTAGTATAAGTCTCAAAATTTTTTTAATTTGAAGTTTGGGAATGACTAACACAAGGGTTAAGGCCAGATGTCTTGTATCCAAACCGATGGACACAAATGAATGAGTCGACATCATTCTTGATAAACATTATTGCAGCAATAATGTTAATAAAATCTTTATCTTAGGCAAATTAAAAAACTTTTATTAGGCAGCAAAAGTATACAAAAAGTTGCAGAAATAATAGATTGCCAAAACTAAGATATTTAACAGTGAAACACTGCACCCATCGGCAGATCCAAATCGTGTTTCATACTTCTTTAATGGCAGCAACAATACATTGTTCTCAAATGTTATAGCACACAGTTGTTCTACTGCATACAGAAACTACAATTTCTTTTCATCATATGATTTAAATCAAAATCAAGTGTTTGTTGGATTGGTACAGTTTATTTTTAAATGACTAATCTAACCAGCCATGTTTGTTGTGCTTCTGAGGTGTTCTTAAAATGCGCTTTACAAAAGTCC